>BQKN01064158.1:0-31048 GCA_022839385.1 Asparagus kiusianus
AAAGCCTATGTTAGTTAAAACTTTTTTTAACAAGGATGAGAATTTTTTTCTTTATATATATTTTTATATTTATATTTATTCCTTTTTTATTATTTTTTTTACAAATAATGTGGTTCATGAAGAACCAACACCTCTTCCTCTCCAAGCGTAGAAAATTCTAAAAATGGTTTTAGACGTTGATCATTTATTTTAAAAATGTTACCATTTTAGGATTTTCTATCTTGACAACCCCATGCGAAAAAAACTTGTTTGACGAAAAAATGGACCTGTCCATCTTGATCTTAATTTTCCAAGAAAAAAAATATAATTTTGAATTGTACAATAAAACTTTCTGTCCCGGAGAGAAATTTTTTTGTAAAATTGATTTATCAGGAAAAATTTTGGTTTTCTCTTTGTAAATTTTTGAGTTTATGTATGCATCATTTCGAATTTCTTCCAACTCATTTATTTGGAGCAATCTGTTCTTACCTGCCGAGTTTGAGTCAAAATTTAGCTGTTTTATTGCCCACATTGCTCGATGCTCCAACTCCACTGGTAGGTGACAAGCTTTCCCGAATACCAGTCTGTATGGTGGCGTCCCCAAATTGGCCTTGAAAGCTATTCTATATGCCCACAGAGCATCACATAATTTTACAGACCAATCTTTTCTGTTATGATTAACTATGTTTTCTAAGATTTGTTTGATTTGCCTGTTTGTGACCTCTACTTGTCCACTGGTTTGGGGGTAATAAGGAGTTGACAATTTGTGTGTGATTGAATATTTTCTCATCAAAACCTCAAAAGAATGATTACAAAAATGTGTACCGTTGTCACTGATGATCGCTCGGGATACTCCAAACCGTGCAAAATTGTTTTCTTTCAAAAACTTGACAACGACCTTGTTGTCATTAGTTTTGCAAGCTACCGCCTCAACCCATTTTGACATTTATTCAACAGCTACTAGAATGTAAATATTTCCAAAGGAATTTGGAAATGGTCCTATCAAATCGATACCCCACAAATCAAAAAATTCAACAGATAAGATGTGTTATAAGGGTATCATATTTCTTCTAGTGACCTTCCCTAAAAGCTGACAATGGTTATAGGTTTTACAAAACTCGTATGAATCCTTGAAAAGAGTGGGCCAATATAGCCTAGATTGGAGAATTTTTTTAGCTATTTTTCTTAGACCAAAGTGGCCCCCACATGCTTGCTCATGACAAAAGGAAAGAACACTCCTAGTTTCTTCAGTGGGAACACACCTCCTAAAGATCTGATCAAGATAATATTTGAATAGATATGGATCATCCAAGTAAAAGTATTTTACTTGGGAGAAAAAACGGGATCTATCATGTTTGGACCAATGAGAAGGGATCTGGTTCATGACTATGTAGTTCACAATGTCAGCGAACCATGGGACAGATTGGATTTGTAGGAGTTGTTCATCAGGGAAATGCTCATTGATCGGAACAGTTGATGTTAGTGCATTTGGGAGTCGAGAGAGGTGATCTGCTACGGGGTTCTCTGTTCCCCTTCTGTCAAGAATTTAAATGTCAAACTCTTGAAGAAAGAGAATCCATCTAATGAGCCGTGCTTTAGCATCATTTTTGGTCAAAAGATACTTTAGTGCGGCATGATCTGTGAAAACTTTGGTTAAGGAACCGATGAGGTAGGACCTAAATTTTTCTAAGGCAAAGACGACAGCTAAAAACTCTTTTTATGTGACAGAGTAATTTTTCTAGGCATCATTCAGAATCCTACTGACGTAGTAGATCACATGCGGTTTTCCAACAAACCGTTGTCCTAAAACAACACCAATCGCAGAATCAGATGCATCACACATCAATTCGAAGGGTAGGGTCCAGTCCGGTGCATGAATGATAGGAGCTGTTGTTAGCTCCTTTTTTAGATATTCAAAAGCTTTGAGGCAGTCAGGATAGAAGACAAATGATGTATCCTTGGCTAAGAGATTGGTAAAGGGTCTAGCAATTTTGCTGAAATCCTTTATGAAACATTGGTAAAAACTAGCATGACCAAGAAATGATCTGACATCTTTGATAGTTTTGGGAGGAGGGAGATTGGAAATAAGATCTACCTTAGCTTTGTCCACTTCGATTACCCTATTAGAAACTACATGTCCTAAGACAATGCCTTGTTTGACTATGAAATGACATTTCTCCCAATTGAGAGTCAGATTTTTCTCTCTACATCGTTCTAGGACCAGTTTAAGATGATGCAAACATTGGGAAAATGTGTCACCAAAGATGGAAAAATCGTCCATGAAAATTTCGAGAAATCTCTCTACCATATCGGAAAAAATACTGATCATACAACGTTGGAATGTGACCGGTGCGTTGCACAGACCAAAAGGCATGTGTCGGTATGCGAATGTTCCATACGGAAGGTGGTTTTCTCCTGATCTTCGAGAGCGATAGGGATTTGATTGTAACCTGAATATCCATCCAGGAAACAATAGAACTCATGTCCTGCTAAACGCTCTAACATTTGGTCAAAGAAAGGAAGAGGGAAGTGCTTTTTCCGAGTGGCTAAGTTGAGTTTTCTGTAGTCAATACAAACTCGCCATCCAGTTTGGATTCGAGTGGGAATCAGCTCATTAGCCTCATTTTGGATCACGGTGATCCCAGATTTCTTTGGAACAACTTGGACCGGACTCACCCATGAACTATCAAAAATGGGATAAATGATCCCATGATCGAGACATTTTAGAATGTCTTTCCTAACGGCTTCTTTCATCACTGGGTTTAACCTACATTGAGGATCTCTAGTAGGTTTGGCGTCATCTATCAAATGGATTCGGTGTTGAATAATGGTTGGAGTAATCCCTTTGATATCAGCCATGGTCCATCCAATGGCTTCCCTGTTCTCTCTTAAAACATCTAAGAGAGATTCCTTTTGATCGGTAGTCAAATCAGAAGAAATGATAATTGGTAAAGACTCGTTCTCCGCTAAGTAAGCATATTCTAGATTTTTAGGTAGAGGTTTGAGCTCTAACTTAGGAGGTTCCTCCACAGACGGGCGAAGCTGGACTCGGTGTTTTATCTCCAAAGGTTCTCGTTGCCAGCCAGCAGCAAAAACATGATTGACCAACAGATCTAACTCTAGTTCCTCATCAGAAAACTCCTCAATCATTAAGTCAGATGCACTTAAATCTGACTCACACTCTCCCTCTTGTTGCTCACTCGATATTCCTTGAATGAAATTCACTTCTATGGGTTCATCAGATGGATCACTAGGCTGCCTTCCCAGGTTGAAGATATTGAGGTCAACAGTCATATTCCCAAAAGATAGTTTCATCTGACTGGTTCTACAATTGATCAAAGCATTTGAGGTGGCTAAGAATGGTCTTCCTAGAATGATGGAGATTTGACTTTTAAGATTGGAAACGGGCTGCGTTTCCAAAACAATAAAATCAACAGGGAAAATGAACTCTTCAATCTTGATCAGAACATCCTCTACCTCTCCTTTGGGAATTTTTACAGATCTATTAGCTAACTGTAGAGTGCATCTTGTCGATTTAAGTTCTCCTACACCTAGCTGTTGATAGATTGAATAAGGAAAGAGGTTGACACTGGCTCCCAAGTCTAGAAGTACCTTATCAATGTGAGTGTTACCTATGACGCATGGAATTGTAGGACAACCAGGGTCCTTGTATTTTAACGGTATGTGTTTTGAAAAAAATTCACTGAGGTTGGCAGCTAAGAAGACTTTTTTGGGAACATTAGTGGTTCTTTTCTTAGTGCATAAGTCCTTTAAGAACTTTGCATAAGAAGGGATTTGTTCGATTGCATCTAGGAGAGGGATGTTGATCTTGACCTGTTTAAACGTTTCTAGGATTTTCTCAACCTGCGGGGAGTTTTTCCTAGGTTTGAGTCTATCTGGAAAGAGGGCGACGGGCCTATACCTATCTAGATCAGGCTTAATCTCATGTTTAGTGTTTTGGTCGTCGGAAGGAATTGCTTCATCGGAAGGAGTGTGTTGGATGGGAGAAGGGGTTTGATCCGGTGGCATTCTAACTTGGTTGTTTGTTTTCCTGATCGCATTGTGTGAATTGCATTCACATGAGCTGGATGGGATGAACTGGATCCATTGTCTTTAGGGTTTGTAATAGGTTGACTTAGGAATTTTTCTTTCTCTCTCTCGCTCACGGCCGTGGCTAGTTGCCCAAGTTGGTTTTCTAATCGGGCTATGGCTTGAGTGTTCGAGTTGAGCACTTGGCCGGTGGTTTGCATGAAGGAATTTAGAGTGGTGGATGACTGGATCAACATGTTGGCAGTTTGTGAGAAGCTTTGATCATAGCTTCTAAACCCTTTTCTAAGACACTCAAACGTTTGTCATGGTCAGAATTCGAAGGATTTGTAGGCTGGTGAGGATGAGGATGTTGGGTTAGAAAAACTGGGTTAGCTTGTTGAAAATTCTTTGGTGCATTGAACGGGACAGTGGTTCCCCTAGGGAATTGTTGGTTCGACGCGGGAATAAAGTTTTGATTTCCGGGAGAATTTCCTTGATTCCATGCAAAGTTGGGATGATTTCTCTAACCTGGTTGTAGGTTGGAGAAAATGGATCATTTTTAGGGTGCTGGAATGCAGCGTTCATCTGTTCTAACTTCTAAAGCATGGTTGTTTCCTAGGAGAGGGTATTCCTCTGAAACATGGGTAGAAGACTGACAGTTATGACATCCCGGGGCAGAAACATGATTGATTTGAGCTGGAGCTCGTTCCTTAATTTCTAAGATTTCCAACCTCCACAGAATCGTCGCCATCTTCGCTTCAGAAGTAATGTTTGACTCCAAGGAAAGACTACTAGACTTAGATTGGGGAACTGATGAAACCTTGTCGTCACAGTGTTGCTACTGCATTGTTTTCTCGGATAAACTCTCTAGAAATTCTCAAGCTTCATCTGTGTTTTTCCTCATAAAATCTCCCTGACACATTGATTCTAAAGATGTTTTTGAAGAATAGTCCAATCTTTCATATATGACTTGGCACAGTCGCTATTTTTCTAGACCGTGATGAGGACATTGGATTAAAAGATCTTTAAATCAGTCAAAATATTTCCAGAATGGCTCTCTCGGGATAATTTTAAAATTTTGAATGTTGTTCCTTAGCTTTACCGTTTTGTGAATATGGAAAAATTTCTTAAGAAAAACAGTGACAAACTCATCCCAAGTTGAGTGGAATTTATCGGTAAGCTGTACAGCCATTTTTTAGCTTTATCCTTAAGAGCAAATGAAATAAATCTAAGCTTAATTGCATCTTCAGTTAATTCTCTCATTTTAATCATAATGCACACTTCCTCAAATTACGAGATAAAAATATATGCATATTCTGTTTCATTACCAAGGAATTTGGGAAGCATGTTTATGTAATACGGTCTAAGCTCAAAATTTACTCCATTTACTTCAGGGAACCTTATGCACGACGAAATTACATTTCTGGTAGGGTAACACATATCCTGGAGAACGGGTTGATTTGCCATTTCTTGGATTGGTTCAACACGGATTAAACGATGAAAATTATCCCTAACCCAAGTTTGCATACACCAAAACAACTTTTTTTTCTTTTTAAGGAAAGAAAGAAAATTAGTTTTTTATATGAAAAGATAAAGAAAAAGAAAAAAAATCCTAACTAAAACAAATCAAAGCAATCACTTTTCAATCAACTCTAATTCTAGGGTTTAGCATAACTCAACTAGACCAGCTCCTAACTAAAAACTCTTACAGTGAAAAGATTAAAGTTTTACCCAGGTAGTTAGCCAGGTAAGGATAGTACTAGAGGGTGATCAGTGATCAATTAAGTACCTCGTTCCTTGAGGAGACCTTTACGCAACCCCTAAACCTTGCTTTAGACACCAACTAATCTGAGAAAACTTAAACCAGTTCACTTAAGGATTTCTTATTCCTTATTGAGCTCGAGTCCTTAGGGGCCAACGTCTAATGAGTTTTAGAAGGCTTGGGTTTGTGAAGTGAGGAATTAGTGATTCGTGGGCTAAGGAAATGGTGATGAAATCCCTTACCTTATCTTGATTATGGGTTTTACCCTTAAGAATGTTTTAAGTATGCACCAAATCAAGTGCTACAATCACTTTGGTGAATTCCTACTAACTATATGAAATGCAACCCTAAAAATTAAAAGCGACTAAAAATGATGATAAAAAAAATCTTTTTTTTAAAATTATGGTCAACAACAATCAAATGTTAGAAGAGAGCTCTTGTTTGGATTTATTATCTTTGTTAGTATGTTCAAGTGAAAGATGGATTTTATTATGGTCAACAAAAATAAAATCTTTTTGTTTTTTGTCCTAATTGTCTCTAATTGTGAAGCTAACTAAAAAGGGTGGAATTAAAAACGCTAGAAAGAAGACTTACCCAAAAGCAATTCTCCAAGTTCTTGATCGTCAATCCAAGATTTTTAAGCTCCAAGCGGTTCCTTCACAAGAAAACACACAAGTTAAAGAATCAAAATAACAAAATCCTATTTTAGCACCTTCGCCGGCAACGACGCCAAAAACTTGATGCGACATAATTATGTACCAAAATTACAAGTGCACAATTGATCAAGTTATAGTATAAAAAGTTATCAATCCCACAAGGAAGATGATTTTAAGAGATTATTAGAATAGGTTCTTATGTTGTGTGCGTGGCAAAATAGGATTAAAGAATAAGTGTGATTGTGATGAGTGATTGTTGTGAATATATGTAAG
Organism: Asparagus kiusianus; assembly: GCA_022839385.1. NCBI lineage: Eukaryota > Viridiplantae > Streptophyta > Magnoliopsida > Asparagales > Asparagaceae > Asparagus > Asparagus kiusianus. Next base: position 6,700 of record BQKN01064158.1, read on the forward strand.
AGACAATAAATTGAATTTTAGAGAAAATAAATAAGAATCAAAGAATATAAATGAAATCATACGGGAAGAAAGAAGAATGAATAAAATCAAGAAGTAAAATCAAGAATGAAAATTCAAGAAAGTCAAGATGGAGGATTCAATTAAGGTATGAGAAATCTAGAATTTAATTCACTAGCTAATCTCAGTTACAAAATACAAACTATTTTCTTTTTATCATATTTCAACTTAGATTTATTAAGTATAGACTATCAAACCATTTAAGGAAAGTATAACCTATCAAATTATCATCTAAGTTAAAATTACTATTCATGATAAAAATAACAACAAGATAGTAATCCAAGAATTCATAAGCATAACCTATCAAACCATTTAAGATAAGCATTGATTATCAAATTCTTCTTCTACCGATTAGTTTTCTAGTTGATTATCCTAAACATGAATATTTTAAGTGTAAGAGAATAATTTGCATAATAAAAAAGAAATTAGACTAGTTTCATACAATTCTAAGATTCCTACAAGAATTAATTTCACATCTTAAGAAATAAAAGCAAGAAGAAAAATAACTAATTACAAAAAAAAAGAAAAGAAAAATCTAAACTATGAACAAGAAATAAATCTAACTACAAAGAATTAAAATCTAAACTACAAAATAAATTACAAAAATTAAATGCAAGAAAATAAATCTACTCTATAAAATAAAGTGCAAAAAAAAGATAAGAAAATAAATTTACACTACAAGCATGAATGTAAATCTAACTAATAAGCAATAATAAAGAAATTACTAAAAAGAAATAAAAGAGAAAAGAAATACAAACCTTCAAATTGTTCTTCATCTCCATCCTCATCATTTAACAAAGAGGATAAAAGAAAATTTTAAAGTGGAAAAAAATTATTATTATTAATTACAACAAAAGTTATAATTTTTGGATGGCCTTCTCAATTAAGAGTAGCCCTCCTCTCCAAATAGAATTACAAAATTTTTCACACCTCTAACCCCTCACTCTCTACCCCTATTTATAGTAAATATCAGTGAATGAGAGCCGTTGGATCGAAATCTTATCCAAAAACATCAAAAATCAGCCATAGATTCGTAACTAACTGTATGTCGTATCGATGCTAGCATCGATAGGGGTATCGATGCTGGCATTGATACAAGCATCGATGCTAGCATCAATGCCCTCATCGATGTGAGCCACTCTCCAATTGTTGTCTGCAGAACTTTCTTGTTGTTTGCTTTTGGGCTTTGGACGTTGGGCTTTGCTTGGACTTTTGGGCTTGGACGTTTGGGCTTTGGCATTTTCTCTTGATTTTTCCACTGGGCTTTGATTTATTTCTTCATTAAATATTTAAAAAAGAACTCCTTTGGCTTCATGGGCTTCATTTTTTCATTAAGTCAAGGGCTTTTTGTTGAGAGATTGGAGTTTGAGATTTATTCTTTATTAACCTGCAATTAAAGATAAAAATAATAATTAGTAGTATATTTATTCATATAAAATAGATAATGAGGGTGTAAAATTGTAATAAAATGTGATTATCAGATTGGCATAAAACCGAGATTGACCTGAGGAAGTATAGTGTTATGAAAGTGAAAATACTTAAAAAATAACATTATAAAAGGAAGATGAATAATAAAGCCAACCGACTAAGATGATTTATTTAAAGTGGTCTAAAATGATACAAAATGATTAATGAAAAAAATCATAAACTAAATATTAATGTTAACTCTAGTCAACTTTTATATGATAAAAACATCCACATATGCATATGAAAGCACTAAAAATAGTTTATGAAAATCCCTTCTAAAGAAGCCTAATTTTACTAAAAAATAAAACTATTCTATAACAATTCACAAAGCATTATCTTTTGTTACTTCTATTTTATTTTTTATTGAGTCGAGATAAATCATTCTTCATCTTTACCTATTCCCTAGCTAATTCTAGAGTAGTAGTGTCTTCATCGTCTTCATCGATTTTGATATGAGACTGGAGCATGTTATCTTTCATTGAGTTCATTCATCTTTTGTCTTCTCGTCTAAATTCACAAAGAAGTTGAATATATTTCTTATATTCAACACAAACTTTTGACGATACAGACTTTGAAATTTTTTTCTATTTCAATAATAATAAATGTTAATTTTATATATATATAATTTTTTATACTTTTAATTTATTACTTAAATAAGGTTAGGAGATACCTCTTTTTTCTCTGCAATGAATTCTTCTGTTGCGCATCCAATAAGAATTTCAGCCGTGTCATAATGTTACCTTTCCTCTGTCTGTGTTATTTTTCATGAGGATCTGAACTAAATACACTAATTTTTTCATTGTCAATTTGCTTTAGATTATAATATTAATATTTAATTTTGATATATTTATTTTATAAAGAAGGGATATCACTTAAGCTTGGTACTAAATCATCGACGATTCTTCAATATTTATCATCTGGACACTTATTATTAACATATTTATCAACTTTCTTATTGCAGCCTTTGCAAAAATAGAACCACTGCTCAACTTTATTATAAATGGTAGTTATCATTACTTTAAAGGTGCGATAATGTGTCTGTATATTGGTAAATTATTCTTAGATTTAATTGTATGAAGTTTAGAGTGAGTTTTCTAATATCATACCTCTTTCAAATGTTATAATGGTTGTATATATTAGTAATTTGAATTTCTATTGCATTTATAAAGATCCTTAATAGAGATGCTTTTGTCTTAGCAGCTTACTCTAAAAGAGTGATGTATATTAGCTTTAAAATATAATATTTCTTCTTTACGGTGTTATATGGATGTTTGTTTGGTTTACTTACTATTCTTTTATTTCTTTAGTAAGTTGTATCTTTGAATTGATATGTATTATTGATAAAATTTATGATGACATGCATATCTCTTCTATAAATTTGAGACAGATATAAGGTGAATTTATATTTAGTGGTCTTTAATAAGAACTTTACTAATAAAATATACTACCTTTATACTTAAAGATCTTGAATTCTAATAATGCTATTACATCATTATCTTTGATAGTATCTTTAAGAATTGATCATTCGTTAGTAGTCATACCCCTAAATAATATCACACGCATGGTCGTGATACTATATAAGAAAAAGAAAAAAATACAGATTTTATATTTTTTGCTTACGCAAAGTATAGTAAATTTTCTTTTATATTATATGAAGAATATTTCTTTGATAAGCAAAAAGTTGTTCAATATATTCTTTAGGGGGTATTGAGTTAGTGTTTCTGTAGAACCCCGTAATTTTTATAATGTTTATATGTGATTTATGAGTAATAAATAATTCTTTTATGATAAATAGCTTGAGGTCATTGATGTACATGAAAACAAGTTATATGAGATAAAATGAGAGTATGGGTGTAGAGTTTTGTGCGATGGTTTTGCAAATAAGCAAAACATGCACAAAAAACTAGAATTTTGCCAGATTAGTCGCCCAATCAGTTGACTGACTGTATCAGTCGACCGATCAGTCGACCGATCAGTCGACTGATATGCTGATTTCCAAATTTTTAGGTTTCGGGTCTGTTTTGTTTTGGTTCGGGTTTGGGTCGGATTTAGCTGTTCATATATATTCTCCTTCACCCGAAATCACCCTTCTTATCTTTAGATCTGAGAAAATCCTAGCCCCCTCTCCCCTATCTCAAACCCTAGTTTTGTTCTTGGTGATTTAGGGAAGAACTTGGAGGATTTTCATCGAAATCTTCACGTTGCAGCGAAAGGGAACCACTCTCTCTCAGACCCAGGAATTGTTCATCACCCCAGAGGCGAGTAACATCTCGCTTAACCTTGTCCTATTTTCCTAAACGTTTTTAAAGGGTTTTTATGAGTTTTGATGAGCCAAATATATAATTTTTGTACCAATGATTGACTTTTATAGCATATAATGGGAAAATATGTGGTTTCAGAATGTTAAAAAAACTCACCAATGTTTTGTGAATTGAAGATCTAGATCTGAAATGTTTTTATAAGAGATTTAACATGAGTTTTGTTTTAAAAATGTTTTAAAACATGAATGAACATGATTAGGGTTTTGTTTATGTAATTATACATGAAATTTTCATTTTAGTTTAGTTCATACATGTTAATATCAGATCTTTATGCTTGGGATTGATGGGGATGAATTTAGATAGATTGTATGGTAGAAATTAACCTGCACAGAGTTTCTACAGTCAATCGGTTAACTGATCAGTCGACCGACGGGCCGAATTTTTCAGCATCAGTCGACTGATCAGTCAACTGGTGAGCTGAGGCTGTGCTGCCTGAGCTTATCGGTCGACATATGAGTCGACTGACTTCATCAGTCGACACATCAGTCGACTGATGAGATGTTTTACAGATTCTTGATCTGTTTGAGTTGCTTTTTCGGGGTCGCCTCGATGACCTGACACTAGTTCACCATGTTAATGATTTATCTGTACATGTGGGTTGACTTTTGACACAAGTTTAGACATGTACACCGAGATGCGTGCGAGTTTAGTTATGTATATCTTTCTGCATATACTTTTCACTGTTGCACAGTCCTTGTGTTGGACTATAATCCATAGAAGTTCTCGTGTTGGACTATAATCCATTTCAGTCCTCGTGTTGGACTATAATCCATTTCAATCCTCGTGTTGGACATTCGCCACTTATTCCATATGTTTGGAAACCATGATATCTAGACCCTGTATCGGACATATTTCTTAACCCTGTATATGACATTCTCACAGGAGTTTATGACATGACACTTATGTAGATTATGACATGATATTCATGTAAGTAATAACATGATATTCATGAAAGCTATGACATGGCACTGTACTTATGCTCTGAGATTAGTTGTATTTCTTTTATTATTGTTCCTGTAATAGAACCTCGGGTTTGGTGTTTAGGGATTTATAATTTGAGATACAAGGTATATACATGAGGGTTTTCTTGTTTGGATTATTTCGCTCGACGTACCTATGCTCGTGTTGTAAATTTCTAAATACTAAAATCCTCTTTAGTAAGATCAATGATTTTAGATCTATTATGTATTATCTATATTTTCTTATACAACGAGCCCTGTTCCCTTGGGGTTGGTTGTGATGTTGCTCGCTAGCGCTTTGACGCTCGTTGTCCCTCCCCCTTTCAGTTAACGAGCCAAGAGCCCGGAGAGTCGCAGGTTGATGGTGATGCATTTTAGCTTCAGCTGTCTACTTAGTTATATCTATTTTTTTGGAGTTCCACAGTAGACTTTTGTTTAGACATCTGAGAGTCTTATTCTAGAAGTTATAAAGGTTGTGTGCCTTATTTCCTCTTGTCAAATATTTGTATTTGAGACTTGTTGAGTATTCTAGTTATCTATTCAGACATTGACTATGTATTTCTGTATGTTGGATGATGAGATATTAATGTGATCACTATCATTTTATTAGTTATTTCTTGTATTATCTTCTACTTGCTTTTGTACCTACACCTATTGTTGACTCTACTAGATAGATGTTAATTGTGATGATAAAATATGTTATTGCACGGTGTTGTGCATGGTAGGTTTGACATTCTTGGTCTCACCTTGGACTGCAGCCTTGTGTGAACCCAGGGGCGTCACAGTTGGTATCAGAGATCTAGTTCCAGTATCCTTAGGATCATCCTGTGTCGAGTCGTGGAGCTAGGATAGAGTTTCTTACGATTCATGTATAGAGTCCGTAAGGATTTCCTAGTATGAGTGAGGACGATATATGCGTATATCTCAAAATTTGAGAAATTTTTTTTATGACAACTATTTTGGTATAAGTTTAAAGTATTTGTGCAAATACTATATGTTATGAAAATTGTAGTGTGATACGCTATTTATAGAGGTCTATTTTGACTCATAAACTCTTATTTTCTTATGATCAGAGAAATGACAGGACGTGGTAGGCCTCATACTCGGAGAGCTGGACAGGCAGAGTCACAGCAGGCTCCACCTGAACCACAACAAGCTCAATCCGAGCCACAACAGACACCACCTCAGCCACAGCAGGCTCTCCAGTATCTCATTGATCTCATGGCTCCCATCGTAGCTAGGATGGCAGCGATTGAGGAGCTTGTGATGAGCCATATCCCGCCGCCACCACCACCACCAGTAGCTCAGCCGCAGGGAATACCCACCGTTCCTATCAGAGAGAGATCCCCAGAGATCACACCTACAGCCGTTCCACTAGCAGTTCCAGACAGAACCACAGAGCAGGAGGCTTAGCTCCGTATGGTTGAGAGATATCAGAAGATGAGGGCACCAGAGTTTCAGGGGTCAGCAGACCTTCTTGCAGCCCACAAGTGGAAGGAGGATGTGAGTAACACCCTCGACATACTCAGTGTAAATTCAGTTCAGAAGCAGAGGTTGGCATTCTATAGTCTGAAGAGAGATGCCGAGAGATGGTACCGACTCCAGTTTACTCCAAATCAGAGGATGACCCTCACATGGGAGGACTTTATCTATTTCTTCCATAAGCAGTATATCTCTTGTGCAGCATAGACTGTGAAGGAGCTTGAGTTATCCCGGTTGACTCAGGATGACATGATCGTGGTAGATTTTGAGAGCAGGTTTATGGAGTTGTTACATTTCACGGGTATGTGGCAGACAGGAGAGCGTTAGGCTCAGATATTCTTAGCAGGGCTTCGCCCTAATCTTCGCCGATACCTAGTCTCGAGGAGGTTCTATTCAGTTAGGGAGGTAGCTGAGGCCGCCACTTCACAGGAGATTGAGACTAGCATGTTCCAGAAGGATAAGGAAGGGAAGGCCAAGGCAGGGCAGAGCGGTGACAAAAGATCTTTTTCTGGACATCAGCAGCAACATCATGGCTCTTATAAGAAGGGATCCTAGCAGGATCAGAGAGCGCATTAGCAATGCAAGTTCCAGGGATCTTGTTTTAACTATCACAAGGTCGGGCATAAGGCATCGGAGTGTCGTAGCGCACCAGCAGGAGCCCAGTAGGGCAAGGGTCCGAACCAGCAGCAGCGCCAGCAGGGTAGAGGTTAGGGCCAGCAGAACAGGTTTGAAGCACCGCCAGCAGCTCAGAGGACTGAGGGGCAGATTCGAGCAGTTCAAGAGGTTCCTCAGGGTTAGATTGTCCTATATTCTCCATCTCCAGTAGCAGAGCAGTCTTCAGTCACAAGTAGGGTTTATGCAGTAGTTCCCCGTGATCATGGAGCTAGCAGAACCGTAGTGGAGGGTACGTTCCTTGTGGATTCTTTCCCCGCCCGTATTCTTTTCGATTCGGGAGCTTCACATTCTTTCATCTCTCATGCATTTATGGTTAGACTCCAGCTCATAGCTCAGCCTCTAGACACCTATTTATCTGTTTCCATCCTTTTAGGTGAGGTATCGCTTCTGGAGAGCGTTTGTAGGAGGTGTACCGTCAGTTTAGACGAGTTGAAGTTCATAGTTGATTTGATAGTATTGCATATGTCCGAGTTCGATGTCATCATTGGTATAGATTGGTTGTCTTCCTATCATATTAGTATTGACTGTTTTACGAAGACAGTTAAGTTGTGAGCGTCTGATGGGTCCGAGATGATTGTAGCCACCTCTCAGGGCAACCGATTTGCGGTGTCATTTCTGACGTACATCGAGAAGGTGATGCGACGGGATCAGGGTGCTGAATTATTGGAGACTAGAGTTGTCTTAGAGTATCAGGATGTCTTTCAGGACATACCTGGATTACCTCCGGTGAGAGAGGTAGAGTTCTGTATTGAGTTGTAGCTTGGTACAACCCCGAAATCCCGCGCACCCTATCGCAGACACCAGCTGAGATGAGGGAGCCTTAGACCCAGTTGGACAAGTTGTTAGCTCAGGGTTTTATTCACTGGAGTCATTCTCCGTGGGGCGCGCCGATCCTCTTCGTGAAGAAGAAGGACGGTAGTATGAGATTATGCATAGATTATAGAGAGTTGAAAAATATCACTATCCGGAATAGGTACCCACTACCTAGGATTGATGACTTGTTTGACCAGTTACAGGGAGCACAATATTTCTCGAAGATTGATCTTCGTTCTGACTATCATCAGTTGCGGGTTCGGGAGATGGATATTCCCAAGACCGCCTGTCTTACTAGATATGGATCTTTTGAGTTCTTGGTCATGTCATTTGGGTTGACCAATACACCCACGGTATTCATGGACTTGATGAACCTGGTTTCCATCCCTTCTTAGATCAGTTTGTGATCATTTTCATCGATGATATTCTCATTTACTCGAGATCGGAGGCAGATCACGAGGAGCATCTACGGATAGCGTTGAGGACTCTACAGGAGCATCAGCTGTATGCCAAGTTCAGCAAGTGCGAATTTTGGCTTTCAGAAGTTAGATTTCTTGGCTACGTCATCAGTAGAGAGCGCATAGCAGTGGACCCAGCTAAGGTCACGGCAGTTCTTGATTGGGAGCCACCAAAGACGATGACAGAGATTCGCAGCTTTTTAGGTTTAGCTGGATATTACAAGAAGTTTATTTAGGACTTCTCGAAGATTGCGACGCCGATTACACACCTTACGAAGAAGGATGTACAGTTCATATGGAGCATGGAGTGCCAGAAGGCCTTTGATATTTTAAAGGCTAAGTTGACTACAACGCCGATTTTGACTATTCCGAGCAGCGACATGACATTCGTTGTATATACAGATGCATCATTGGCAGGCTTAGGAGGCATATTGATGCAAACTCAGAGGGTAGTAGCTTATATCTCACGACAGTTGAGGGTGCATGAGCAGAACTATCCCACTCATGACTTAGAGTTAGCAGCAGTGGTAGTTGCACTGAAGTCATGGAGGCACTACTTATATGGAGTGCAGTTTGAGTTGTTCACAGACCATCAGAGTCTGAAGTACTTCTTTTCTTAGAAGGAACTCAATCAGAGACAGAGGAGGTGGGTTGAGTTTATCAAGGACTACGAGTTCGCGATTCAATATCATCCGGGGAAGGTGAACGTCGTAGCAGATGCCTTAAGCAGGAAGCGTCGACATCATGTTTCAGTTTTAAGGTGTTCATTACATCGGGATCTTATCACTCTTAGTCAATTTAATTTTAGACCCGAAATTGGAGGAACCAGTGCATTTTTGGGAGCTGTGTCAGTGCAGCTACATTGGAGTGACAGAGTTGTCAGAGCTCAGTTAGGAGAGTCTTGGATTCAAATCCGAAAGGAGGAGATTTCCAAGGATTCTAAGACTGATTGGATCATTAGAGCAGATGGAGGTCTCCGGATGAAGGGCAAGCTAGTCATGTCAGCCAGTGCCGAGCTAAAGAGAGAGTTACTTGATGAAGCTCATCGTACTCGGTAAACAATACATCCAGGGACTACTAAGATGTACAAGGACCTAAAGAGATACTTTTGGTGGAGTAGTATGCGAAATGAGATTTCAGAGTATGTGGTAGTGTTTTACCTGTCAACAGGTGAAGGCAGAGCATCAGAGACCGGCTGGAACACTTCAACCTTTACCCATTCCAGAGTGGAAGTGGGCAGACATTTCTATGGACTTCATTGTAGGGTTGCCGAAGTCGAAGAAGGGGAATGATTCAATTTGGGTGATTGTGGACCGGTTGACGAAGTTGGCACATTTCATTCCAGTGAGGACTACCTATACCGCCGAGGCATATGCGAGGATATTTATCCGGGAGATAGTTCGACTTCATGAAGTTCCAGACACGATTGTATCGGATCGAGGTTTGGTGTTCACTTCACACTTTTGGAGGAGTTTTTAGGACTCTTTTGGCAGCAGACTATCATTCAGTAGTGTTTTCCACCCATAGACGGATGGTCAGACAGAGAGAGTAAATCAGGTGTTGAAAGACATGTTGCGGGCTTGTGTCATTAACTATCAAGGCAGCTGGGAGGATTATATTCCATTGATAGAGTTCGCTTATAATAACAGTTATCAAGTGACGATCGGTATGGCTCCGTATGAGGCATTGTACAGGAGACCCTGTAGATCACCGATATGTTGGACAGAGCCGGAGGATAGCTTGATGCTTAGACCGGAGCTGGTGAGGCAGACTACCGAGAAGGTAGCACTGATCAGGGAGCAGATTCTAGCTGCTCAGAGTCGGCAGAAGAGCTATGTAGATAAGAGGCGAAGACCCTTGGAGTTTTAGGTTGGGGATTCAGTTATGTTGAAGGTATCGCCTATAAAGGGTGTGCAGCGATTCAGACGACGAGGGAAGCTTGCGCTGAGATATATTGGACCATTTCAGATTTTGGAGCGCATTGGAGTTGTGTCATACAGACTAGATCTTCCAACATCGATGTCTAGTATACATAATGTATTTCATGTTTCTATGCTCAAGATATACTTGCATGATGAGGAGCAGCAGCGAGTATTGGATACACCAGAGATTGAGCTTCAGGAGGATTTGACTACAGTCGAGATTCCGGTTCGTATTCTTGCCAGAGAGGACAAGAGACTTAGAAATAAGATAATTCCCTTGGTGAAAGTTCAGTGGAACCGAGGAGGCATTGAGGAGACTTCTTGGGAGCGCGAAGAGGATTTGCGTCGCGACTACCCACACCTGTTTGAACAGGTAAATTAAATTTTTTTTATGATGTGTATCTTGTATGATGTTTATATCTTTGGTTATATTTACATTTAATACTAGAATGGGAATATTCATGCTTAATTCTTAATCTTTCAGAACACATGGTATATATTTGGGGGGGTTCCTTGTTTGAAATTTTTACCTGATGTACTAGTTCTACTAGATTAGACTTTGAGCGGGAATATAACCATTTTAGATCGTTAAATATAAATAACTCTATATGTTTATCTGGAAGTTCATGTTGTGAGATGCGTATGGGTTCCGAATTTCGAGGACGAAATTCTTCTAAGGGGGGAAGAATGTAGAACCCCGTAATTTTTATAATGTTTATATGTGAATTATTAGTAATAAATAATTCTTTTATGATAAATAGCTTGAGGTCATTGATGTACATGAAAACAATTTATATGAGATGATATGAGAGTATGGGTGTAGAGTTTTGTGCGATGATTTTGCAAATAAGCAAAACATGCACAAAAAACTAGAATTTTGCCAGATCAGTCAACCGATCAGTCAACTGACTGTATCAGTCGACTGATACGCTGATTTTTAGTTTTTCAGGTTTCGGGTCTGTTTTGTTTTGGTTCGAGTTTGGGTCGGGTTTAGCTGTTCATATATATATTCTCCTTCACCCGAAATCACCCCTCTCATCTTCAGATCTGAGAAAACCCTAGCCCCCTCTCCCCTATCTCAAACCCTAGTTTGGTTCTTGGTGATTTGGGGAAGAACTTGGAGGATTTTCGTCGAAATCTTCACGTTGCAGCAAAAGGGAACCACTCTCTCTTAGATCCAGGAATTGTTCATCACCCCAGAGGCGAGTAACATCTCGCTCAACCTTGTCCTATTTTCCTAAATGTTTTTAAAGGGTTTTTATGAGTTTTGATGAGCCAAAAATATAATTTTTGTACAAAGGATTGACTTTTATAGCATATAATGGGAAAATATGTGATTTCAGAATGTTAAAAAACTCACCAACGTTTTGTGAATTGAAGATCTAGATCTGAAATGTTTTTATAAGAGATTTAACACGAGTTCTGTTTTAAAAATGTTTTAAAACATGAATGCATATGATTAGGGTTTTGTTTATGTAATTATACATGAAATTTTCGTTTCAGTTTAGTTCATACATGTTAATATCAGTATCTTTATGCTTGGGATTGATGGGGATGAATTTAGATAGATTGTATGGTAGAAATTAACCTGCACAGAGTTTCTGCAGTCAATCGGTTGACTGATCAGTCGACCGACGGGCCGAATTTTTCAGCATCAGTCGACTGATCAGTCGACTGATGGGTTGATTGTGTTTTCTCAGCTCCCTAGTCGACAGATCGGTTGACTAGTGAGCTAAGGCTGTGTTGCTTGAGCTTATCGATCGACATATGAGTCGACTGACGTCATTAGTCGACTGATGAGATGTTTTACAGATTCTTGATCTGTTTGAGTTGCTTTTTCGGGGTCGCCTCGATGACCTGACACTAGTTCACCATGTTAATGATTTATCTGTACATGTGGGTTGATTTTTGACACAAGTTTAGACATGTACACCGAGATGCGTGCGAGTTTAGTTATGTATATCTTTCTGCATATACTTTTCACTGTTGCACAGTCCTTGTGTTGGACTATAATCCATAGAAGTTCTCGTGTTGGACTATAATCCATTTCAGTCCTCGTGTTGGACTATAATCCATTTCAATCCTCGTGTTGGACATTCGCCACTTATTCCATATGTTTGGAAACCATGATATCTAGACCCTGTATCGGACATATTTCTTAACCCTGTATATGACATTCTCACAGGAGTTTATGACATGACACTTATGTAGATTATGACATGATATTCATGTAAGTAATAACATGATATTCATGAAAGCTATGACATGGCACTGTACTTATGCTCTGAGATTAGTTGTATTTCTTTTATTATTGTTCCTGTACTAGAACCTCGGGTTTGGTGTTTAGGGATTTATAATTTGAGATACAAGGTATATACATGAGGGTTTTCTTGTTTGGATTATTTCGCTCGACGTACCTATGCTCGTGTTGTAAATTTCTAAATACTAAAATCCTCTTTAGTAAGATCAATGATTTTAGATCTATTATGTATTATCTATATTTTCTTATACAACGAGCCCTGTTCCCTTGGGGTTGGTTGTGATGTTGCTCGCTAGCGCTTTGACGCTCGTTGTCCCTCCCCCTTTCAGTTAACGAGCCAAGAGCCCGGAGAGTCGCAGGTTGATGGTGATGCATTTTAGCTTCAGCTGTCTACTTAGTTATATCTATTTTTTTTGGAGATCCACAGTAGACTTTTGTTTAGACATCTGAGAGTCTTATTCTAGAAGTTATAAAGGTTGTGTGCCTTATTTCCTCTTGTCAAATATTTGTATTTGAGACTTGTTGAGTATTCTAGTTATCTATTCAGACATTGACTATGTATTTCTGTATGTTGGATGATGAGATATTAATGTGATCACTATCATTTTATTAGTTATTTCTTGTATTATCTTCTACTTGCTTTTGTACCTACACCTATTGTTGACTCTACTAGATAGATGTTAATTGTGATGATAAAATATGTTATTGTACGGTGTTGTGCATGGTAGGTTTGACATTCTTGGTCTCACCTTGGACTGCAGCCTTGTGTGAACATAGTGTAAAACCCTGAAAAATTTCTATAATATATATGTGTGAATTATTGATAGTAAATAATTCCCGTATGATGAATAATCATAAATATATGCATATGTATATCAGATGAATGATTTTATCAGTGTTTGGGAACCCAACGGGTGTATATAAGTGAGAAATATCGAGTGGTATATGGCCAGCAGGTGAAATGCCCATCAGAAGGCATTTTTGTGCTGATCGGTCGACCGACGCGGTCGACCGGCGCGGTCGACCGACCAGCGATCAGAGAACTTCCAGGTTTGTTTTCATTGCGGTTTTGGTTTCGGGTCTTTTGGGTTTTGGGTCGGGTTGGGGAGTTAGCATATATACCAACTCAACCCAGGAGAGCCTCTCTCCACCTCAGGCTCTAAACCATAGCCCCCATCTCTCAAATCTCAAACCCTAGCTGGATTTGGTGCTTAGGAGGAGATCTGAAGGGTTCGTTCAGCGGGATTTTGGGATTTCGGTGTAGAGGATCAATCTCCTGCAGATCCAGGGCATTCATCAGCACCTAAGGCGAGTAATTTCTTGCCCAACCCCTACCCCTTTCAATTTAACATCAAGAACTGAGTTTTATTGGATTTTATTGAGCCCAAATTCGTATTTTTGAATAACTAATAGATTATTATGACATAGGGAATATGGATTTGGGATTTTATTTGTTTTAAAAACTCACCAACATTTTCTGTTAACAGATCTAGATCTGAGAATATTAAAAACCCTGTTTTTATTGTTAACGGTGATTAATCATGTTTATTCATTTATGGGATCTTGGTGGCAAAGTTTTAAAGGTTAAAATCGCGTTTTTACTAATCTATAACATTACACAAAAATCTGGGTTTTGGTTTAGTAATTTTGTTCCAGGTTTCGAGCTGACAGAAACCCAGACTTGGGTTTCTGTCCGCTCGGCGGTCGACCGGATCGGTCGACCGCTGAGCTCGTTTTGGGGCTCCGGTCGACCGCGGCGTTCTGCCGGTCGACCGCAACATTTTATCGGTCGATCGCGACGTTCTGTCGGTCGACCGATAAGTCGCAGCGGGCGACCGCCAGGCCCGTATCAGAGATCGGTCGACCGGATCGGTCGACCGCCGACTCTTCTGTTGCATTTTTCCAGTTTTGGTGTATTTGAGTAATTTACTCATATTCGGAAGTTTGTCTGGAGTATCTGACCTGGTTACTAGTCCCACTATGTGTCCATGCATGATAGATGACTTGAGAGTATAAATTCGGGACATATACACTGATTTGGTTATGAATTTGATAAGTAGACTTCACCACATGTATCGTAGAGATATTTTATTATTTCTACAGTCCTCGTGTTGGACTATAATCCATAGAAGTCCTCGTGTTGGACTATAATCCCTCTTGGTCCTCGTGTTGGACATTTGCCATTATTCATGAGTTTGGGAAACTATGATAGTTAGTTCTTATATCGGACATGGTCCTTAACCCTGTATGTGCTTATTATACAGCAGTTCACGACATGATGACTATGTAGATTTTGGTATAACACTTATGTAGATTTTGACATGATATTCATGTAAGTAGTAACATGATATTCATGTTGGTTATGTCATAGTACAGTTATGTTACTCTGATGTTTGTTGTTTTCTTCTATTATTGTTATTGTTTTAGAACCTTGGGATTAGTGTTTAGAAGTTTATAAATTTGAGATATAAGGTATATACATGAGGGTTTCCTTGTTTGGATTATTTCGCTCGACGTACCTATTCTCGTGTTGTAAACTTCTAAATACTAAAACCCTCTTTAGTGAGATCAATGATTTTAGATCTATTATATATTATTTGTATTTTCATATACAACGAGCCCTTTTCCCTTGGGGTTGGTTGTGATGTTACTCGCTAGCGCTTTGACGCTCGTTGTCCCTCCCCCTTTCAGGTCACGAGTCAGGAGCACGGAGTGTCACAGGTTGAGAGCGGACCACTTTAGTGTTCAGCTCACTTTCTAGTTATGTATTTTTTTTAGCTCCACTGTAGTATGGTTAGACATTTGAGGGTATTATTCTAGAATTTGTAAAAGGGCGAGTGCCTTATTTATTCCTGTCAGATATTTGTATTTGAGACTTGTTGACTACTCCAGTTTATCTATTCAGACATTGACTATGTATTTCCATTTGTTGGATGATGAGTTATTTATTTGATCACTATCATTTCATCAGCCCTTCGTGTACTATCTTTTACTTGCTTTTGTACCTACACCTGTTATTGATTCTACTAGATAGATGTTAATTGTGATGGTGAAACATGTTATTGCACGGTGTGGTGCATGGCAGGTTTGACATTCTTGGTTTCACCTTGGACTGCAGCCTTGTGTGAACCCAGGGGCGTCACACACAGGGGCGCCAAAGTTTCTTTGATAAATATAACTTATGTTAGCATTAATTAAAGTGATTCATGGACGTTCTGAATTCCATTTGAAATGAAAACGGCTTGATTCTTTTGAAGAATATCTCTAAATTTTCTAATAGTTCTTCGTACATAAATTTTTATAATTTTTTACCTAATAAATATTATTACCATTAGAGATTAATATTTATAAATTATACTCAATTAATGTTAAGCTATTATATTATAGTCTTTTATCTGTTTTTTGAGATTTAGTCTTCTATCAATTAATGATACTTATGTATTTTTGGTGTTCTAACATATTGGTAAAATTATATGTAGTTACTTTAATTTATACAATAGAATTAATTTTTAATCTATCATATATTTTTTAAAATTTTATTATTTAACTGGATATTTTTAATCTGTTATTAGTTTTATTTTTTACCAGTATCAACTTGACTATTTTTAGATTCTCAAAAGGGATAGTAAACCTTAAATTATAAGTTATATAAGATATATTAATGAGAAAATATCACATGATTAATCTTTTCTTTGCCAAGTTTTAAATTTTTAGCTTTTTGTTTTATGTAATTTTAAACTTATGAGAGTATTTTGTCTAATTTTCAAGACTTTTTGCTCTTTTTGTAATGCTTCATGAAATAAACTGATAGTACGGAGAAGTTTCATATATTTTATTAATCTTATTTAAAATTGTTGAGCTATAGATAGTTCATGGGGTTTTAGGATAGGATATAAGTATGAGTAGTATAGATTATAATTTAAATTAAATATTTAAAATAGTATAGTGTAATTTTAACTATGGAAAGTTTTTCATTTTCATGAAATTGTGGTTTTAAAGGGAGTATGATTTTTTATTTTCATTAATTATTTTTATAATTTTGAGAATGACTTTTGTCTCTTTAATTTGTTTGGTGGATTTGTAAATATCTCATCTTTATTATGCACATTTGTAGATTTACGTTGTTCCTGGGTTCGACTTTTAGGGTAGAAATTATTTGTCTCATTAATTTATTTATTTTTTGCATATACGCATTTTATTTTGTAGACATTTATAAATTTGGTATTTAATAATTTTATTTAGATTTACATATCAATTTAAATTGTATCCTTATCTTCATACTATGTATATCCAATAAGAATTCATCAATTTATCAACTTACTCTTACTTAATGGAATAATACTTGAATTCTAATGGTATTTTTGTCTACCGAAATATTTTTTCAAACCCGTGCTTTTAAAGGGAGTATTATTTTGTTTTCCTTAATTTTTTTTATAATTTTAAGAATGACTTTTGTCTCATTAATTTGTTTGGTGGATTTTGTAAATATCTCATCTACATTATGCACATTTGTAGGTCTACGTTGTTCCCGGGTTCGACATTTGGGGTAAACATTATTCGTCTTATTAATTTATTTATTTTTTGCATATACGCCATTCATTTTGTAGACATTTATAAATTTGGTTTTTAATAATTTTATTTGGATTTATATATAAATTTAAACTGTATCATTATCTTCATACTATGTATATTCAATAAGAATTCATCAATTTATCAACTTACTCTTACTTAATGGAATAATATTTAAATTTCAATGGTATTTTTATATACCGAAAGATTTTCTCAAACTCGTGCTTTTAAAGAGAGTATGATTATAATATAAGTACCTTTTTTTTTGTTCGGATGCATAGAGCCCATTAGGCCAAGGTCCGAGCCCATAATAAAAAACTCAAGTGACTACAAAAATCTCTCATCCCCTCTCCCTCTCTGTAGTCCACCAGTTTCCTCCTACTAAAAATACGAAAAGAAAACTTTGAAATAGAAAAACAAAATCTCCTTCTCCCAGTCCTCCATCATCCAATCCTCCAATGCCTAGGCAATTGCTGATATTTTTTGGGCGAAATCTAATTATGTGATGCTCGTACGATTCAAGAAAAGATGATGATTTTCGTTGAAGTCTAAGATGATGATTTTCATCTAGACTTCAACGTGCAACTTTAACGGATTGTAACTTTTGATTCCCTCTATAGAATCACTATTATTATATATTTTGGGAAATTTTAAGAATAATCACTATTATTATATGTTTTTGAAA
Source organism: Asparagus kiusianus (assembly GCA_022839385.1). Lineage (NCBI taxonomy): Eukaryota > Viridiplantae > Streptophyta > Magnoliopsida > Asparagales > Asparagaceae > Asparagus > Asparagus kiusianus. Next base: position 24,368 of record BQKN01064158.1, read on the forward strand.
AATTCGAGAAGTGTTCTACAAGTTAAACAACTTACTCATTCCAATCAAGTTGCGTTGTCAAAGGAAATCATATTTAGGCTCAAATTGCTTGTCGAAGAGTTTTAATGTAATTTAGTTTCTAGTTATTATGAAACATTTTTTATTTCTAGGAAGTCTATTTGCTTTAGGAAATATTATTTTAGTATTTTTGCATTGTCTTATACCCTATATGAGGGGAAAGAATTTGTGAAACTCTTTAGATTTATTATTATTATTTTAGAAATTTTTGTATTCCTAAGGTTTTCTAGGACTTGTGCCGTTTTGCTTATATGAGAATAAGTAGTTATTGTTAGATATGTTGTTGGAGAAAATATAATTTTGCATTCATGAATAGTCCCGCATGGAATAGTGTTATGAATACAATTAAAACGTGCATAACGACTATATATTATGGGGAACGTTACGAAAATTTATGACAAACGTTACCGTATTAATTGTATGAATTGTAATGGCTTTCTCAACCCTATATATACCCTTATTCACTTTCGGAAATATATAGAAACAATTCCCTCTTTTTCCTCTTCTTTCCTCTGCATATTATTTTTATTCATATGTTGTGTTATTTTTGGGCAACCGTTCTTCGTCTGAGCTGAAGTTCTGTTCTCTCGCCCGAGTACACAGGCTGGTCGCTTCCGGCGGTTTTTACCACTAGGGGAGAGAGTATCATCTGCGTCAGGGCGATAGGCGGGTCCTCAATCTTCTAGGACAGTGTTTACACGACTGCTCCTGATCAGGCCAGACTTTCTTATTATTTTATTTCAGATTTATTTTACATGCTATAATTTTATTTGATAAATTTTCAGCAATTTAGAAGATTGAGTAGTTTATAGCTATTGTTTTAAATCCGAAATTATTATTAAAAAAATTTAAAAATTATTATTATTGTTCATCGAAGTTACTTTTCACCGGTACTATTCACGCATTTACTGTTCATAGTTGCTGATATTGTTTTACAGTTACTATTTATGTATTTATTGTTAACAGTCACTATTCTCATATATTGTTAAGGAACTAGAAATCAATAAGTGAACCGGTTCAAGTTTTCTTGGATTAGTTGGTGTCTAAGACAAGGTTTAGGGGTTACGTAACGCGCTCCGTAAGGAACGAGATACTTAATTAGATCTCCCTTTAGTACTATCCTTACCTAGCTAAACTACCCGGGTAAAAGATTGATTTTTTTCACTTTAGGAGTTTTTGGTTAGGAGTTGATCTAGTTAAGTTTCTGGTCTAGTTGTATTGACAAAAACCTTTTCATTTATAGCTTTTGTTTACAATCATATGCAATATTATTAATCTATTACAAATCATTCGATATGGGTTTTCATATAAATAGGGCTTATACGTCATATGCTTATGTGATTGTATTTATTTGATAACTGTTTATAATTCCATAAGAAACATTTTAAATTCAAGCATGAATAAAAGGATCGTAATTATGGGAATAATTCATATGCATAAATTTAAATTTAAAAAGTCCCTTTTTCTAAGTAACCAATTTAAATTTAGAAAGTCTCTTTTGTAGGCAACTAATTTAAATTTGGAATATCTCCTTTGTAGGCAACAAATTTGCAACCTCTTATAATACGAGAATTTAAAATTTATGCATATGAAGTATGAAATATACTTTAAGATATGAAATCATATTGTAAGGTTCTCTTGAATGCTTTACATGTAACTATTAGTAATTTCATTCATGTATGTGCATATGCATGCATATAAAGATATAACTAAAGTTTTTTTAGTTCCACATTAGTTTGAAATGTTCAGATATTAAGGGCAAATTCTAACCCTATGCAGTTACTTCTTCAGACATAGACTACAATCATTTATGATCATAGACCATGATCTTTTATACTAACATGTGTTAATGTCCTATCATTTTAATAGTAACTAGAAAGATTAATTTTTATAACTCTTTATTTGACTACATGTATAATGTTTTCTCTTAAGATTTTAGGAAATAATTAGAGTTGATATAAATATGCTTTGTCAACTAGTATGATTAGTTACAGGAGATGTGATAAATCAATGTCCTTAGAAATCAATTCAAGAGGTATGTCTTATAACTTCTATTTATATGATGAATAAAAGTTATATTAAAATTAGTCCATCAAATAATTAAATTGCTATTAGCTTCCCTTTATCCTTATAAGGAAAGATTGATTTAAAAAATAACTTTAACAAGAAGGGGACCTAATGTCAAACAATATGAAAGACTAATTATAAAATAATTTGATAAATATATACAACGTCTGTTAGACAAAGTTGTGATTCTAGACTTTGTAAAGTCTAAAAAGAATTTTGCTGACCCATTAACAAAGGGCTATCCAGGAGTGTGGTTCTGGATTCATCGAGGGAGATGAGGTTAAGCCCATAGATGAGGTCACTGACAGCGGCAACCCCCTTATTTAGAAACGTAGTCCCAATATTGGTTCAATGTTGATACGTGTGTATCTTCTTCTCTGCTTCGGGAGCTTAACGACCCTCATGGGAGCTTAAGGATAGGTGATTCTCATGATATCTTGAGAATAGAGGTGTCAAACAGTTCAGGGAGACACAAGTTGAAGTGTGGAATGAGGCGAAGAATCAAAGACTCGAAGCCTCAGCTTTCAGCCTCATGAGTCGACTCATGTGTATGTTTGAGTCGACTCAAGAAATCAAGCCATGTTAATAATTCGGCTCTGACCAGTCGACTTGTCATTTGGTGAGTCGACCCATGAGTCATGAGTCGACTCATGTGAGGTCATGAGTCGACTCATGTGAGGTCATGAGTCGACTCATCGATAGTTTCCTGATTCGTTTGGGTTTCTGTTTACACTAATTCCTGTTGAGTTTGGGCTTGGTTATTTACCAGATTGTCACCACGTTGTAAACCCTATAAATATGAATTGTTTAGGGTTCTAAACAAGAAGGTTAGAGGCCAAGATGTAGATCTAAAGGGTTTTAGGTCTAAGTAAGATCCTAATCAAAAGGATTAGGGTTTAGATTATGGTCATCTTAGATCAGAGAGAAATTCTAATCATTGTATTAGGGTTTAGAGATGATTAAGAGGTTGTTCTCGATTCTAGTGAGATTATGAGTGAGAGGTTGTAATCTTTTGTTCTTCATAATCTAGAGAAGGTATTTTTCTTCGCCATACTAAATTGTTCTTGTGTTTTAGTCATCCTCTTCTCAACCCACATTTTGGTAATTCCGCGATCAAAGGGTGCTCGCACGGCGACTCGTATCAAGTTGATATCAGTGCGATCAGATCCTAGGAAGGGGGCATCCTGTGTATGGTCTTGACTCGTATCAAGTTGGTATCATCAGATCCTGCGAAGGGGACATCCTGTGTATGGTCCTGACTCGATCGCAATACAAGAAGCTAGGCGAGATCCTTTTCTTCGGAAGGAGTTCAGAGATTAAGAAAAAGATGATTGAAGACCACAAAGATGGAGGGGCCCGAGAGTTTCCTCAGCAGAAGTTCTAAACTTGAAAGTGACTTCAAGTTCTTAAAGAGGGGAGCCATGATACGTGTGTATCTTCTTCTCTGTTTCGGGAGCTTAGCGATCCTCATGACAGCTTGAGGATAGGTGATTCTTATAATATCTTGAGCATAGAGGTGTCAAACAGTTTAGGGAGACACAAGTTGAAGCGTGGAACGAGGCGAAGAATCAAAGACTCGAAGCCTCAGCTTTCAGCCTCATGAGTCGACTCATGTGTATGTTTGAGTCGACTCAAGAAATCAAGCCATGTTAACAATTCAGCTCTGACCAGTTGACTTGTCATTTGGTGAGTCGACCAATGAGTCATGAATCGACTCATGTGAGGTCATGAGTCGACTCATCGACAGTTTCCTGATTCGTTTGGGTTTCTATTTACACGAATTCCTGTTAGGTTTGGGCTTGATTATTTACCAGATTACCACCACACTGTAAACCCTATAAAAAGGGATTGTTTAGGGTTCTAAACAAGGAGGTTAAAGGTCAAGATGTAGATCTAAAGGGTTTTAGATCTAAGTGAGATCCTAATCAAAAGGATTAGGGTTTAGATTGTGATCATCTTAGATCAGAGAGAAATTCTAATCATTGTATTAGGGTTTAGAGAGGATTGAGAGGTTGTTCTCGATTCTAGTGAGATTATGAGGGAGAGATTGTAATCTTTTGTTCTTCATAATCTAGAGAAAGTATTTTCCTTTGCCATACTGAATTGTTCTTGTGTTTTAGTTGTCTTCTTCTCAACCCATTTTTTGGTAATTCCGCGACCAAAAGGTGCTCGCACGGCGACTCGTATCAAATATGGTAGAAACAAGTTGGACTAGTGACACTCGTGTGGAGCATCGACCTAGACATATTCATATGTCATTATTGTTGGCCTTCTTGTTTTGATGATGTTTAACAAACAATTTACTTCTAACGTTGTTTGTCTAGTTGTTGTGTATTCTTATTTATTGTAGACAAACAACAAGTTGGAGGATGGATGGATTGCGCCATAACGACGATATCAAATGGAGGTTGGCGGAAATGTCGGAGTGAAGCATCGTACAATTCAAAGTTAAAGATCAAGTTCAAGCTTCATCCGCGAGATTACCAAGTCAAGCATATTGAAGACCTATCAAGCTTGGGTAATTTAGTTTAGGAGTTTATATTATGTGTGTTAGTACTTTAAGCTCAATCATATACACACATACACGTTTTTGGTTTTTGTATATATATAGTTATATATATACATATATATTTTGGTTTGATAGTTTTCAAGTTTTACTATGAAACAATTGAATATAATTAGAAAACATATTTCTGTTTCATACTTATATGCATATATATGATTTCATCAATATCAATTTTCGTTAGTTCAATGAAATCATGTTTTAATGCATTATATGTGTATTTTGATAAAATACTACATTCATTGTTTATAGACTTCATAACAATAGTTTACATCTTCCTTCAAGTCTATAAAATCATTTTGTAAAGTTTTATAAGTTGGTCTAAGTCAAAACATCAAGTTCATATGTTTACACTTTCATGTTTTGGACTATTTTGCAAAATGATGATATTTTTCATTTGGGAAGTCCTTTTTCGAAACCAGTCGTTGTAGCATGTTTATTATCATGTCTACAATCATTCCCCAAAGTTTTACATTTTTTAGAATTTGTTTGATATTTTTAAATAGCGTTTTAAAATCAGCAAAACTGTTTTCAGAAGTATCAGTATTCGGTCGACCGCTCGTTTTGGTTTTCGTCAGTATGCGACAGAGAGTCTGTCGGTCGACCGGCCCGGTCGACCGAATACTCCATCGGTCGACCGATGAGATTTTCGGTCGACCGACCAGACGACCGTTGCATTCTAACGGCTCTTTTCTGAGGCGATTGTCTGGGGCTTTTCTGTATTTTTCACTTGGGTTTTGGCTGAGCTTTGAGAGGGTATATATACCCCATTGCTGATGTCTTTTCAAGTCAATGAAAAGAAGTTTTTAAACAAGGGTTTTGAAAAGAGTTTAAGCTTGTTTAAGGGTTTGGTTTAAAGCAGTTTTAGCTTTCACAAGTGGAGGAGATTATCTTATTGTTTGGGCCTCAAATCTCCATCTCTCCATCTTAATCTAGAGAAGTTTTTCTAAACTCAAACTCTAGCTTTACACTTATATACTTGTTTGATTATCATTGCTCTTAAGCTAGTTTTTATATTTGAGTTTAGATTTGATTTTGATTTTACTCATTGTTACACACACCCACATTGAGCTTTTAGTATTTACATACATAGTATAGTTGGGTGGTGAGAGTTTGTAACTTTGAGTTGTGCTTAATTGTGTTCTCATTTATTGTAGAGAACAAATTTATATTTGTTATATTGTGAGTGTTGTAAGGTTTTCGGTGAGCTAGAAAACCGAGTGTGTAGTTCCTAGAGGAGAGGAACGGAGACGTAGGTCGAGGGGACTGAACTCCGTGAAGAAAATTGTGAGGAGTGACGTTGTTCGGTGAGCGTTGAAAACCGACACTGTGAGGTGTGTAGAAGTTCCGGCTTCCAAACCGGGTTGTGATAGTGGATTTCTCCCCGGGAGTGGGGAGCGGAGACGTAGGACGGAAGGTCCGAACTCCGTGATCATTTGTTTGTATTTGAGTGTGCTTTGGCGTTCATTCATTTTTATGTTCATATCTTACATCGCCATTGTGCATTGCTCATTATTTATATGATCCACTATCTTGTTTCATATTGTTTACCCTTGTGTTAGTTTATATATCCTTGCATATATAACTTTATCATATAGGATATATCTCTTTGTGTATATTGCATATTCTTGCTTATAAGTAATTATATATCATCTTGTAAGAATATATTTGTTAAGTAATTTTAATTGGCATTTAATCGGATTAGATTAGCATAAGACCCTAATCACCCCCCCTCTAGGGTCCAACAATTATGTAGCATCTGCTACTTCCTCGTCTCTACGGTGACGATGCTCTTATGATACAGCTGGTTAGGTTGAGTTTTACTCTTAATAAGTCCAACGCGTGTATTGTGTAAGGTATGATATCCAGCTATAGTACACTTAGAGGACTTACCTACATGAGGGGAACCATGATGGCCACGGGGCGGGGGGGGGGGGGGGGGGGAGAGAAGAGAATATTTGTTAATTAATTTATTTTGTTTTTTATTGGGTTAA
>BQKN01064158.1:64170-75004 GCA_022839385.1 Asparagus kiusianus
ATATATATAAGACCACAATAGATCAGGAAAGAGGTATCCAAACTTGATAGAAGTTAGAGATTAGAAGAAAAATAAATAAATGGTTGAGATCAAATCATCAAAACTGCAATCAGCGTCCTAACCATCAATGGTCAAACACGACCATCGATAATCTCCTGCAATCCATCGATGGTTCACAATAGTCCGTAGATGGTTCAAAATCCTATTTCTGTTTTTATCTGATTGTTCATTGTAAACCATCAATGATCAAAGTGACCAGCGATGATGTCCTCTTGACCATCGATGATCCATTGGCTAAATTCAACAATCAGAGGGTTTTGAGGCACAATTTTAACAAATCTTCACCTTGTCTCAACAACTCGATTAAATTCTCAACTTTCTCAATAGTATACTGCTAACACCTCTGCAAATGTACCCTACAGCGCCTCTATGTTCTTTGGCATGAAGCAAGTCCAAGCAAAGTTGGAACATGGCTACTGGTAATGACTTCCTCAACAACTCTGTTGGATTATTTTTTATGGCGATCTTCTTCAAGACTACTTTACCTTGTTCAATAATCTCTCTAATGAAGTGATATTGAACCTTAATATGCTTTGATTTTGAATTGAAGACTGGATGCTTAGCCAAGTGAATTGCACTTTGGCTATCACAATGAACAAGAATAATTTCCTGCTCTACTCCTAATTTCCCAAGAAACCATGTCAACCATATTGCTACTTTCATAACTTTTGTAGCTGCCATGAACTCCGTCTCTGTAGTAGACAATGCAATAATAGGTTGTAACATTGACCTACAGCAAATAGAATCTCCTGAAAGAGTAAAAATATAACCTTATAGTTGATTTGTGCTTATCCAAATCACCCGTAAAATCTGAATCAACATACTGGTAGTAATGCAATCAGTGTCACTATCTCCACCAAATACCAAGCCAACACCTGAAGTTCCCTTCAGTATTTAGGAATCAATTTTATAGCTTGCCAGTGCTCTTTTTCAAGATTTGCCATATACTTACTGTGACGCCCCTGGGTTCACACAAGGCTGTAGTCCAAGGTGAAACCAAGAATGTCAAACCTGCCTTGCACCACACCGTGTAATAACATGTTTCACCATCACAATTAACATCCATCTAGTAGAAACAATCGACAGGTATAGGTACAAAAGCAAGTTAAAGATAATATAAGGAATAACTGATGAAATGATAGAATATCAATTTAACACATCTCATCAACCAAATAAGCTGGAATACATAAACCAGTCTGAAATGAACAATGACAATCTGGAGATCTCAACATGTCTCAAAATACTAAATGTCTGATACAGGAAAATAAGGCACACAGCCTTTACAACTCTAGAACATAAACCTTTCTAGTCTAAAAATGTCTCAAGTGGAGTATGAAAATAAAATACATCTAATAAGAAGATGACAGATACTAATAAGGGTCGTCCTCAACCTGCGACTCTCCGGGCTTCTGGCTCGGTACCTGAAAGGGGGAGGGACAACGAGCGTCAAAGCGCTAGCGAGCAACATCACAACCAACCCCAAGGGTAGGGCTCGTTGTATATGAAAATACAGTTAATACAATAAAATATGAAGTAATTACACAAACATTAATGGGTTTTAGTACTTAGGGAAATACAACACGAGCATAGGTACGTCAAGCGAAATAATCCAAATATGGAAACCCTCATGTATATACCTTGTATCTCAAATTGTAGATCCCTAAATACAAAACCCTAGATTTGGTCACAATAAAGATAAAGAACAAGAAAACATACCCATCTCTACCGATAACATAGAACTAAAGCGAAGCTACAGTAGGCGTCATGTTCAACCTAGGTGGCTATCGCGCCTCTGCCAAATACAATATGTCGTGTATCCAACTTTATTGAATAACGTGCTCAAGGTTTAGCAAAAGTCTAATACAGGTTCGAAATGGATTATAGTCCAACACGAAGACTTTAATGGATTATAGTCCAACACGAGGACTTAACATGGATTATAGTCCAACACGAGGACTGTGTTTATGAGCCATGAATTACTAGGAGTAAAGGTATACATGTTCTACTCTTGTACATGCCTCGCTGTACGGATCTAAGCTTGTGTTAGAAAAAATCATTCTCATGTGTGCAGGTGAAAACATAATCACTGTATGCATATATATATACTTACTTGCACCCAACATGTAAATTAAACAGAAGCACGAACGAAACAGAAAGAAAGTACTACGATGAGTCGACTCATGCTCAAATATGAGTCGACTCAACGGAACACATTTGACATCGGAAAAAGACTTTGTGAGTCGACTCATGGCAGTCATGGGTCGACTCACGGCTTATGGGTCGATTCGTACACTGACGAGTCGACCCAGCAGAAACAAAAGGCAACACAACCAGACTTCGTGAGTCGACTCATGACAGTCATGGGTCGACTCAACCTGATGAGTCGACCCGTGATGAGTCATGAGTCGACTTACGGGCTGAAAACTGCATATAGCACAAGTTAAATTCACCAACTCAATTCATCCTTCTATTTCACTGATCTACATTTTTATAGCTATCAATTCTAGACTATGATACAGAGATAAAAACATATTTATCATGAGAAATGATTTTCTTGTAGGTTAAATCCCACATTTAACTCCTATTCATAAAAACAAGCATGTGATCAATATAAAACTTATATTTTTATTCTTTAAATAAAATTCCAGATCTGGGTTTTTATCAAAACTTGTTGGTGATAATTTAAAATCCGAAATACATGATTTCTATCATAAACCCTAACAAGAGTATTGATTTATACTTGAAAATAAGTCTTAGGCTCAATAAAACTCATGGAAAATAATTATAAACTATTAAAAACGTGGGAGAGGAGTTTGGCGAGATGTTACTCGCCTTAGAAGTGATGAAGAACAGATCCCTTCGCTGAAATCCTCACAAAGCCGCCGAAAAAGCCTTCGAAACGTCCCGAAATCTCCAAGAACGCCTAGGGTTTTAGGGAGGAGAGAGGGGGACTAGGGTTTCTGGGGAAAACTGATGAAAATGAAGTGATTTCGGGTAGGGGAGTATATATACAAGTGGATAAAACCCGACCCGAAACCCAACAAACCCGAACTAAGAAAACTAGAAACCCTCGATGAGTCGACTCATCACAGTCATGGGTCGACTCATGACACATGGGTCGACTCATAATATAATAAGTCGACTCAGCAGAAACAAAAGGCAACAGGACTCGATTTTGTGAGTTGACTCATGAAAATCATGAGTCGACTCATGGACTAAAAACTGCATACCATGACTCTGCTGCATAAGATTGAAATTTTTCACACTCAACCTCATTACTGATGCACATAAACATACTCAATATCTACGGGGTCTCACACTTACTAACAACACCTACTGCTTGTGAAAGATCCGGTCGAGTACAAACCATCACATACGTGATGCTGCCAATTGCATTCGCATAAGGAACCTGAGACATGTAGTCATGACTCGCATCCATGCTATGTGATAATAATGTTGATAATCTGAAGTTTGTTACAAGATGAGTGATAACTGGTTTCGAATTATGCATATTGAAGCTAGCTAGGACTTTCTCAATGTAGCTTGTTGCAACTAGCTGAGCCTCATATTTTACATTTAAAGCACCTGTAATACTTTTCTTTCGTGAATACCCACTTACAGCCAAATACTTACACCCGTTAGTTTCAATGGTGTTAAGAGAGATGAGATCCTTAGTTAAATTAGAAACATGACGAACATCTAACAATATCCTCACAATACCATCATGCATTCTAATTTCAATTGTATCAATGTCAATCACTTTACAATGAGAATTATTTCCCATAAGGACAACTCCATCTTCAACTGATTTGTAGGTGAAAAATCAATTTTTATTGGAGCACATGTAATAAGTACAACCAGAGTCCAAGACCCAATCATCCTTGGATCTCCCTGAATTTGTAGGAAAGAGAACAAAACTATTAGAATCATCCTAGACAACACTAGCCTATATGAAGTCTTCTTTGACTTGATTATTCGTCTTTTTTTATTATAAAACTTCCAACACTCATTCACAATATGGCCCTTCTTCTTGAAATATTTATAGAATTTGCTCTTAGTCACTTCGATCTCGATTTATTTTTATTGTTAAAACCACTATTCATGTTTCTACCTCGAACATTTAAGCTTCGACTTTACACTTACTAGATCCGGTCAACTCTTTATCCATCAACTCTTTCGAGAATAAAAATAATTTCATATCTTCCATCAAGATAGACCTTGTGTCATATATCATAGCTTTCCTAAAATGCTTGTAAGGGGGTAGTAGCGAACATAACAATAGCAAAGGCTGATCTTCATCTTCTACCTTTACATATGCATGCTCTAGATCCATAATAATAGAATTGAATTAATCAAGATGTGATTTAATAGATGTACCTTCCGTCATGCAAAGCATAAATAACCTTTGTTTCAAATAAAATCGGTTAGTGAGGATTTTTGTCATGTAAAGATATTTTAATTTGAGCCATAGACCCGCTGGGGTCTTGTCATACATGACTTCCTGAAGAACCTCATTCGACAGACATAATTGGATTGAACTTAATGCCTTTTCATCCATCTCAAACTTTTTATCATCTGTCATCAATGCTAGCATCTTATCTTTTCCCAACAAAGCGTTTGGTAATCCTTGTTGAACAAGAATAGCCCGCATCTTCACTCACCAAAGACTAAAATTGACATCACGATTGAACTTCTCAATCTTATATTTCACAGATATCTTCTTTACACACAAAACAAATCACAACTGAAGCTCTGATACCCGTTTGTTAGAACAAGTGCACAATAAAGTAGAAATAATTGTGAAGAGTTAACACATGAATAAAGAACAAGCAATTGCAAATACATAGATTTACATAGTTCATTCAATTTAGGCTATGTCCGCAGCAAAGACATCGGAGAAATTCCACTATCAAAAGAAAAAAGTACAAGAATAAGGTAATAGCCTAAACCCTCAAACTCTCCTTATCAAAGTATCATATTCTCATGACCCAACCCTAATCTAAACTCTTTCTATTTTAATATATAGGAGACCATAGTAGATCAGGAAAGAGGTATCCAAAACTTAGTAGAAATTAGAGATTAAAAGAAAAAAATAAACGATTGAGACTAAGTCATCAAAACTATAATTAGTATCATAGCCATCAATGGTCAAACACGACCATCGATGATCTCCTACAATCCATTGATGATTCCTTATAGTCAATCGATAGTTCAAAATCATATTTCTGCTTTTCTCTTATTGTTCATTGTAAACCATCAATGATCGAAGTGAACATCGATGATGTCCTCTTGACCATCGATGATTTTCATTGGCTAAATTAAACAATCAGAGAGTTTTAAGGCATAATTTCAACAATAAATATAACAACAATGCGTAAGTATAGCAATAACACATGTATGTATGGTGAAAAATTCTATAAGCATAGAAACAAAATCTATAAGTATATTACTTAAGTATAATAATAAGATCTACAAAATTATAGCAATATAACATATTAGTAGGATAATAAAATCTGTAAATATAAGACCAAGATTAGTAAATATGGCAATAGAATCATAAGTATAGATACAAAACTTATAAGTATAGCAATAAAATTTTGAACTGAGGATGAAGAAACTGAAAAGATAGGTGTCGGAAGAGGAATAAGGATGAGGCAATGTAGATAAAGGGGGAAGGAGGAATGATGACAAGGTTAAGGAAAACCCAAATTACAAAGAGGTGGACAGAGTGGAGAGGGTGAGGAGAAAAAGAAGAATGGATTGTAGGTTAGGACAAGAGCATTTCAAAATTTTAATTTTTGATATGTAAATATGGTAAAGAAATAGGATATAATTGATGTTATTGGTTTAAAGGCAAAAGACCAAAAGTCTTTTGGGTTTAGCTATAGCCGAAGTAAGTGGGTCGTATTGTAAATAGCAATAAAACTTTAGGTTTAAAGGTAAAACACCTTTTTATAATTAAGGGCTTTTGCTTATAAACCCAAAAGTTTACACGTGCATAAATTTGATAAAGCCCCTAGGTATTTTCTAAAAAACACCTCAATGTTGTGTTTTACCCTTCTACACTAAAAAAGATTACTACATAGTCTAAGGTGATGAAATGTCCCTTAGGCGAAAATTATCGTTTTCTTCATTATTTTCAAGGGTTAATTGTGGATAGACCCTCTGCAGTATGGACTCATTGTGTGTGTGTGTGTGTGTATGTGTGTGTGTGTGTGTGTGTGTGTGTACACACACACACACATAGTGTGTTTCAAGTGCGCATTGTGCGTACGCATTTGAGGTCCGATTGGGTTTTTTTGCAAAAAACCAAATAAACAACGTTGACCCTATCTTTAAGCCCTGTGACCATTTCTTTTAGCCTCTCTCTCTCTCTCTCCCCCCCCAAAAGCCCCAACCCCTCCTCCTCCCTCTCTCTCGTCGGACCCCTGAGATCACCAAATCAACAGCGGACCTCGAGATCCCTCCCTCCCTTCCTCCTCTGCCAACGTCACCCCCTAAATCCGAGCCCCAAAACCCCCAACTCAAATCATCGACGACACCCCCAAATCCGAGCCCTAAAATCGGAGCTCCCCCAAAATCGACGCCGACTATGCAAACTCAAATCCTCGACGGAACCCCCAAATCCGAGGAGTACCCCAACTCCGCCACCTACCCCAACTCAGCCGACTGCTGATCTCCCTCGACTACCTCAACTACGCCGCAGACACCCTAATTTCTCCCCCCTCTCTCGACCAACTCCGCGACTCACCCCCTCCAGCTCTCGATCTCCATCAGGCCCCAAAAACAGTGCGTTCATCAACGAAGGTGCGTTTCAAGCTCCAAATTTTTTTTACCTATTCTCTGTTATTTTTGTATAGTTTATTTGTTGTCCTTAAGGTTTCAAGCTAGACTAAGTTGCATGAGGTTGAACTGATCTTGTCAAAAAAAATCTCCTCTTAGCTGACCAGTTTTAGGCTTTGCAATTTCTTTTTCTTTTTCATTTACAACTTGGCTGACCAGTTTTAGGACTTTTCATCTTAACGTGATTCTTCAGAATTCAATTTACAAATTTGAAGTGCACACATTTCTAGTAAATATTTTCAGTTTTCAAAATTTTAAAGCTGTAGCACACACATTTCCACTAAATATTTTCAGTTTACAAAATTTTAATGCTCTAAGGCTTTCTTATTTCTGGCATACTGGACTTTTTTTTAACAATTATCTGAATCATGTTTAACAGTGAATTAGTATTTCATATAATGTGTGATCACAGTGCTTGTGAAATTTTCTGGGTTTGGAATGTTGAAGGCCGACTAGAATTTTTATAGGTCAATTAAATTTTTTTATAAGAAATGGAAAACTTGGACACTGAAGCAAATGAATTAAACTTGGATGACGATAGTTCGATATATACTACTCAAGTATCAGATGAGTTGAGGCCAAAAAAGGGGCAAGAATTTAACATAATAGATGATGTTGTAACATTCTACAATGCTTATGCTAAAGCAGCTGGGTTTAGTGTAAGGGCTTGGACTACTCAGAAAGAGTCGGGAAGTGGTAAAATAAGAAGGAAGGAGTATGTTTGTTTTAAACAAGGAAAATCTCCAAGAATTGCGGATGTTGAAAATAAAAGACGTCGAGGAAGCGTAGCTGAATATTGTCATGCCAAAATTGCAGTTTTAAAATCAACCTCCGGAAAATACATTGTTACTATTTTTAAAGAGGAGCACATCCATTCGCTATCAACACCATCAAAGGTTCATCTTTTAAGGTCCTACCGTAACGTTTCAGCCGCAACAAAGTCTTTAACTAAACAGTTATAAATGGTGTATATACCTCAGCATCAACAATTCAGTTTTCTTGGAGTACAATGTAGAGGTATAGAAAATATTGGGTGCACTCAAAGAGATTTGTATAATCATGAGAGGGATATACGGGCTGATTTGAAGGGGCATGATGGTCAAATGTTTTATGAGTATTTAAAATTGGAACAAGGAAATAATCCCGCATTTACTTTTCAAATTGAGGCCGATGAGGAACAAAAGATTACTCATTGTTTTTGGTCCGATGCAAGTTCAAGGCGGGCTTACAATTTTTTCGGTGATGTTATAATCTTTGATACTACTTATAACACTAATCGTTATGGCCTGATATTTGCACCAATAATGGGGGTTAACAATCATGGTCGAACAGTTGTTTTTGCTTGTGGATTTTTGAATCATGAGAGCGTTGATGATTTTGCATGGTTACTTAATAAATTTTTGGAAAGTATGCCTCGTGGTGCCCCGAAGATGATTATTACTGATCAAGATCCAGCTATGACAAAGGCATTCCCTCATGTTCTTCCAATTACTTTTCACAGGTATTATAGTTTGTATAGATTATTAAAAATATTTATATACATAGTCTTTCTTTTTAACACTTTATTTAATTCTTTTGATAGGTATTATAGTTGGCATATATTAATGAAGTAATCTGAGAAAATTGATGCTGTGAAGTATAGTATTTATAAAAGTGAGTTCTCGGCTTGCATTTGGAAGTCAGAAACTCCTGAAGAATTTGATTTACAATGGGAAAGTTTGATTAAAAAAAGTGGGTTAGAAGGAAATAAGTGGTTGCAAGACTAATATGAACTTCGGTCAAGATGGATTCTAGCATATGTTAATCATATTTTCTCAGCAGACATGTCAAGTAGCCAACGAGCAGAAAGTGAACATGCATTCTTCAAGAAATTTGTTTCGAAGAATAATTCATTGGTGGATTTTATGATACAGTTTGGCAGGGGACTAGTGCGCCAACGTCACGAGGAGTTGATGGCTGATCACAAAGACGTGATTGAGAAACCTAAACTTAGAATAAATCATGACTTTTTGGAGCAAATGGTTGATATTTACACTAATGAGATATATTACAAGTTTGAGGCTGAAGTGTGTGACAGCTTTAACTACAAGTTGCAGTTTGTTAGGGAATCCGACAATCGTCGTGTGCATCAAATTCAAAGAAAGAAGCTCGCAACAAGCAAAGTCCGCGAAATCGTTTACGACAAGCAGTTGGATTTGGTTTCTTGTAGTTGTGAAAAATTTGAAAGCGTTGGAATCGTATGTACTCACATTATCTCATATTTGATGAAATTTGACGCTGAAATATTGCCTGATAAATACATCTTATTAAGGTGGACTAAGTCTTCAAAATCGGGGACAGTTCATGATGATAAAGGCATGCAAATAACCACTGATAATTCTTATCTTTTAATGCAGAGTTAATTTATTCAATCATCTTTGGATTTAGTTGACAAGTCCCTCGTATGTGAAGAAACAAGGGAGATGTTTACCGATGGATTGCGTAGCATTAATGATCAAATTGACCAATTCCTTAGTAGCCACATGGCTATAATGAGCTTCACTGAGAAAAGTAATTCAATATGTAGTAAGATAATAAGTGATGATACTGGTGCACATGGTTCTTGTAGTTATGAAAATAGTTTCAATGAACCCGATCAAGTGCGAGCAAAAGGATGTGGCAAAAGGTTGAAAGGAGGAAAAGAGAAAGCAATGATACGAGCCAAAAATAAAAAAGATAGACGTTGCCATGAGTGTGGTAAAGTAGGCCAATCACATGATAGGCGAAATTGTCCGGCACTCACAAATCCGTAAGTAATAATTCTTTTATTATTTACGTTGTCTTATTTTTCACATTCTAGTATCCGTCTTGATTTATATATGCATGGATATTTTAATATAATGTAGGCCTTCTATATGCGGTGATACAAAATTGCAAGAGGGTAATGAGTCATCAAGTGAAGATGTGGATCTTTTTGAAGATTAAGAGGGTAATGGTTTTGTCTTATTTTTCACAATTGAACACATGAACGCACATGTTGGCACTGGAATTGTATCATTTACTTGAAATTGTAGTACATCCATGAATTGTTTGTTTTTGTATTCGTCTACATCTTTGAGTTTTTCTTCTTATGATTTGGAGTGTTTTTCTCAAACTGATATCTGTTGTTTGAATCAGGAGCTTGAATCAGGTTTGTTTATGAAGAACCTGTTGCTTATGGGATGGAAGCAAGTTTGTTTATGAAGAGACTATTGTGTTTGCTTATGAGGAACCTGTTGCTTTGTGGTTATGTACAATGTACTTTGCTCGTTGACATTGCTGAAGAGCCTGTTGCTTTGTTGTTATGTACAATGTACTTTGTTCTATCACTAAACTAGATATCATATTAGCCTTGAATCATATCCTTGTTATGTACAATGTACTTTGTTCTATATATGTTGCTGAATAGCTATGTATGCACCTATTGTGTTTGCTTATGGTTATGTACACTGTTTAATGCTCATTGACATTGCTGAAGAGCCTGTTGCTTTGTGGTTATATATGTACAATGTACTTTGAGCCTGTTGCTTTGTGGTTATGTACAATGTTCTATATATGTTGCTGAATAGCTATGTATGCACCTGATTTGTCAGCTGATCTGCAAATTTCAAATCATATCCTTGAATGGCAGGCACAACTACACAAAAACAAACTTCAAGCAGCAAACTCGTCAAAGGACTTATTTCACTCATCAATAAAAGCATAACTTCAAGTAGCAAGCTTATATAGCTTAGCTAACCAAAAAGCATTTGCAAAAACAGAAGCAAACCTCAACAGCAGCCACAACTACACAACAACAAAGGACTTATTTCACTAATATTTAGAAAAGGTCACAAAGATTACAGTGCCATAACTTCAGCCAGTAAAAACAACCTCAACAGACTCAGACAATAAACATCACCAATGCCAAACT
>BQKN01064158.1:90154-103768 GCA_022839385.1 Asparagus kiusianus
GGCTTATAGGATCAATTGTGTTCTTACTTCAACAAAGTTTTCTCTCGGGTGTGAGAGGGTTGATCACTTGGTTTAGAGATTGGGTGGCAATTGGCATGGTCTTGTCAATTGGTGTTGCAATTTGGATGGTCTTGCAAATTGGTCAGGTTTGCGTTTGATTTTGTAAGTTTATTCAAAATCATAGTGGAAACTCTCAAGCGGGATTTGCTTGGGGACTGGATGTACACCGGATTGGTGGAACCAGTATAAAATCCTTGTGTTTGTGATTGTGATTTTCTGAGTTTGCCATTTTTCTTTGCAATTTATAATATACTTTGCATTAATTTTAAAAGAACACTATTCACCCCCCTCTAGTGTTCAAGTGTATCTATTTCAGATCCTACAATAATGAGATACTAGTGTATAGACATAAAATTTACTTTATACAACTATTGTTTAGTCTATAAATTCATTTGAAAAGGTTTCATATCCTTGTTTATCTTATTTGTCTAAAACTAAGAATATACACTCGTTTTACACGCTTTTGCAAAACTAAGAGATTTTACAAACGGAGAATCACTTTTGGAAAATTTCTTTTGAAACATGCTCATTTATATGTTTATAAACTATTCTACAAATTTTATAATTTTTGGAATTTATTTGATATTTTTAAACATGATTTAAAGTTCAGTTTTTCTGTGCAAATCTGGTCTGTGCATGTTTAGTCGACTCATAAGTCGACTCACAAAGTACAGCGGAGTTGTGATTTTTCGTCTGTTGAGTCGACTCATATAAGCTGACTCATTAGTCGACTCATAAGTCGACTCATGAGTCGACTCATAAGTTGACTTATTAGAGAGTCATTATACAGTAACGGCTAGTTTTCTGTTTTGTGTGTTTATGGCTTTTTGGTCTTTTTCTTTGGGCGTTAGCTGATATATTGAGATGCTATATATACCCATATTCTCTAAATTCTTTTTTTTAACTAAGAAGATTCCTTAATCAAGTTTTAAAAGAGTTTAGTTTGTGTTTAAGAGGTGTTTAAGCCTTGTTTCAAGTTTGGTTTGAAGAAGAGTTTGTTTTACAAAGAGAAACTTGCATCATTTGTTGAGGAGTTCATCTTCAATATCCAAATCACCCTCTCTTTGTAGAGAAGTTTTCCTAACTCAACTTTCCAGCATTTATTTCTTATTAATTTTATTGCTAGTTCTTATTGAGTTAGAATTTATCACGCACCCTTATTAAGCTTGTTATATCTTATATAATATATTGTTGGGTAGTGGTGTGTGATTTAGTGAGAGTAAGCTTAATTGAGTTCTCGTCAAGTGTAGAGAACAACCATTATTATACTGTGCTTATTAAGAGATCACTTGTAATACACTTGTGCAACGAGAGGAGTGTGTGGCGAGGATGGAGTCGATATCGAGAGGAGTGGCGTCGGTGGCCTAGTGAGAGGTGATACTTCCAAATACTTGAGGGAGTCGATACGTGAGGACCAACACTTGAGGTTGTAGCTTATGTATATACATTGTGAGATTTATAAGGGTTATCGATTAACTTGATAACCGAGTGTGTAGAGAAGTTCCGGCTTCCAAACCGGGTATGTCGTGATAGTGGAGTTCTCCTTAAGGTGAGGAGCGGAGACGTAGGTCATGGGGACCGAACTCCGTGATCATATCTTGTGTTTGAGTTTTCCTTGTGTACTTTTATCTTGTGCTTGTATTTTACATTCTGACTTATATATCTCTTGCAAGATTTAAATAATCAATAAAGTTTTTAATTTGGCATAAAATCCAATTAGATTAGCATAAGACCCTAATCACCCCCCTCTAGGGTCTAACACAGATAATCTTTTTAGACTCGGATAACGATGTTCGTTATCTTCTCTCCGTCTCGAGCTGTGTGCGAACACCTATAGGCATTTTTAGACGCCTACAGATACCTCCTCCAAAGTATTTCAGACTCATTCTTTTATAAAGGAGTCTAGAATGCTTTGGATAAGATAGGCTATTTACTCTATCTCGTAGAGGGACCTCTGAACTGCTTTAATTCTTAACTTCTTCAGCCTTCAGTCTATTCAGTATCTTGTCGAATAGATAAAGTTCTTCCGACGCTGTATTTATCATCTGACCGTTATT
This sequence comes from Asparagus kiusianus, assembly GCA_022839385.1. Lineage (NCBI taxonomy): Eukaryota > Viridiplantae > Streptophyta > Magnoliopsida > Asparagales > Asparagaceae > Asparagus > Asparagus kiusianus. The sequence continues at coordinate 92,272 of BQKN01064158.1, forward strand.
GAAGTCTTGAACTGGCGTTGGTGTGTATGTTTCTGAACTTAGCTCGTGTTATTGAGTTGACTTTGAACTGATCATCTTCGTTAGAAGTTCATATCTGAACTTTGGAGTTGATCGGAGGCCATGTGATGACCGACGTTGACTTTCATTGTAACACGTTGACTGGCGTTGACCTTGGGCTACACGTTGATTGGTGTTGACCTTAGGGTTTTGCATCGACATGCGTTGACTTTCATTACAATGCGTTAACCTTGGGTCTACACAGTTTAAGCTCTTAAGGTATTAGAGCGTGGCGATCCCAAATGCTGGGGCTGCGGGACCAACTTGTTAAAGCTGATTCATCTGCATGTATGAATCTTATCCTGATGTTGTTGAGTGCTCAAGTCACGAGAATAACTAATGGGGCTAGTGCGTCAATGACTCTCATATTTATAGGATTTTTGGTAAACCCTCAGCTATCAACGGGTTTGATAAGCCTTTACCGACTACCGTTTGAGTCAGGCTAGCATGCGAATTGTTTAAGTCCGTTCACGTAACGTTGTGCTAAAAGAGTTAACTCTTTTAGTGCTACGATATTGAATACGTAGACTTCGTCTTTCTCGCGGGAATAGACTACCCGCCCGCATGTATCAGATGCAGACTCAGGATTTTTGGCAAATCCTCAGCCATCAACGGATTTAACGTGCCTTTACCGATTACCGTTTGAATCGGGCTTGCATACAGATTATTTAAGTCCGTTTTGCATATGACGTTGTGCTAAGAGAGTTAACTCTCTTAGTGCTATGATATTAAATACGTAGACTTCATCTTTCTTACGGTAATAGACTACCCGACAACGCGTGTTAGGCATTGGCTTATCCCTACTTAGGATTCGGGATAAAAATCCTCAGACTTAGATTCTAGTGTCTTCTTCAATCGGTGAAAGACTAAACCGGCTACGCGTGTTAGGCGTAGGCTTATCTCTATTCATGAGTCGAGATAAAATTCCCTGCGCGTGTAAGACGCGGATTTTGGCGTTATGAATAACAACCTACCACAATGTTGAATATGTGGGATTTTGTCCTTTTTTACGATTAAGGACTAACCGGCAACGCGTGTTAGGCGTTGACTTATCCCTACTTAGGCTTCGGGATAAAATTTCTAGACTTGGATTCTAGTGTCTTCTTCAATCGGTGAAAGACTAAACCGACAACGCGTGTTAGGCACTGACTTATCCCTACTTAGGATTTGGGATAAAATTCCCTATGCTATGAAGCATGGATTTGTTGGGAGTTATAATGTTGAAATATTGTGACTTCTCTTGGGGCAAAGACGAACCCGATGCGGGAGAAGAAGAATTTTATATTCTATCTCCCAAAGCTGAAGAGGAAGAATTTTATATTCTATCTCCAGTTACCAATGAAAACGCAAAGCGGGATCTCCACTTTCAGAATCCGGGAAGGTGAAACTAAGAGTAGGATCTCCACTCCGAGAATCGAAAATATTTGGATAATCCTAATTGTCAGAAGGTTTTATTATAGAACTAAAGGTGGGTTTCTTATTTATCGAGAGTGAATTACGGTTTTGGCTCTAACTGTAGGAAGGTTTAACCAAATGAGAGGTTTGAGACGACCCTAACTGTAGGAAGGTTTGATCGCTCGATTTGAAAGTGAACCTCTCGTTCATGAAAGGAATCAAGAGAAGATTTTGGTTGTGGCCCTAACTGTAGGAAGGTTTGACCAGGTTGACAGTGGGAGTGGGAGTATAAATCACAGTGGGAGTGTTGACTTGTACAAGTCACTCAGAGGGGGTTCCTGGTGTTAAGTGATAAATATTCAGCATATTAAAATTCCAAGTACTATGTCTGGAATTTAACAATGGGAATGTTGAGTGCACAGATGCATTGGAAGTTTGAGTGGATTCAATTGAAAGGAATTTTAGTGGTCTCATCGTCAATTAGTCTGATCGGTGGGGGATTTTGTGGTGGAAGACTGTGAGTCGTCAAACACCAATGAGAGTTTTGTGAGGGAAGATTGATCCAACAAAGTGATCAAATCTCGTCTCAGCAAAACAGTGTTCGGAAATCACAATGGGGGTTTAGTGTTTAACACTTTGTTTGTAATGATCGGGTTATCATTAAAAATATTACATTTAACATTCTTCAGGGAACTTCCTATTATATGAATTATCCACCCCCAGCTTTCTTTGCGAAACTAGGTTTACAATTATACTCAGTTGGATGAACGGGTTATCCTTAAGAATACCGGGCATGGTACTCTCTAGGAACTTTCCGTGAAAGAAAAGAAACAATTTAAACTCATATACTTATTGGAGTATTGAGAATCAGATTATACTCATATACTCTTCGGAGTGTAGGAATGAATAGTTTATACTCTTATACTTATCAGAGTCTTCATTCAGCTTAATTTAGCGTTATGACACTGGCTTTAACCGAGGTTTAGATACTATTCTTGAGAGCGAAGCAAGCCTTGGTAGGATGAAGGATCTTCCTGTGGTACGCACAATACTTCAGATCCGTAGTATTGTTAATTAGCTTCCTCTTGATCTGCGATAGGTGGTAGCTTGATCTTATTATTTTCAAGGAGGGATTCGAAAAGGCTGGTACGTCTTCGTCCTTAAAAGAGTACTCTTTTTGGAGTTTTGGATCCGAAGTCTTTTGCTGTCTTCGGGATTGTTGTTGCGACGTATGATTAACGTTAACAACCGCTGCAGGTGTTTTTCCTTTACTATGGGAGACGAAGCTTGAGTTTGGAGGGTTAGTCGTCGGTTGGCTTCTTTCGACTTTCTTCCTTCTAAGGAAGCGTTTGGCTTGCTCTCCGTGCACCTTTAACTTTTTCTAGGTGTTGGATGGTACCACTTCCATAACTTCTAATATGTCGATGGATAGGTTGTTATGACAGGTTTGGAGGATGAAGTCCTCTGTGATCGGATCTCGGCAGTTCATCGTCTTATTCCAAAAGCGCTTGACGAAGTCGTCGAATGTCTCGTCGTCTTCTTGTTTCTCATCGAAGAGTGTCCTGATTAACACCTCGGCGTCATTATCAAAGAAGTGAGTGAGGAACAGGCTCTCCAGGTCTTCCCAGTTGTTAATACTTCCGGACTTGAGATGGCGGTACCAATCGAAGGTAGGCCCGTGAAGGGTACCAACAAATGATCGAACCATCAAGGCTTCGTTGCCGGAGATCATACCCAAGTAGGACTTGAAGTAGATCAGATACTGAGTAGGCGAGCCCTTCCTGTCGAATGGCGTGAAGTTGATCAAGTTGAACTTTGCCTGGTATGGGATCGACTCCCACTCTCTTGGGTAAGGATACGGAATACCGATCCTCTTTACCTCTCGAGCAGACATCAGAGTGTTGATTTTACTCTCGAGATCCTTCATCTTTTCATCCTCATCTGTATCATGCTTTGGACGATTTATGAGAAGAACAACGGGGCCACCCCCAGTGTTATCATCATTGGTGGGACCATCCCTGGCGTTGTTATCTTATGTGGGACCACCCCCAACATTCTGGTCAACGGGAAGGTTATCAGCATTGATATATTCATCCACGTCTGAATCGCTAGCTGCTTGGCTGACTTTGTTGTGATGACTGGATTCACCTATCTGGTTTGACAAGGCTCGAATCTATTGGTCGTGCTCTTCCTTCATCCGCATCATGGTCATTTCCAATTCGAACTTGAAGTTCTCTTTTGCTTAGTCAAAGCATCCTCGATGATTTTGGCTATTTTCTTGGTGTTGATCATGAATGCTTCGCGGGATTGACCTGGGTTGTATACTGTATGGTTAGAAATGACTGCAGAGTTGGCATCTGACGCTTCGTCATTCGAGGATAATCCTTGATTCATCCTCTGATAGTCCATCTGTCTAATGGTTCCCGATCGCAACCTGGTTAGACGATGCGATATGAGAGGGTCAGAACCAGAAGGTCGAGCCGGCTTTCTCTTATCAGCCTTGTTAATTATGACTTCTGAAAGTTTGTCATCTTGAACGGCCGATCGTTTCTTATGGAGACGCTTTGGTTTGGACTTTGACGCTTCAGAGGAAAGCCTTCAGAATACCGAGACCCTATGTGGAGCGGTCTTGGGGTAGCTACACGCTGATAATACTACCCTGATAATCTTGGCGCACGGATAATGAGAGTCCATCTTCTGGGTACCGCTCTTCCGAGACTTATTTGTATCCCCAGCCCGATAGTACAACTCGTTGGTCAGATGATCGGAGCAACCTATTGTGTGTTGGCATGACTTCTCAAGTATAACGTTGTCATCATCAGATGAATACGTTTCTTTCAGGGGATTTTCCGCTTTGTTGGTGTTCTCAAGAGTCACGTGTTTAAAGCCAAGCATTTGTAAGAGTGAACTCTTGATGGGCTCTTAGACTTCAATTCGCCATCCGAGGCGGTCAGTTACAGGGATTTTCCTATTATAGGAAGGCTCTGACTTGTTGCGAGGGCGTGTGTGACCCCCAGCTCGACGAGTCGCTCAGGGTTTAGTCACCGGACCCAAACGTTCTTTGATCGGAACTTTGCTTCGATCCTCATGCAAAGGACCCAGGCGATTCATCATCCTTATATTTAATCATGACAAATCCACAATGTCGCGAGGTTCCACCGGAGGTGCGAGATCAATTGGAGTAGGGGCGGAACTCAAGGAAATCAGAAAAGCAGGTGCAAAATATCTCTTATCTTAGCCCTAGCGCGGGTCAGACCTTGGTGACCTGTGGTTGGGAGGGTCAGACTTGAGTGACCTGCGGCTTGGAGGGTCAGACTTGAGTGAACCGCGTCTTGGAGGTTCAGACTCGAGTGAACCACGGCTTGGAAGTTCAGACTCAAGTGAACCGTGGCTTGGAGGTTCAGATTTGAATGAACCACGGCTAGGATGTTCAGACTCGAGTGAACCGTGGCTTGGAGGTTCAGACTCAAGTGATTCGCGGCTTGGAGGTTTAGACTTGAGTGAACCGTGGCTTGGTGGTTCAGACTTGAGTGAACCATGGCTTTTGATATTTTCGGTCGCTCTCTTGGACTTTGGACTCCATACTTTGTGTAGTCTTGGTGGCTTCTTTTCCACTTCTTCCTCCTATAATTTTTTTGCTTCCTATACGAGAATCCGTGTGTGCGCAAGTAACACACGACGTTTCTGGATCCGTTCTTCCAGAGTTGAATGTGTCCTTTTGACACGGACCTATTCATTTGTCGTTGGCTTGGAGAAGAGGCCATTTGTTTGCTGTTGAGGGGGTTGGCGCCTTCTAGACTTCAGATCCGTTTCGTAGTGAATCCCGTCAACTGGCTCCAAAGCTTTATCAAGTTAGCGTGCAAGTCGTTAGCGTTGCCTTTGGCGTGCCCTCTTCGATAGGATTGGCACGCCTTCAATACTTAACTCCTTGATTGAGGAGGAGTTCAAATTTGCAGATCCGGCCTCGTTGGAGGCCGGAGGGACGTTGTAAGGTGCAGCTACCGCAGCAACGGGGGTGTTGATCTTCCTGCGCTTGCGAGAGGCGGAGTATCTGGAGGAGGAGGATGACAGATACTCCTCGAACTTCAGTTGGTCGAACTCGTATTCGACCACTTCTTCAACCGAGATGTAGATCCGAGGTTATGACACGACAACCTCTACCGAGAGACTATTGGCTCCCACTGTGGTCGTCAGCTTGTTTGGGTCAAAAGTTAGAGTTTTCATTGTCATCAAATCTATTACAACTTTGGTCTTACAATAAACTCAAATAAATGAGAAAAGTAGATCTTTTTATAAGATCGACTTATACAATGAAAATGTAAAAATATAACTCTTGTCAAACAGTGGAATGGACGTTTATCATCCGCTGCTTGAATGGGAACTTCGCCTGTGCTGGGGACGTTAATATCCGTGGACCGCCGCAGATCAGATCCGGTTGACAGTTTAAGTTGATCAAAGCACTTACTTTAAGAAGGAAGTAATCGCTACAGCGATGATCCCGACCAAGCAAGATCACGGCTCTTCTCGAGATTTAAGACTAAGCTTAAATCCGGAGGAATAGGGGACGAGTCTCAGATCTCTCGAACTTGACTCTTTATGCACAGGAACTCGCTAAGATCTGCTAACCCTCACTGTAAATTCGTGGCTACACTCTCCAATTCGGTATCGTTTCTCCCTCTTGATCTCCGCCCCGTGAAATGAGCCCATAGGCCTGTATTTATAGGCTTCGGATGCGGGTATTTGGATGAAAATGAGAGATTGGGCCTTATCTTCAGTCAATAACGGCCAAACCATATTTGTGGATAATATCAAGTCAATTGGGAACCCCTGGAATAGATAAATCCTGAGAAAACCCGTCGAAAACCGTTAAAACACGTTTTTGGGTCAAATCTGCACGAAACAACTCATGGTGAACCGCGCAGCCGCGGTTCACTTCGAAGTGAACCGCTCGACTGTGGTTCACATTGAAGTGAACCGCGCTGTCGCGATTCACTTGGAAGTGAACCGCGCGTCCGCGGTTCACATCAAAGTGAACCGTGCGGCCGCGATTCACTTCCAAGTGAACCGTGAGGCCGAGGTTCACTTACAAATGAACCGCGCGTGTGTGCGAGTTGATGCTCTTTTCCCTTTCTTTTCGCCTTTCGATGTTTTGTTAACTTGTATGCTTCACTGAGACTGATGTACGAACGTGAGCTGACTGACGTGCGTGCTTTGACTGAAGTGCGCGCATTGACTGACATGCGCACGTTGACTGAAGTGCACGCGTTGACTGACGTGCGCGAGGTAATTGGAGGTGGCCGGTGAGCGCACGAGACACAGTCGGGTTCGCCATTTTGGTTCATGCACTTGTCGGCATCAGATAATCTTTTTAGACTCGGATAACGATGTTCGTCATCTTCTTGTTTGCCTCTTTATTTTGATGATGTTTAACAAACAATTTACTACTAATGTTGTTTGTCTAGTATTTGTGTTTTCTTATTTATTATAGACAAACAATATGTTAGAGGTTGGATGGATTGCGCCATAACGATCATATCAAATGGAGGTTGGTGGAATAGTGGTTGAAGCCTTACAATTCAAGTTAAAGATTCATCCGCGAGTGTACCAAGATAGAGTTTCGTTGAAGATCACAAGCTTGGGTATATTTAGTTTAGGTTTATATTATGTGTGTTAGTAGTTTAAGCTCAATTATATACACACATACACGTTTTGGTTTTGTATATATGTAGTTATATATATACATATATGTTTTGGTTTGATAGGTTTCAAGTTTTACTATAAAACAATTGAATACAATTAAAAAAATATATTTTTGTTTCATACTTATATGCATTTATATGATTTCATCAATATCAATTTTATTTAGTTCCATGAAATCATGTTTTAGTGTATTATATGTGTATTTTGATAAAATACTATATTCATTGTTTATTGACTTCATGACAATAGTTTACATCTTCTATTAAGTCTACAAAATCATTTTGTATTGTTTTAAAACATGGTTTAGCCAAAATGTCAAAATTTATATGTTTACATTTTCATGTTTTGGACTATTTTATAAAATGATGATATTTTTCATTTGGGAGGTCCTTTTTGAAAACCAGTCTTTGTAGCATGTTTATTATCATGTCTACAATCATTCCCCAAAGTTTTATATTTTTTTGGAATTTATTTGAAATTTTTAAATAGGGTTTTAAATCAGAAAAACTATTTTCAAACTGTGACTTTCATATATCAGTTTGAAATCGACCGCCACGGTCGACCGTGCCTTTGTTTTTAACCTGCGGAGCCAATAGCAACTTTCGCCGTCGACTACCATGGTCGACCGTCAGCTCAAAAATTCCCACGGTCGACCGTTAATGTTTCTGGAATTTTCTGAGCCTCGAAAGTAGCTCGCAGTCAACCGCGAGATTTTCACGGTCGACCGTCGTTCACTCCAACAGTCATTTTGTACAGACTCTGATTTTCGATTCTATTGGTTTTTTGGTTATTTCTGTTAGGTTTTTGACTGAGGTTTTGGGAGGCTATAAATACCCATTGATCTCAGTTCTCATGGCAATCCAAGAAGTTTTTAAACAAGAGTTTTAACAAGGGTTTAAGTGTTGTTTAAGTTTGTTTAAGAAGCTTTTAAGCATTTGAGAGTTTGAGTTTGTGAAATCAATTTCACAAGAGCTTGAGGAGATCATCTATTGGTGTTTGAGCATCCAACTTTGAGCTTATTATATTTACATTCATAGTATAATTGGGTTGTGGGATTGTGTAACTTAGAGAGTGAGCTTATAATTCGTTCTCATCCATTGTAGAGAACAAACACTTTGTATTGTGCTTATTATGAGAATCACTTTGTAATACACTTGTACACCTAGAGAAGTGTGTGGCGAGAGTCGGGGATCGTCCTAATTGGAGTGGTGTCGGTTGACGAACCTAGGGAGAGGTTGTATCCGAGCACTTGAGGGAGACACGTCTAGTTCCAACACTTGAGAAGGTGTAAAGTGGGATTGCAAGAGTGTGTTAGTTGTAGAGTTTCCGGTAAACAAGAAAACCATATTGTGTGGTGTAAACCTTATTCGGGTAAACGTAGAAAACCCGGTTGTGATAGTGGAGATCTCCTCGAGGTGAGGAGCGGAGACGTAGGTCAAGTGGTTAGACCGAACTCCGTGATCATATCATTTTGTTTGTGATTGCATTGGCGTTCTTATTCTTGTATTCATATCTTATATCGCCTTTGTGTATTGCTCTTCATATTGCCCTATCTCTTTTGTGGATTGTTTATTTTACCATTGTGTTAGTTTATATATCCTTGCTCATATATTTGTAATATCTCATTGCTAGGTTATATTCATTTGTTCATATTGCTTATTCTTGCTTGTAACATATTGTATATCTCTCTTGCAAGAATAATTTGTTAATTAATTTTAATTGGCATAAAATCGGATTAGATTAGCATAAGACCCTAATCACCCCCCTCTAGGGTCTAACACTTCTCTCCGTCTCGAGCTGTGTGCGGACACCCTTCTCTCTTCATATCAAGGACTTGCTTCACGTTGAGTTGCACTCTTCTAACTATTTATAGTGGAAGCATCTACTATTAGGGCTGTTCATGGTTCGGTCCAAACCGAAAAAACCAACCGAACTGACCAGAAATTAACGGTTCAGGTCGGTTTTGTTTGTAGGTCGGTTCGGATCGGGTTGAAAGCTTTTCAACCCGAACCGCCTGAATCGACCACATCACTAATAACGCTATAATTTTTAACCCGTACCCATTAGAAACCATAACCGACCCGTTCACTAAAATCCCTCAAATCTTAATACATAAACCATAAATTGAGTTATATGAATCTATTCTGAAGTAATTCCTTACTCCTTAGAGAGGCTTGTGGCGAGAATGTTTATCTTTTCTACATATCTTTAAGGATAATTATGCCTTCTTAATTATTGTTGCTGGTCTTGGACTCTTGGGTCTTTGTATATGTTAAAATAGCTTCTTTCCTTCATATAGCTTATTGATTTAGTTGTTTTGTTTTAAGTTGCAGCTGATTGTTGATACCCCTGTGATGTTTCCCCTTCTTTATCGCTTTATCTTAATTAGATTAGTGCTTTTTTTATTAAAAATCCTTGCATATTAGTACCTATATAAGTTGTGAATAAAGCAAAAGAAAATGTTGTATAATAGACATGAATAAATTTGTCTACAATATTTGAATACATCTTGATTAGAACCGAACAAACCGAACCGAACTGCACCGAACCGACTTGCAACAGTTCGGTTCGGTTTTGAATAATTGGTGGTTCGGTTCAGTTGTTCTAATTTTGATAAAAACCGATCCGACCGACCGTTTACACAGCCCTATCTACTACTACCGGTTTTTGAAATATGTGATCTTGCTGGCCACATCAATGGCAAAACCCCACCTCGTCCAGCTACTAGTGAAGTATTAGGTGATTCCGACAAGATCGAAATCAAAAATCCCGCATACAAGTCTTGCCTTGAATGAGAGATATGCGTATTCTCCGTTGGATTAATGCAACAATTAAGAGCAATGTGTTCATAATGCAAAAGAAGCTTGGGATCTTCTTTCATAACACTTTGTTGATCGATGGGCTGCTTGGGAATGATATTTTTGCAATCAACTTCAGAATTTAGAGAAAGGCTCACCATCAGCAGATGATTATATGCAGAAAATCAAACAATATGGCCGATTCTCTTGCTGCCATTGGTCGACTTCTTAGTCAATCTGAGTTGCGATCATGTGTATTCAAAGGTTTGCCTTCCACCTATGCTACATTTATTGGTATTGCATCAGAAAAGGTCCCTAAACCTACATTCCCAGAACTTTGGACAATGGTATTGAATCATGATTCCCTCAAAGAGCATACACATCAGATTGCCGACTGCAAATCTACTACTTTGGACAATGCTACTCGTCCCCTCACTCATGCTTTCTCAACTCAACATCCGCGTACCAGTCGAGGGGCATATGGTCATAGAGGAGGTCGATCAAACCATGGGCGAGGTCATTTGAATAATAATCGGCAAAATAGGTATCCTCGTTGGTCATCACAATCAAATAATGTGTGGACAAGTCCTACACACACTAGTAGAAAACAGAGCATTGGCGACGGAGAAATCCATCACCAATGCCCCAAAATCCATCACCAATACATATTGGTGACGGAAATGGATCCGTCGCCAATAAGTATTGGCGACGGGTTTCCCCGTCGCTAATACTTATTGGCGACAGACGACTATTGGCGACAGATTTCTTTGGTAACGGGTGGTTCCCATCGCCAATAAACATTGGCGACGGGGAAATCCGTTGCCAATGTTTAAATATTAGCGACGGATTTCCCCGTCACCAATGCACATTGACTAAGGGAGATCACTCGCCAATGTTTAAGCATTGGCGATGGATTTCCCCGTCGCCAATGCACATCAGCGACAAGTAGATCTGTCGCCAATGTTTAAAACATTAGCGACGGGTAAACATTGGCGACAGGTATTTACCCATCGCCAATGTTTTAAACATTAGTGACGGATCTACCCATCGCCGATGTGCATTAGCGACGGGGCAATCCGTCGCCAATGTATATATTTATGCAAATTTTTTTTACTTTTCTAGTAGCCTCCCATACGAGAATACACATATAACCTGTATTGACATCAATCCAATGACAATATTTAACAATATATCATAAAATCAACCATGATATACATTCACATTCCAAATGAATACTCATCCAATTTCATCCGTCAATCCACAATATCGAACAATACTCATCATATACTCACAATCACAATACATCTCGCATGCTAAAATAATATTCATTCACTACGCAATAAAATCACAAATATATTACATATAGGTAAAATTCAAAAGTCATAATATGTCTTAACACAAGTCTCACTCACTCCTCGTCATCGTCGTTGTCGGCATCCCTATTATCAGCGTCGTCTGCATTAGAACGCCGTATCGTACTGTTGCTCCCTACGGGAATACTCCCTCTAACGTGAAAAGATTATCACTCCACCTAAGATATATATATA
>BQKN01064158.1:103868-128791 GCA_022839385.1 Asparagus kiusianus
TATATATATATATATATATATATATATATATATATATACACCAAAAATATCATAATAAATACATATATGTCACGTCATATATACCTCTCCACCACCATGAACTTCATGATCGTCAAACGCCAACTTAAAGATAGCTAAGTATATCGACTCGGGAAGAATCTCCTTCAATGACAGACAATCACTAAGGCACTGCACAACATCCCAAGTACATGATGGATAATTAAAGTTAACTTTTGTTTCTTAATTTTTTATGTGTGATACCTAGCTTTTAATAGTTTGGAAGCTTGAGCTGAGATAATGTGGGCATTGTTATCATGCTTTTGCTTTGGTGGCCGTGGTAAAGGTATTCGAACATTGATGAATTCTAATTATAAATACATGTGTGCAAATATGAAATTAAGTTTATACTTACATGCGTATCTAAGACCCACTAACTCCATAATCTTCGGAAGCTGTTAACAGCATTAGAAACAGTTCAGAGAAATGTCAACAGCCAAACTTAATATAAATTCACTCTAGAAAGTAAAAAAAGGCTAAATATCTTTATACAGAGTGAGACAAAGTACTCCATAACGGCATAATGTTGCTAAATAGTGTTCAATATCCAAGTAATGAGATACATTCTCAGATCATAACTCATCAACTTAGGATTGTAGAGAGATTTGTTGTCTCAGAGGAACAAATGCACAAGATCACAAATTCATGCATGCAGTAGACAACCAAGAGTAGAGAGACATGGCATATCAGTCCCAGGACCAGGACGATTATACAATGCAGTGTTGGTTCATATGTACATATTTAAACAAGTACTAACTGGTGCTACTCCCCCTTAAATGTAGATCACTGAGTTATGAGTAACATTTGCAGAATAGTAAACCATATTACATAAGCATGAATATGTCTACCAAATATGCAGAATAAGTACCCGATCTAACTCTTTTACAAGGATAAATTAAGCCAATTATTATATATCAACAAGATTACACTAGTGCATACAGATACTATGTAAAATTCAATGATCAAAAGATAACTTTAGCTACAGTAATAGCAAGAATAAGAAGCAAAAAAGGAAAAAAAGAAGAATAAATTACCATCTGACCAATTGCTGTAGTGACTATCACAGGGGCATCTCTATACCGCAGACCAACTGACTCAGCTACGCCTGAATGCACAAGGACCTGATATTGTGATGAGAATGGATGCGTATATAAGAAAAGCTTTTGAAGAAATATTTAACTTTACTTGGCAAACTGACCTATAATAGTAAACAAATGAGTTCAAAATTATTCACCGGGGTGTTCATGACAACAGTTTAATACAGACGCTCTTCTTTTATAATACTGACAAAACCCTACTCGCAAAATCTCATCCGTAAATATATTTTCAAGCAACAAGGATTTCCCTTCCAGCTCGTTAAATCTCATCTATAATTTGACACGGCATCCAGTAAAAAGTACCAAGTTACCAGCGCCGCATCCATCAAAGATTAGAACAATGCTATATTAATCAAAAAAAAAAAAATACTCCAGCCAACTGAGTATTGATGACTACAACAGATCCAGCTCTGATTCACGACACACGCACCAAACGTGTCGTGTAAACTCGTTACTCGATCGGGTGCAAAAAAAAAAAAAAAAAAAAAAAGTATTTACCATGCCTTCATCCGCATCTTGTTCCCTAGCAAGGTCTCGCAAGAACCAGATAGCACTCCCGATATCCTCAACGTCATGCTTAAAGTCCAGCAGCTCAAATACAAGGCTCTCGTCGCGGCCGGGATCTCCAAAAACCTCCTGCAGACAGCACTCCCGCTATCAAAGATTAGAACAACGCTATATTAATCCTGCCCCATGTATATCAACAAATCTCTCTACAATCCTTTTGGTTTCGGCCGTTGGTGAAGGATTCGATGGAGGGAGGGGTCGAGGGTTTGGGCTTCTTAAGGATTCGAGAGGGTTTGAAGTTGCCCCAATCATCGTTGATGAGAGAAGGGAGCTCGAGAGTAAGGACTTTGTTCTGTTACAAATCCTATACCAATGCTCTATATATGATATGGAGCCCCAGAGCCGGGGAAGGTCTCCCTAGACCCTTACTCAAGTACCTGAGCAGCATTGAGAGGGTCAATTCTGTTGTATGGGCCCGGTTCTTTTATGATGAAATTATCAGGGGCATTAGAGTTGCTTTGGGAGGAAAGGAGAAGCGAGGGGTCACACATGTCCTAGGTTGCATGACACTATTATGTGTAAGTTCCATATTTTACTTATCTTGGTTCATTCTAGTTCTAATTTGTATCGTGTGAGTTCTAATTATACCATGTTAGCTCTAATCTACACCATGTTAGTTCTATCACAGATTTTGTTAGTTCTAATTTGTGTCGTGTGAGTTCTAATTTATGCCTTGTTAGTTTTAAGATATACCATGTTAGTTCTAGCTGTATCCATGTTAGTCCTAACATAGGTCATGTTAGTTCTACCTGGGCTCATGATGGTTCTAACATAGTTTATGCTTGTTCTAATTAATGCCTTAGTCCTAATTTACACCATGTTAGTTCTAACTGCACCCATTGTTTACTCTCTTTGGTGTAGTCTAGTATTATTCTAAATGCTAAATATATTTGCAATAGCTTTGGTACTACGAGATGACCGACATAAAGAATTATGCCCTCGTAGACTGCTCCAGACCTGCAATGACAAATTGGGCACGAGAGGATGCGAAAGTCCCATCTATAAGGGTGGACACAATTACAGCAAAGGCTAAGTCAGCGTCAATAACTTTTGTCCATAACCCTATTGTGAAGATCCCTTCTCCAGGTCATGTTCATGCACTTCCCGCTATACAGAGGGGTGAAGTTGTGCATCATAAGCGTCAGGCGAAGAGAAAGGCTATCTAGGAGGAAACTACTAAGAACTTCTCAATAGGCTACGTAAGTATCCTGTTATGCTAAGTCGTACTCATTTCACACCAATTGCAAACAATATCCTAATTATGTGTAATCCTACTTTAAATTATAATCTCTTATTAATAACAGATCATGACAAAGCATATTAACGTTGCTTTCGACGATGAAGAGGAGATCAATGTTCTTCCCATTGAGCAACAACTTACATTTTGGAGAAATTTTGCTAAAATTTTTTAACGACTACTAGTTGCTACAAAGCAGAACAAGAATACATATTGTAAAGAATTCATGATGAAGATAAACAGGCTAAACAGGATAATTAAAAAATTTGGAAGACATGATAAGGTTATAGACCCGGTGGTGCTGAAGGCGAATATCAAACAGAAAATTACAAATGAAATGAGGAAGAAGCCACGGGTAGCTCAAGAGGAACAGAAGTCCAAAACAAGCAATATATATAAGGAAGACCCCACCATGCAAGAACATGTACATAAGATTATTGAAGAGGATGTGAAGCATCCTGTTGACGACAAAGTTATAGAAGAGGAGCATGTTATTTTAGAAGGGGAGAATGTAGATAGTAAGGTTGACCAAAATGTAGATAATAAGGTTGAGGATAGTGTAGATCTCAAGGTTGAACATGTAGATAAGTAAGAGGAGTATATTGAACATGAAAATTTTATTGTAGATAACAAAGGTTTTGATGAGGATCCTGCTGATGGTGTAGATAAGGAGGATGATATCGTAGATAAGGAGGAGGAGAATCCAGATAAGTTGGAGGAGCATGTTGATAGAGAAGGGGAGAATGTAGATAGTATGGTTAACGCGAATGTAGATAGTAAAGATAAGGATAATGTATATATGGAGGAAGAACATGTGGATAGGGGAGAGGATCATGTTGATCATGAAAAGGTTATTCTAGATAACAAAGGTGCAGATAACAGTCAGGTTCTAGGCAAAGTTGTAGGGGGGTTGGAAGCACAAGAGGAAGAGGATATTGTGAATATTAAACATGATGTGGACAAACTTCTAGAAGTTCTAACGACCAATGTGGAAGCAAAGGGTTGCCCACAGCCAAGAAGGGTAAACAAGAGATCTAAATGGAAGAGGACCCCCATATACTGAAGGAAAAAGAAAGAAAAAGAAAAAAAAAATGAAGTAGAAATACTTGAAAGTTCTGAAAATGTAAAACTAGTTGACAAAGTTACTCATTTTTACCCCGGTAATCAAATCCCCACTTGGGATGTGTTGAGAGCTCCTCTAGCGTGTTAGTCCTATCGTGCTGCGTGTTAGTCCTAGCCCCTCCAACGTCAGTTCTAATCTGTGGCGTGTTAATTCTAATCTGTTTAGAGCGTTAGTGCTAGTGAGAGCTCCTCTAATAGCTGCGATGTTAGTTCTAACGTGCTACAATGTTAGTTCTAGCTTGTAAACAGCCGGTTCTAACTCCAGACAAGTTCTATTCGAGTAAGTGTTAGTTCTATTTGTTACATCATTTAATTATTCGCTGCTTTCCAAGACATGCCCGTGAGACCCTAGAGGGGGGGGGTGATTAGGGTCTTATGCTAATCTAATATGATTTTATGCCGATTAAAACTTATTAATAAATTATTCTTCTTGCAAGATAGATATACAATATGTTATAAGCAAGAATAAGCAATATGAACAAATGAATATATTCTAGCAATGAGATATACTATGAAATATATGTAAGGATATATAAACTAACACAAGGGTGAAATAGACAATCTACAAATGTGATAGAGCAAATGACAATGGCGACAAGAATATAATGAATACTAAGCACAAATGAAACACCAAAGCAAACTCAAACACAAGCAAATGATCACGGAGTTCGGACATTCCGTCTTACGTCTCCGCTCCCCACTCCGGGGGAGAAATCCACTATCACAAGCAGGTTTTCTATGCTCACCCGAATAACGTTTATACCTCATAATTTTATTCACGGAGTTTGGTCCCCACGACCTACGTCTCCGCTCCTCACCTCGATCATATCTCCACTTCACACTTGGTTTTCTAGCTAACCGAAAACTTTATAATCTTACAATATAACAAATGATTTGTTTTCTACAATAGATGAGAACTCAATGTAAGCTCACACTCAATTGTTACAAATCTCATCAACCCAAATATACTATATATGAAAATATAATAAGCTCAAGTGGGTGTGTGTAAACAATGAGTGAAATAAAATCAAACTCAATTAAAGTCCTGCAAATATAAATATAACAATGTAAATATAAACAAGCTAGATAATTGAGTTGAGAAAACTTCTCTAGAACAAGAGAGATGGAGATGTGAAGTGGAAAGCTCAAACCAAAGATGATCTCCTCTTCTTGTGAAACAATCTTCACAAACTTGAAACTTTTAACTCACACTTAAACAAAACTTAAACTCTTATAAAAACTTGTTTAAAACATCCCTTTAGTAGTAGAAAATAGTTATGACAAATGGGTATATATAGGAAAGAAGAAAACAACCCAGAAAACCCCAAAAATCCACTAAAAAACAAAAATCAGCAAGTTATTGTTACTGTGCAACGGTAACTTCTACGGTCAACCGTGACAGTCGACTGTGAGAAGAAAAACTACAATCCTGGTATCTGGACTGCTGACGGTCAACCGTGGCGGTCGACCACACTGTAGCACGGTCAACCGTAGCGGTCGACCGCACTTTTCCCGAATTTGACAGATGCTAAAATTTTGCGTATCTGACTTTGTAAAATCAATTAAAAATAGTAAATTAACTCCAAAAATCATGAACTTTTGAGAGAAGGTTTTAGACATATATATAAATATGTTAGAGAAAGAATTTCTAAAATATAATTTCCCAGTTGAGAGTAATAACTATTTAAACACAGATATATAGTTTCTGAAAGAACTGCTGAAAACTTGGTTTTGTAAATTCAATTGAAAATAACAAACAACTCCAAAATTAGTAAAACTTAGGAACATGTTTGTATATATGAATATAAACATGTAAAAGAAGAAAATTTTCAAATTACATTTTCCAATTATGAAAACGTATCTATTTTATAAAAACATGCACGAACATGTGCACGAACATAAGCTTATTAAAAACTTGATTTTGTAAATTCAAATAATCATAATAAATTAATTCCAAAATTATTAAAACTTTAGAAAACATTTATAAACATGAAATTAAACATTTTAGAAAAAGAATTTCTCAAATTGAGTTTTTTATTTGTGAAAACTCATGTATTTTGCAAGTGTGTCCAAAACATAAAAATGTGATATACATGAAATTTGATGTTTTGACATAAACAATATTTTAAAACCCTATGAAATGATTTTATAGACTTAATAAAATATGTATACAATGATTGTTAAATCCATAAACTAAAACTTGTGTATAATATATAACTATATATATAAAAACTAAATGTGTGTGTGTATATATGATTGAGCTTAAAGTACTAACACACATAATATAAAACCTAAACTAAATATACCCAAGCTTGATTGATCTTTAATGTAGCTCAACTTGGTACACTTACGAATGAATCTAGAACTTGGATCTTCAATTTGAATTTCATAAGCTTCACTCCACAATTCCGTAAACCTCCATTGGATATGATCGTGAATGCGCATTTCCATCCATCCTCCAACTTGTTGTTTGTCTACAATAAATAGAAATATACAAATACTAGACATAACATTAGTGGTAATTTATTTGTTAAACATCATCAAAACAAAAAGGCCAACAATGTCCTACCACCCCTATAGGTCACATCATATATCCGCCTGCTCTCAATTCATGACAAGCAGTTAAAATGATATTTCCCTCAACCCTCACGTCACAGCCCTTCCTCCCCAATCCCTTCAACTTCTTCAACCTTTGTAACCCCTCCACCCCTCTACCCCAAACAAATTCCTAAACCCAGCATCTTTAATCTCTGTCGTAAACCATAAAAGATGGCTTTGGATAGCACCTGTGCACACTGCCATGGATCAGGGCATACTTCTGAAAATTGTCATCACGATATTACTGCTCGTGCCCCTACAAGGTTGGTTACCGTCCCTTCTAACGCCTCCAGCACCATCCAGCATCTCTATGCTTTTGCCATCTTCAATCTTAGGACAGGCCGTCCATCCGTCCAGGAGCTTAGAGAAATGCTGGCTTCTTGATTCAATCTTAGGCCATGACCCCATCAAATCAGAGAAGCAGCATGACATAGCTCATGGTGTAGTTTCCATCATCTGACCTTCTTTCCCAAGCCATAGAGCTTGGCCTGGTAGATATGGGCAACTTTACGGGCAGATTTCGTCTTTGGAGTGAGAATCTCAGGCTTTACAGGCTTCCACCTGTTCCCCAACCCTTTCTAGTATGTATCCGCCTCTTCAGCCTCCCATACCATCTCTGGGATTTTGAATTTTTTCTATCACTGCTCGGTCCCGTCGGTGAATGCATCACGAGCTGTTGTGGTGACAAAAACCATGCTAATTTCGAAGAATGCAAAGTGCTTCTCCAGATTCCCTAAGAGGATCGGTTTTCGCTGCATCTCTCTAGTCAACGGGATCCTAAGGGAGGCTACGCAGTCGCGCAAGTAATCGAGGGGAGAATTTGTAGATGACTGATGGATACACTCACATTGACTTCGTGCCCCAGCGTGCGCAGCCCTTTAGGACCGACCCAGAGTTGATAGAGGTTAGTTGGGACGACAGACACATGACCGTAGAGAGAGACCAATGGTTGTTGTTCCTCCATAACTAAGGAGTCGGCCCTTCTAATCTATCGGGGACTCTTCCCATCACCAATGCTCCTCATCCAGCTAATCCCGCTGGTTCGCACAGTGGCTCTTCTAAATCCAGCTAACCCTATGAAGTTAGGTCTGTTATATTTTGTACTATAATGAAAGGAAACAATTAGTTCTGGAATGGTGTACATAAAAAGTATATGCTTATTCTAATGCCCCTGTTAGTTCTAGCCTAGTCGTTGTTGGTTCTAGCTGTTGTGGTTTCAGTTCTGGATGCTGTCGTGTCAGTTCTAACTCTAGCTAACACAAGTTATTGTGCAAGGTTTTGTTCTAATGACCATGTTAGTTCTAGCTTAGTCAATGTTGGTTCTAGCTGCTGTGGTGTCAGTTCTAACTGCTGTCGTGTCAGTTCTATCTTCAGCTAACACAAGTTGTTGTGCAAGGGTTTGTTCTAATACTTATGTTAATTCTAGCTTAGTCGTTGTTGGTTCTAGCTGCTGTGGTTTCAGTTTTGGATGTTGTCGTGTTAGTTCTAACTTTAGCTAATGCAAGTTGTTGTGCAAGTGCTTGTTCTAATGCCCATGTTAGTTCTAACCTAGTCGGTGTTGGTTCTAGCTGCTAAGGTTTCAGTTCTGGATGCTGTCGTGTCAGTTCTAATTCCATCTAACACAATTTCATATGCAAGTGCTTGTTCTAATGCCCATGTTAGTTCTAGCCTAGTCGTTATTGGTTCTAGCTGCTGTGGTTACAGTTCTGGATGCTGTCGTGTTAGTTCTAACTCTAGCTAACGCAAGTTGTTGTGTAAGGGTTTATTCTAATGTCCATGTTAGTTCTAACTTAGTCAATGTTGGTTCTATCTGCTGTGGTATCAGTTCTAACTGCTATCGTGTCAGTTCTATCTTCAGCTAACGTAATTTATCGTGCAAGTGTTTGTTCTAATGGCCATGCTAGTTCTAGCTTAGTCAATATTGGTTCTAGCTGCTGTGGTGTCAGTTCTGGATGTTATCGTGTCAGTTCTATCTTAGTCATTGTCAGTTCTATATGTTCTCACGTTAGTTCTAATACTTGCAACATTTCTGCTATTGGAGATGATGTTAGTTCTCATCACACATGAGAATACTTTCAACATTAAACAAAACATACTAGTTTGTAAATATACAAGCAAAACAGTTAACAACATATCAAGTACTTAGTCAATAGGTTCATTACATGTTTTACGATTATGACCTTCCACATGACATCAAGAGCATTTAAGTGGTCGGGTGTTAACAGTTCTGTTGTTGATACGCATGGTTTTATTTCTCCCTTTCCTTTTTATTGTTAGTGGTGGTAGGATCTGTATCTCATCACGTGGCATGCTACGCTTCTCGTAATCAGGGATGGGGTAGAGGATAGGCTCGTAGCTCTTTTTAAAAGCTTCAATGGTCATAAACCAGTCACAGAATTGGTAAACATCCCTCTTCATAAACATAATGGTTGCGCATGCATGTTTGCAAGGGATACGGGTTACATCCCATGCACGGCACGTGCAAGTTTTATTATCAAGATCTATTTTACAAGTTCTATGGGATTGTACCTCAAATAATCCTGTATGGGACTGACGCACATCCAATGGATGCCCATTTTTCATGTCTCTTTGAGGGCAAGTTCAGCTTTGGGACAAAGAAATCCATTCCAACTTTTAGCTATTAATCGTCGCACATTCATACGAACCATAATATGTCTACGTATGTGCTCTACCATTTGAAGTATTCGTAGAAGCCTAGCCTCATGTATCCATTTGTTGAATGACTCTGCAACATTCGATGTAACGTGACCATATCTGAAACATAACATAGAATTAATCAAAACTACTGAGTTATTGTTAGTTCAGTGTAAGATTTTAATTCTCATTGATAGTTCTAGATGAGTTATTATAGTTCTATCTAGCTTTAGTTATAGTGTAAGTATTGGTTTTCGTGATTATGTCAGTTCTTAATAGGTTATTGGTAGTTCCAACTGCTATAGTGTTAGTTCTAGGTGCACTCATGTTAGTCCTAGCTGAGTAATTGTTAGTTCTAGCTGCTCCCGTGATAGTTCTAGATGTTAGCGTGTTAGTTCTAACTCCAGCTAACGCAAGTTATAGTACAAGTGTTGGTTCTATTGCCATGTTAGATCTACAGAGTTATTGTTAGTTCTAGCTGTTGTGAGGTCAGTTCTAACTGTTATCGTGTTAGCTCTACCTAAGGCCATTACGCATGTTCTATTACAAGTGTTGGGTATAGTGCCTACGTTAGTTCTATCTGGGTTTTATAGTTAGTTCCAGTGTACGCATTCATGTTTAATTTAATTAGGCAAACATCTTAACTAAAATAGCTTATAACTTACCTAATTCCGGGAAAAAACGTGTTAGCCCAATTCTCTGGAGCGTAGTTCATGACAATATTATAGGCTCGTTTTGTCCGCCAGTCTAATGTCGTCTACATAGTCATTCCATTCTGCTTTAGTATATTTGTAACAAGCGGATTACAAAAGATTCCCCAAAATCTAAGTATCCTTTGCCTTGAAACCCAAATTCCTCAACTTCGTCCTGAAATTCTCAACTAAATGCAAAACACATCTAGAGTGTATAGCATTTGGAAAATATTCTCTGACTGCTTCTCTGATCCCCTTATCCGCATTAGAGATTATGACTAGCTTGTGTGGAGGGTTGTATGGATCTGGCCTTTTGTAGAGAATAGGCCATAAACCTATAATAGAGTTAAAATTGAGTGAGTTAGAACTAGCATGAACTGTAATAGAACTAACACGACCCATGTTAGAACTAACCTTGTAAGAACCAATTCCAGTTGACGTTATTTTCTTGATCACAAATGCAATAGGCTAATAGAAATATCTCCTGATTTCTATCATATGCCACGGTGTTAAGGAGTATACATTTGAATCGATATTTCAGAAAGGTACCATCCATAAATATAAGTGGTCTACAACCATTCAAAAAACCATTTATGCAGGCGGCATAGCAGATGAATAGCTTTGAAAACCTCCCCTCGTGTTGTTCAACATGAATGTAGCTACCTGGGTTTGTCTTCTTAACATTTTCTACATACCTAGACCATTGAAGATTATGTGTAAGGATCAACAATTTTCAAACTAATATATACAGCCTAACATAAATAAAATTAGTGTGTATATTGTAGATATTATCTTCTTTTATCATCGTAATTGATTGTTGGACTCATAAACATCATCATATAGTTGCTCTTGTGCCCTTTCTTTACCCCACCATATCTTACTATAATCGACCCTAAGCCCATACGAACTTAGAAACTCCTTTTGTACGTTGATAGGTCATACATCCGGTCGGACTTTTAACGTGGGTAGTACTTGGGTTGCAATGAGTTGTCGAGAGGCCTTAGATTGACCTGCATTATTGCCATGATTCCCACAAGTGTGTTTGTCCACGAAGGTTTTTATTTCAAGTCTGTTCTCATTTGGTGTTGGAGAGGCAAATAACATCCACGGGCAATTTTGGGCTGTCTTGAAATGACAAACGACTCGAATACACTTCGGTTCATTCTTGGCAAACAAGTACTCGAATTTTTTTGGCCATAGAATAGTATAGCAAAGCCAATCTTAATTCCTTTGTACTCTCAAACCGTTGTCCCTCATTGGTTAAAGCAGTGTACCACCAAGCAGGAATCCTCTCTGATCTTTTAATCATGTCATCAATTATCAGAACATTATCTTCAAAAGGATTGTCATTGGGAATCCTATCTGAAATACATGTAGACGTCGACAACGATGGGCCACACTCTATACTTTTTGACTTCATACTGCTGGAAGCGCTACTGGAAGCGTTGTAAATATAAAGATTATACACAACAACTGTTTGTTTTAGAACTGTCGTGGAATCCGATTGAACTAACAAGATTTCAATTAGAACTAACATGAAATCGTTTAGAACTAACATATTGGCTACTACGCAAAATTTGAACTAGAACTAATAGTAAATCAATTAGAACTAACAATAAGTCGATTGGAACTAACAATTAATAGATTATAGCTAACAATAAATCTATTAGAACTAACATGTTTAGTACATTCACGTAGAACAAGAATTAGCATGAACCTCCTTCATACGCATAGAGTTGTAACTAGAATTCACAGTGGTTAGGACTGACATGAAATCGATTAGAGCTAACATACACTCAAATCAGAGCTAAAATCCAATTACACCAAACATGGAACTAGCATGAACTAACACTAACTGATTTTATAATTAACATAGTGAATATTGGTCTTAGCATAAAAAAGAATCCTTGGCCCTACATGTCTTGTCGAACTTGCTCGTTGTTGTGTACTTTTGAAGAAACCTCTGTTTCTTTGAAAGCTTGCATGTGAACCGCCTTTAATCCTCTGTTATGGTAATGCTCCACCATAGACGACAGATCATCTTCGTTCTCAATAGGGAATTTGAAGCTTCCATTTGTTTCATCCTTGTATGACAAACTTAATAAATCATATGGAAGATCTAACCTCTCTAACACATCAAATTTTAGATCTAGAATGGTGGTTGAAGAGTTAATCTTCATGAATATTGCTCTATCCCTTGAAGCGACAATGCAGATGATGTCTTTTTCAGCCATTATGGAGGTAAGAGTAATGGATCGAACTTAGGACAAAGAGGAGTAATATAGAGAGAGTAATGGAGAGAATTTTTTGTCTGAGGAAAGAGTAATGGATAACTAAATAGTTATTGTTCATGATAGAGAGAAAAGGGGGGAAATTTCTCTCCATTTCTTACAACAGTTTGCATTTAATGGGTTGTGACGAAGCGTTTGGGGACGAAGTGGCTGGGGACGAAGGAGAAGGGCAATCTGGTTTTTTTTTATAAAATACAATTGCTCTTTTGTATATCGCTGACATGGAGGGCCCTGGAAATATTGAAAGCTGCTTTTTGGGGTTTATTCACATGGGAGAAAATACAAGGGGCCTCATCACATGAAGTTTCTGCTTTTGGGGCCTGGACACATTTTCCCCGAAAAACTAACAAATATTTAATATTTCAAAATTAGTCACTCAAATCATGAAAATTTCTATTACATCCCTTAAAGCATCACAATGTTTACAATTAGGTCCCCTGGTTAACACTGATTAGATTTAAAGAAATAATCCTTTAAATCTAACTATTATTACCAAAATCTTTAATTTTTTAAAAATTAAAAATTAAGGGGTTTGACTAGGATCAAATTAAAAGGCCGTAGGCGGTTAGCTCTATGGTGCACGTTAGCAAGCAAAAATTTTCTTGCTAACGTACACCCCCGCCTAGTTCTTGATGGTGAGAAAAAAGAAAAATAGCGGTAAAAAGATCCTGAGTATAGGATTGCGATCTTCAAATCTCTGTTTGTAATCTCCAGGGATCCAATCAGGTTCAAATTCTATTCAAGAAGATGAAGATCTTGATGCAGAAATCATGGGATCGATAGGTCCTCGTGGTGAAAGAATGAAGAAATCTATGGGGGAGATACTAAAATCTGATAAATTTCTGATGAATTCTGAACCACAGAAATCTCCTCAGCAGATTGGATTCCAATCTCGTCAACTTTGTAAGTCTATACTCTCGTTTAGATCTTCAAATGATGCGAGTAATACTAAAAGTATTTCTTAGGCTGATGATGAAGTCTTAGAGGTCGATTCTTTTAATTCACATATTATTTCAAGAAATAAAGACTCTGATCGACTAGATTCAACTCTGAATGGAAAAATAGACTCTGTTACATTGAATTCCCTTGAGGATTCAACTGATTTGAATGCTGATCAAGGTAATAATCCTGTTGTTGAGAGTTGTGCTAAAGAAAATGATAAATTCCCTCCTTTAAACTCCTCTAAATCTGAGAATTCTTTGGATCCTGTTAAAAATGGAAAAAAGAGCCGGATTAGCTTCTTTGCTGATAATAGAAAGGCAGGCAATGGAATGGCGTTGAATTTTATTCCACCTAATTCTAAAGATTCAGTGATTTTTGAAGAAGATGAGTGGAATGAAGGAGAATCTATATGGAAACTATCTCTCATAGGTCAGGTTCTAGGACTCAACGCCAAATTCAAAGACATGGAAAATTACATTAAGAAAGCTTGGGCTCCTTTGGCTACTCCTGAAATCCTGTTGCTTAAATCAGGACTTTTCCTATTCAGATTTAATACTAAAGAAGAAATGAATGATATTATTGAAAATGGCCCTTGGTTTTTTGGTTCAAGACCTATTCTTCTAAAACATTGGACTATTGATGATGAAATTGAGAAAAGCTTTGAAAATACCTATCCCATGTGGATACAGTTGCCAGGTTTAAGACTGAATTTGTGGAATGCTAAATGCTTGAGTAAAATAGCAAGTGTTATTGGCAAGCCAATTGCCACAGACAAGTTCACTACTAATATACAGAGGTTATCATATGCTAGGTTACTTGTTGAAGTGAAAATGCCTTCTAAGCTGCCAGACCATATATCTATACAAGGACCAAATGGCAAAATGATTGACCAAATAGTCCACTATGAATTGAAGCCTAGATGGTGTGATTTGTACAAGCAATTGGGGCATGATACTAAATTTTGTAGAAGATAGGCCAGAACTCAGAGATGGGTCCCTAAAAATGCCTCTCATCTAAGCAAAAATGTCCAGGTTGATCTTTTGAAATATCCAGATGCTGGTAATCCTATAATACAGAATTCTAAACATGTGGAATATAGGAAGGATCCAATCTTACATCCTCAGGAGACTAATGCCACTGCCAAAGAGCCTATGAAAAGTTCCCTTATAGAGCATCAGCAAAATCAGAATGCTCTAGACAAGCAATGTCTTAGTGAAAAGGATGCTATTATTCAAGAGAATGCTCAGAATGTATGCAAAACTGGGCAAAGGCCTGGAAATGTTGAAATAGAAGATGGAAAAAAAGAAAGAGAAGGATTACTTTCTTTTTCAGCTGAGAAAAGACCCGTGCATGTTGTGCATGTTTTTCCAACTTGATTTAGCATTTAACACCAAAAATAAGGAAGTAGTTTACTCTGAAGCTTCATGGATGCAAATGCAAAGGGGAAAGGGTAAAAATAATTCTTTTTCTCCCTTGTCAGCAATGGTATGTCATCTGGACCCCTCCACTATGGACGGGGGGCACAAGCAAATTGATATGAACTTTTCCTTTTGGAATGTTAGGGGATTGAACAAATCCCCCAAGACATATTTGACAAAGCAGCATATTTTTCAATATCATGTTTCTTTCATAGCTTTACTTGAAACAAAAATAAAGGAGGCTAACATACCAACAGTAGCAAGGAAAATAGCTGGTGGATGGAAATAGTTTTCAAATGCAACAGGCAATGGTAAAGCTAGAATATTAATTCCTATGGGATCCTGACACTCTTAACATCCAAATTGAGCACATCTCTCCACAACATATCACCTGTTCTGTTAAGTCTGTAGAAGGAAGGATATACTGCATCATATCTTCTGTATATGGCTTCAATCAGCAAGAATGCAGAAAGAATTTATGGTCAGAACTCTTACAAATCCATCAAGTTGTTGGGAATTCTCCAGGGCTTCTTTGTGGAGATTTCAACACTATGATCAATGGTGAGGAAAAAATAGGTGGAGTAGCTCTCACTGATGCAGACACACAAGATTTTAATTCCTTTATAGAGGATTGTCAGCTATTACACCTGAAAACTCTAGGTAATTTTTTTACTTGGAATAATAAGCAGGACCAAGTTTCCAGAATCTGGTGAAGGTTAGATAGGGCTCTTGTAACTGAAGCATGGATTCAGGAGTATAATTCAAGTCATGTTGAATTCTTAACTCCAAACTTTTCAGACCATTCACCTGCATTAGTCTCAATATATGAAGAGGAGGAAAAAGGAAAAAAGCCTTTTAAGTTCTTCAACATGTGAACAAGTCATGACAATTACCTGCCCACAGTGAACTCAATATGGCAAACTAAAGTAGATGGCTTCAAAATGTTTTCAGTTACTTCTAAACTCAAACTTTTGAGAAGTGCTTTGAAGGAACTTAATAGGAAGCACTATGCTAATATTAGTGAGCAGGTTCTAAGAGCTCATAATGCACTAGAGGATACTCAAAGAAAGCTGCAGGTGGATCCCTTTAATTCTGCCCTTATAAACCAAGAAAAGAGTTGCTTGTCTACTTATAATAAGCTCCTGAACTGTGAGCTATCTTTTTATCAGTAAAAAGCAAGAATACAATGGAGCATCAAGGGTGATAGATGTACAAGCTATTTCCACTCAATAATCAAAGCAAATAGGCATCAAAACAGAGTATTATTCCTCAACAACAGCATGGGAGAAAGAATCGTAGATAGTGAGGATATTGCAAATGAGCTCATCACCTATTTCAGGAGCCTCATGGGTACTTCTGTTCAAACAACAACTTCAGATATCAGGATTATAAAAAATGGTCCATGCTTAAATGAAAACCACATCAAGGATCTCTCAGCTCCAATCTCAAAAGATGAAATCAAGAGAACTATTTTCTCTATGGCTAATAATAAGTCTCCAGGTCCAGATTGTTAGACCCTAGAGGAGGGGTGATTAGGGTCTTATGCTAATCTAATCCGATTTAAATGCCAATTAAAATTAATTAACAAGTTATCCTAGCAAGTATGAAATACAACAATATATATGAGCTAGGATAAGCAATATGAACAACAATATATATCCTAACAAGAATAGATATACAATATGATATATACAAGGATATAAAACTAACACAAGGGGTAAACAATATAACTACAAATGTGATAGGGCAAAATGATCAATAAGCAATACACAATGGCGATATAAGATGTGAACATGAAGACAAGTGCGGCAATGCAATCACAAACAAAGGATATGTTTAAGAGGTTCGGTCCCCATGACCTACGTCCCCGCTCCTCACCTCGAGGAGATACTCCACTATCACAACCGGGTTTTCTACGTTCACCCGAATAACGTTTACACCTCACACTCGGTTTTCTAGCTAACCGAAAACTTTACAATCGACACTCTTGCAATCACACTCTACACCCTCACAAGTGTTGGACCTAGCCGTGTCTCTCTCAAGTGCTCGGTTACAACCTCTCCCTAGGCTCGTCAACCGACGCCACTCCTCTTGGAACGATCCCCGACTCTCACCACACACTCCTCACTCGGTGTACAAGTGTATTACAAAGTGATCTCACAATTAAGCACAAATACAATAAATGATTGTTCTCTAATATGGATGAGAACTCTATGAAAGCTCACACTCAATTGTTACAACTCTCACCAACCCAACTATATTATGTATGACAATACAATAAGCTCATGTGGGTGTGTGTAAACAATGAGTGAAATCAAATCTAACTCAAATAGCAAACTAGCAATAAGAATATGAATATCAATAATAAAATTGCTAGAGAAAAGAGTTAGAAAACTTCTCTAAAACACAAAGAGAGGATGAGAAGATATTGAAGATGAAATCCTCAACAGGTGATGCAAGCTCCTCTTTGTAACAGCAAACCCCAAAAACAAACTAAACAAACTCAAACCCTTGTTTAAACCCTTGTTTAAACCCTTATTTAAAAACTTCTTAGCTACCTTGAAAGAGGGCAATAATATGGTATTTATACCCACTCAAAACTCAGCCAAAAACCCAAGTAAAAGTCCAAAACACCCAGAGAAAACCAGCTCAGAAAATAGCCGTTGGGAAAGCAACGGTCACATTGGCGGTTGACCGGAAAATCTCGCGGTCGACCGACGGAAATTTCGGTCGACCGACGGAAATTTCGGTCGACCGCTATGTAGGTCAAAAAAGAGAAAAAGAAGCAGAGACATCTTCGGTCGACCGGTGCGGTCGACCGATGGAGCTCTCGGTCTACCGGACCGGTCGACCGACAAACTCTCTGCAGCCCACTGATGAATGATCACAGGTGCGGTCGACCGGTGCGGTCGACCGCATACTGATACATGAAAAACCAGGTTCTGAAAACTATTTTTCTGATTTTAAAACCCTGTTTAAAAATATCAAACAAATTCAAAAAAGTAAAACTTTGGGGAATGATTGTAGACATGACAATAAACATGCTACAATGACTGGTTTCCAAAAAAGACTTCCCAAATGAAAAATATCATCATTTTACAAAATAGTCCAAAACATAAAAATATGAGATACTTGAATTTTGATGTTTTGACATAAACCAACTTTTAAAACTTTGTGAAATGTTTTTATAGACTTAGTAGAATATGTATAAACAGATATTGAAGTCTATAAACTAATAGGACAATGTTTTCACAAAATTTCATATTCTGTGCAATGTTTTCAAAAACACAATAGTAAATATGAAATATATGATTTCATATTTATAAACATGAAAACTCAAAAACTATGTATGTATATATATAACTATATATATGCATAGAAACCAAAATATTCGAAGAAACCAATAACTGTGTGTGTACAGATATTGAGCTTAGAGTATTAAACACACATAATATAAAATCTAAACTAGATTACCCAAGCTTGATCTTGATCTTCATTGTAGCTCAACTTGGTACACCTTGCGGATGAAGCTTAAACTTGATCTTTAACTTGAATTGCATAAGCTTCACCGACATTCCGCCAACCCCTTTGGGTATGATCGTTGAAGCACAATTCCATCCATCCTCCGACTAGTTATTTATCTATAATAAATAAGAAAACACAGATACTAGACAAACAACATTAGTGGTAAATTGTTTGTTAAACATCATCAAAACAAGAAGGCCAACACAGATGGCTATGGAGCTTCTTTCTTCAAGTCAGCATGGTCTGTTATAGGAGATGAGCTTACTCTAGCTATTGAGGAGTTCTTCACTACTGGAAAGTTACTTGGGGCTGTTAACTCAACTTCAATCACTTTGATACCTAAGGTACAATGTCCAAACTCTCCCTCAGACTTTAGACCTATTTCATGCTGTAATTGTATATATAAAGTCATTTCAAAAATCCTGACAAACAGATTGCAATCTGTTATGGGATATCTCATTAGTGATGCGTAGTGTGCTTTTGTTAAGGGTAGACATATTACAAATAATATCCTGGTAGCACATGAATTGGTCAAAAACTATAGTAGAAAGCACATCTCCCCTAGAGTTATGATTAACATTGATATAAGGAAGGCTTTTGACACTGTTAGCTGGAATTTTATTAAAGATATTCTTCAAGGCCTGAGTTTCCCTAATGAGATGGTTAACAGAATCATGACATGCATTTCTACCCCTAGATATTCCATATCTCTCAATGGATCTTTACATGGGTACTTCAAAGGTGCAAGGGGTCTAAGACAAGGAGACCCTCTTTCCCCATATTTATTTATCTTGGCTATGGAATATCTTACAAGAAGTTTAGACCTTCTGAATCAGGACAGGGATTTTAAATATCATCCTAAGTGTAGAAAGCAAAAAATATCTCATCTAATATTTGCGGATGACCAACTACTCTTTTGCAAAGGAGACCTTCCCTCTATTCAGAAACTTAAGCAATGTATCACAAACTTCAGTCAAGTTTCTGGTCTTGAGCCTAATTCTAGCAAGAGTTCTATCTTCTATGGTGGAGTTGCTGAATCTGTTAAAGCAACAATTCAAGAGTACTTGGGGTTTCTGAAGGCAAACTGCCTATCAAATATCTGGGAATGCCACTTGTGTGCAAGCGGCTAAATTTTCAAGATTGCAGTCCTCTTCTCAACAAAGTTTCCAGTCAACTCCAAAATTGCTTGAAGGCTAAAAAATTATCCTATGCAAGCAGATTGCAAGTAATAAAAAGTGTCATTCTGGGCATACAAGTATATTGGACCTCTTGTTTTGTTCTTCCAGTAAAAGTTCTTAAAAAAGTTGATGAACTTTGTAGAAATTTTCTTTGGGGGAGGAATGACCATTCCACAAAACCTGCACTGGTATCCTGGGACAAAGTCTGCTTAGGTAAAATGTATGGAGGTCTTGGAATTTTCTGTTCTACTATCTGGAACATGGCAACAGCTCTGAAGACAATTTGGGACATTCACACTAATAAGGAGCTGTTATGGATCAAATGGGTGCATAGCACTTATCTTAAAACCTTGAATATATGGCAAGTGGATGTAAAATCTGGAGACTCATGGATGTGGAAACAACTCTTAAAAGCCAGGGAAAAAGCAGTAGCTTTCTGTGGAGGTTTGGAGAATCTTCAAAGCTTAATTAGATCTTGCTGCAGGAATTCAAAGATCAAATTATCAACATTATATCTTGCTCTATCCTCTATCAAAAACAGAGTACCATGGTGCACTACTATCTGGGGAGGTTTCAATTATCCAAAACATTCTGTTGTCTCAATTGCTGAATCTTAGCCCTGAACATAATCATCTCCAAGTCCATCTAAAATGATAGGAAAAATTTAATATTATACCAACAGACAATAAGAATATCCGATCCCTTAACGCATTTTGACCTCATCCAAGGGATTGTGACTCCCAACCAAATATTAAAAAACAACATATGAACTAAAAACACGCAACTAATTAGGTCTCACTATCGTATCTCCGGTTGTTGCACGGTCGCTCCAACTTATGCCTCGCTTTCCAATAATAGGTAGTTAAGCCTACTAAAAAATGTTTCTGAAAGGACCCCACAGAAATTAGACTTTCCTTGTTAGGACTTCACGATAGACATCCGACGGCTACGATTCAATCAGGGGGACCAAATAATATGTGGCCACCAACTTAATTAGGGCTCTAACAAACCGTTCATTGTTATTTTTGTTTCTTTTTAAGTAAAAGAACGGTGATGGTAATGAAGAAGTAGTATTAAAATCGGTTGAGCATCTAATAGAATTTCCACAAATTTATATGTTTTTTTTTTCATTTTTTTTGGGAGTTTTTATTCATGGCACACCTGGTTTTGAAAATGTTGTACTGGAAGAGTGCATTGGACTATTTATTAGAGTATCAAGGGTATAACTTAGCCATGACTTAATTTGGAGTATTAATATGGTAAAATGGTTCTTTGACATAATAATACTAGAGAAATACACATTGCATATTTGTCGAAAAAGTAGATATTAAGTGAGTTTGAATTTCGGACTATTAAAAGGACACTCAGCCTAGAAGAGTATAGTAGAGTATAAAAAGATAATCCTTAACGTTCACCACAACAACGTCAACGTATTCATTTTTAATATTTTAGTCACATATTGGAAAATATATTATTATAAATTTATTAAAGATCATATATAGTGACTTTCATAGTCAGTTTATATTGAGTTTTAATTTTCCTAATAATATATTGAAATATTATTTAATTATTATCTGTATGAATAATTTATATCCATGATGTTTCTGATGCTTAATTGTATACAGATATGGCTTTGTATATATCCAATACTTTTATTTGTAACAATATAATTACTTTAGTGGTCCAAGTGGAAAGATAGCGGCTAGGGCGTTTATATGCCGGCTTAGCAACTTTGTGCATTTGTTGAGTTGGTTGTATTTTCATTTATATTTTAAACCCTATCTTTCATTTTGTTGAATTGTTTTATGGGTTGGAAAGTCCATGTCCTCCTACTAACAAATCATTCTTACCACCTCCTTGTTTGATTAATCTATGTAAAAGCCTATCTTTATGCTGCCCTTTTTGTTGAAAGTTGTAAAATAACCCTACAAGCCTTTTGAGTCTTGGAAGTTGCTTTCAGCTTCTCAACTTTTCTTTACATAAAAAAATACGTACTTCTGTTTAGGTATTTCTAAAATTAGATATTTTAAAGCAGTTTTCTTCTTTTCCTTTTTTTAATAGATATTTTACCAGATTTAACACGAGTTGTATATGAAATCATTAAAATAAATAAAGTAATTTAAAAGAATAATTTTCTTTTTACCTTGTGAACAGCGCAATGCAAAATTTTCTCCAAGCATGTTAAGTTAGATGCAGATACCAGATACAAAAGAAAGAAGACATTGTGAAATGTAATATGATTCTTGGTAGTTACAAGCAGCTGCTTTGCATAACAAAAATTGTTAAGTAATATAAATGTTGCTCTATAATTAAAAATTTTAATTATTTTAAGGATTGATTACAGAAAACCCCTTTAACTTTGGGGGTTTTGCAAATAGCTCCCTTAACTATTTTAATTTCACAAAATTTCCTTAACAATGAGGGGTTTGCCGCACATAAAATCCTTAAGCTTCTTGTATTCCACTAGACCACTTGAGGATTTTCACTTTAACTCCCAAAAGTAACAACCTCATGTCTAATACATACCATAAAAGGCGGAACTATTCTCTAAGGGCCTGTTTGTTTCACCAATTTTATGGAATAGGAATGATATTTGGACCTGACAATGGCATTTTCGTAATTAATGGATTCTAAATGAATCCTAATCCTGAGTTTGGTTTAATTTTTTTTTATAGAATTGCTAATCTATAAAGTGGCTCAAACAGTGTATATTTCAGGAAATCCAAATCCACTCCATTTGCTAGGAATTGGGTGGAATTTCTGACACCTCTCTTCTTTTTTAAATGATTCCTAATCATATTCCTAATCTTTTGGGTGAAACAAACATAGAATACAAAAAAAAAATGGGATTCCATAAAACTAAAACTTGTCTATAAATTTTTTATGGATTAGGTTGGAATCTATAAATAAAATAGGATTCCTAATCCTATTCCTACCCTCTATTGAACCAAACAGACCCTAATTCTAAAAAAAAATCACCCTTTTATTGTTTTTATTATTTTCATTAATGTTGGACGGTTGAGGAATATTTTTATTAGCCCTTTTCGTCTTTTAATCCTTCCTCTTATCTCCATCTACCACATTTGTCTCTCTTTCTCTCCTTCTCTCTCTCTCTACATGTTTTTTCATTTATTTTTCTTCCTAGTTAATAAGTTACATGAATATATTGGCCTGGTTACCTAAAAAACAAGGAACTCGTGTAGGTGTGCACTAGAGTATGAGAATATTTTCCCCCTTAACGAAAGTCATAAAGCTTTTATAAAACAATTTATATCGGCAGCCAAGGAGCTACCCACCAAAAACAAAACGAAAACAAGGGAGCAAAGTGCAATCCCAATCATTTTCTTCAGCTCATATATATATATATATAAATTCAAAGAAAGAAGAGAGAAACCAGTTGACGAGAGAAACAGAGGAGAGATCAGAGAGGAGTTAAAGTATGGACTGCTGCATTTGTAGTCCGATGATTGCAGTTTACAGGCCTCCAAGAAACACAATCTGCTCTCGTTGCTACGAGGGAGCCCGGAGCATGGTTGACTTCTTCAAGGATGTTGAAATCCCCGGCGGCTCCGGTGACCAAAAGGCTACCGGTTCTGAAAAGTCAACCCCCGGCTCAGGCCCCGGCTCATCATCTATGGCAAGTTCAATTTGATTTCGTATTCCTTGGTGTTCTTGATGGTATATAGAATCAACCTCTCTTTGGTTATAATTAATTGTTTTTCGTTTAGCATCTATTGACGGTGAGCACAAGTTGATTTGCTCGTAGCCTTACTAGAGTTTCGGATGAAATAAGATGAACTTCTCATTTGTATTACAAATTATATACCTTCAGTTTACAAGTTTATCATCTTATTGAGTATTATTAACTGTAACCAATTTCCTCTGCTTCCGAATTTGGTGACATTCATCATAGCATTCAAACCCTCTGCTTTGTGGAAAAATCATCATTTGCTTGGAGAAAAATTTATTAGCGCATTTCATAGGACACGTGATCGTGATTATATTAGAATTTTTTTTTTTTTAGAAAAAGGATGGATTACCACAAAGGTAATCCAGCCAGCTTGATTATATTAGAATTAATCTATAATTATATTCAATATAAGTGAACAATTGTGATTTAAAAAGTAGTCTCCTTGTTGTTTATCCCCCATCGATAAGGGACCCAAAACTCTCCATAAGCTTCCCAAAATTGGAAACTCAACGTTGTTGAGTTGCATTCTGGAAATGTATGTTTCTTGCAACCAAAATAACTCCTTGATTCTTTTGCTTGTGGGCTAAGATTGTCTCTTCCTTCAACAGTTTCGAAGGAATACTTGAAGGCTAAGACGCTTGTGAGAGAGCTCTTCCCTTGACCTTCAATTTTCATTTTTAAATGTATGCCTTTCAGGTTATTTTTTTTAGTTTAAACATTGCTTCATAAAATCTAATTAATTAAGGATAATTTCGCTGAGAAAAAGTAAATCTTGAAATGCACTAGAGTACTTTTCTACTTGTGCAACAACAACAACAACAACAACAATCAAATCTAAATTTAACATTAATAAAATACATCGAACCAGTGATATTTTTTCGAACCAATACTGAATCCAAATGTCTCCATATTCTATTTGATTCAATTATGTTCCACACCTAGTGCTAAATATGAACAGTTTTTTAAACAATCCATTTTTTGAGTTTGATCAAGTTTACATTAGAAAAAAACAGACAAACTTTCTGAAAGTTGGTCAACTTTAAAAGTTTTGATATGTTAAATATAAGGGATTGCCAATCTCAGCCTAATAAAAGTCCGGAATTTTCAATCCCTTGTATTTAACATATCATTATTCCAAAAAATGAGAATTCAATGATGATGGTGGCATTGGAATATTCTTTCAGGGGATGTTAGACGTTTACAAGAAGATGAAGGATCAGACAGAGAAGGAAGGACAACTGAACGAACGGTTGGGCTTTGTCGATGGGCTTTTGGGGGCATTCAGAGAGGGAATCCATACAGACATCCTTGTACAGGGTGGAAGTGGGCCCCCAATACCAGCCCACAGGGCATTGCTGGTGAGCTCCGCTATTTACATTAGTGAAAGCACAATTTTAAGGGGATTAGTAATGATATTGACGCCACAGGTCCCTACTAATTTATTATTACCATCATGTCAGAAATTAGTCCTCATGATTCACATAAAAAAACATGAGAATACAATATGTAGAAATTATTCCGTGTTCGGGTGGGCTTCACATCGAAGATCATCTTTTTTTTTTTACTTGGATCATGACCTTAGCTCTGATACCACTTGTTGGGGGATAAATCGGGCCCAATCTAGAGTCGATGAGCTTTAATTAGAAGTTAGGAATCAATTTTAACCCAAAAGCTGTAGCTATCAGGTATTAACCCAAACTCCTATTTAAACTCATCACTCTTTCTTATATTATCCGATGTGGGACTATTGTAGGCTGTCTAAAAATCACAATAGATAGCTTATCCCCCATCAAACACCGATGATGAAAGTTACAATCTGACGACTTCCAGAAGACTACAATTTGAAGACTTTC
>BQKN01064158.1:138791-149279 GCA_022839385.1 Asparagus kiusianus
TAAATATATTAATTATAATATATTAACTAATTAATATTAATTAATATTAATATTAATATATTAATATTAATATTAATTAATATTAATTAGTTAATATATTATAATTAATATATTTAATTAGTATATTAATGTATTTAATATATTAATTAATATATTAATATATTTAATATATTAATATATTTAATATATTAACATATTAATATATTTAATATATTAATATATTAATATATTAATATTATTATATTAATATATTAATATTAATAAATTATTAATATATATTAATATATTATTAATATATATTAATATATTATTAATATATATTAATATATTAATATATTAAATATATTAATATATTAAATATATTATTAATATATATTAATATATTAAATATTATATATATATTAATATATATTAATATTATATATTAATATTAAATAAAAACGAAAACAGCAGACCTTAAACAACTTTTTCTTGTTTTGAGAAAACCGTTTAAAGTTGGGGGTTGGTAGTGTTTTGGACGGAAAAACGGAATGGTAACCAAACGCGTTTTGTTTCTTTTTTTTTTTAAACGCAATGAAAACAACACAAACGCAATGGTAAACAAACGCACCCTAAATATTTGACAAATATATGATGATGTGATTTTCTAAATACAAAATAACCTCGATCGTCACAGACATGGAAAAATGCATGTGCTAATAAAATAAAAGAGTTGTGATTACTTGTTATATACCTTTGTACATGGGAAATAATTATAAAAAACTCATTTATTTATATTGCATAGTTTTGTAGAAAATTAAATCAATATCATTTACACAATAACAAACTTCATATCAATTTAATTCCATTGAAAAATATGGAACTTGAAAAAAATACTTCAAATGGAGTGATAACAAATTAGACATATTTAAAAATATTGGAGTTCAAAGTAAATTTCAGAAAACATAAATTTAGGCGCTTTTGAGATAACCTCAAAAACAAGAAACTTCACTTAAGCCCAATTAAGTCTGGGACGACCAGAAAAGCCCTAGAGTGTTTAAAATTTTCTAACTTAACTCAAACTTATAAATTTTCATGGACAAAAACACCCAACCTCCAAGAAAACGCATTATAAGAATAGTACTTCCCAATTTTATTTGAAAGTAACAGGAAAAAGTTCCCAAAAATAACAATAAAAAAATGCCAAAACAATTTCACTGCTCCCTTTCCCTCTTGGTTGCTACAGACCTTAAACAGCATTTCTCAAAATCAAGGTGTATGATTGACTAGGGATGGGCGTGGGCTAGTTCAAACCGCGGGTCGAACCGGCCCATTCTGCCTTGAGCTAAGACTTGGCTCGGCCCATAGTAGATCGGCCCCAACCCAACACGTGAGATACTGGTCTATAGGCCGAGCTAGGTTCCTAGTCTAAACCTATGGACAAAAAAGTAGGCTTGGCTGACACCTGACCCCATTCATGGGTCAGGCCCAACTCGGCCCATGCCGATCCTACATTGACTCGAGCTCTGATAATAGTTATTTCGAGGCGGAGGACTGTAATTAGGAGATCACTTTCTATTTTCATGTGGGAATGAGGTACTGCTTCAAAAAATCTAGTTTTCAAATTTGGGAATAAAGTGCGGAAACTTACTAGGGGTTTCTTACAATACTTGGATTAAGTGTCATTTCCCAATAACAAAAAAAATTCTAGTTTTTTTCTTTTTTTTAGGTGGGGGGTGGGGGGGTGGGGGGGCAATGGGGGTTATGGAAATTTAACCTAAAATTAAGGGTATTACATTAAACCCCCAAGAACTTTCAGAATTTGCATAAACGCCCTAATATCTTTGAAAATCGCTAAAATCCCAATTAGCATTTGAAATTGCAAAAAGCTCCAAATAAGTTATCGCATTTGCAGATAACCAGCATTAATTAAAACAAAAAAACCACATAATAAGAACAATTTCAGTGTAAAAATTAGAGTTCAAAACCTAACCAGGTGTGAGCAAGAGAAGAATGAATGATAAATTGAGAGACTTCTGTCTTTAGGGTTGAAATATACAAAAGACCATAATTTTTTTAAAATAATATAAGGGCTCTTTTTCAATCATTTGAATTGTACTTGTCATGCCAGATATAACGATAGTAATCTTGAAGGTGTTTTACAAAAGTTATCGGGCGCTAGTGTGTTTTTGAAATTTATTTGGGGTTTGATAAGTAAAGAATAAGGCTTGATATCATTGATGATGATCACTATATATTCTTGTAATAGTTTGAGACTAAATATGGAAAGTCCCAATAAAGGCAGAAATAAAGGAGAAAATGAGAAAATAATATTTTCCTAATACATCATTATATGTTACCTAATATAAAAGTTATGATAACAAGATAATATATAATACTATATTTAACACCCCTGGTCAAACTCATAGTAGGTCAAGAACCGAGAGTTTGGATAAGATGAGCCAAGTTGTGTAGATGATTGTTAACATGGCTCAGTGAGAGGCGATTGCATTGGAGCACATTGGTTGCTAGAATTGCAGATGGCAAGATCGTGGTGTAGTCTGGTCTAGCGGTGTCGCTGTTGAGGGCGCTGTAGATAGAAGGGTTCAGCAGTGTCGCTAACGTAGGCACTATAGAGGAATGGGTGCTGGCAGTATCGCTACCGTGGGTCTCACAGTTAGAGAAGGTCCGACGGTGCCGCTATCGTAGGAACCCCATTTGGAGAAGGTTCGACGGTGTTGCTGTCGTGGACACTACAGTTGGGGAGTGTCCGACAGTGTGGCTGCTGTGAACGCTGTAGGTTGAGATGGTCCCGTGGTGTCTCTGCCATGAGCACTGCAGTTGGGATATTAAATCGAACAGGTGGCCGCTGCTATGAGAATTAGGTGTGCAAGATTTAGGAGTGTCCAGACATATCGTTGTATGGTTGGTGGGCATGAATTGCTTGCAAGAAAGGGCTTGCGAGGCTTAGAAATTGCTGGTGTTTGATGGCAACAAAAGTAGGCAATGTTTTGCTTATGGCTGTAGGTGATGGTGGCATTGCATTGTGCAAGGGATGAGGGATTGGTTTCTATTTGGTTATGCTAGAGTTGATGGCAACCAAGTGGGAAGAAGTTTGCTTAAGGTGTGCTCGAGTGGTTGAGGAGGGTGGTGATCTTGTTGAACGCAGTGGGCGAGGAATTAGTGCAAACAGATGGTGTGCGTGTGGAAAATGCAGGTCGTTGGGGTTCGTCATAGTTAGATTTGAGTTAAAGAGATTGTAGAGGAGCACTACGGGGTGATCACGAGTGATTGACTGCTGGTGGCATGGTGATGGTGGTTCGCACAATGATGGTGCTCATCGGAATTGAGGTTGGTTCTGGATTGACTGTGGTGCAGTTCCGACTTGATGTCGGTCGAGCGGAAAGGTTTTGCCGTGTGCATTTGGCTCATTGGTGTTGTTCTAGCTCGATGTTGGTCGAGCGGTGTGACACTGCTGTTAGGTCCTTTTGTTTTGATGATGATTAACAAACAATTTACAACTAATGTTGTTTGTCTAGTGTTTATGTTTTATATTTATTCTAGGCAAACAATAAGTTGGAGGATGGATGGAATTGAGGCTCAACGATCATATCCAATGGAGGTTGGCGGAATTGTGGAGTGAAGCAATACAATTCAAGTTAAAGATTCATCCTCAATTTTACCAAGATAGAGCTTCGTTAAAGATCACAAGCTTGGGTATATTTAGTTTAGGTTTTTATGTTATGAGTGTTAGTACTTTAATCTCAATCATACACACACATATACGTTTTGGTTTATATATATATATATATATATATACATGTTTTTTGGTTTTATAGTTTTCAAGTTTATACAAAAAATGATTTTATGAAAATATTGTTTTATTAGTTTATAGACTTAACAATCATAACATACATCTTTTATTAAGTCTATGAAATCAGTTACAGAGTTTCAAAACATGGTTTATGTCCAATATCAAAAACAAGTGTTTTTCACTTACATGTTTTGGACTATTTTGTAAAATAAAGAGATTTCTATTTTGAGAGGTGTTTTTTGAAAACCAGTTTTTGTAACATGTATATTATTATGTCTACAATCATTTCCTAAAGTTTTATATTTTTTGGAATTTGTTTGCTATTTTTTAAAGCAGTTTAAAATTTAACCAGATTTCTACTTTAAACAGGCTGTATATC
Source organism: Asparagus kiusianus (assembly GCA_022839385.1). NCBI lineage: Eukaryota > Viridiplantae > Streptophyta > Magnoliopsida > Asparagales > Asparagaceae > Asparagus > Asparagus kiusianus. The sequence goes on from BQKN01064158.1 coordinate 142,964, forward strand.
TGTTATCAGTCGACTGATGAAATCAGTCGACCGACCAGTCGATTGAAAAAAGTGCCTGCAATTCAAAAAGTTTCTGTTTTGTTTTGGTCGACTGACCAGTCGACTGATGAGATCATCAGTCGACTGATAAGGTCCGTCAGTCGACTGATGAGCTAGAAAATACCTCTAACGGTCAGCTCATCAGTCGACTGATAAAAGCCGTCAGTCGACTGATGCTGTAACAGCTAGTTTTTGTTGACCCTATAGTTTTGATGATGATTTAGCAAACAATTCATTACTAATAAGCTCTCTAGTTTTTTTGTGTTTATAGTTTCTTTTCAGGTATTTCAACACAAGTCAATCAAGAGGGTTAAAGATTCAAGTTCTTTGTGTTGTTCTATCTAGGTATATTTTTAGTTCTTCATATATCATATGATTATATTCAAGCTCAATACATATACACTTAAACACGATTTATGACGTTTTCTATCATATAGATGATCTTTTCATAAAACGTTGTTAAAATACTTTTATCTCGTGTTTACAGCTCCTTCAGGTTTCTCTATATATATATAATATATGCAAAATATATATATGCATATTTACATGTTCAAATCAACTTTCACTTTCGTAAAATTACAGGTTTTCTAAGCTGTTTTCAAAAACAGGGAGTTTTAGCAAACGAAAAATGTTTTTCCAAAAATTTCTTTTCAAACATGTTTATTTCATCATTTATAAACTTTTCCCAAAGTTTCGCAAATTTTGGATATGATCTGATATTTTAAAAGATTTTTCGAAACTCACCCAAAACCTGTCAAACTTTCAATATCAGAATTCGGTCGACCGATACGGTCGACCGACGACTGTCTGTTTTCTGAGAAAACTTTTCAGAGCTTTTCCGGTCGACCGAATTCTTTGTCGGTCGCCCGCAATTAAATTCGGTCGATCGAAATTCATGTCGGTCGACCGCCAGCTTTAAAACCCTGATTCTTTTGCTTTTTGAACTAATCGGTCGACCGTACCGGTCGACCGACGTATTACCAAACTGAGCCCAACGGCTAGTTTTCCAAATGGGTTTTCTGGTCTTTTTCATTCTTTGAGCTGTTGTATTGGGGTGCTATATATACCCCATTGCTGTTCTTCCTCCATATAGCTAAGAAATCTAAGTTTGTTGTTTTACAAAATATTAATTGCGTTTAAGAGTTGTTTAAGAGCTGTTTTGGGTAATCTGTTTTCAAGAGAAGATTTTCTACATCAAGAGGAGGCTTTCAAATCTCATTGAGATCATCATTTCTTCAGCTCCTCTTTTTCATTGAGAAGTTTCCTAAACTCATTCTTATATAGCTTATTTCTATTTCTCTTTTATTTGATTAAGCTATATTTTGAGTTACAGTTATTGAGTTTCATTCACTGTTATCACACACACTTATTGAGCTTAATATTGTCATATCATATATTGTGGGTTGTGGTGTGTGATTTAGTAAGTGTGAGCTTCATTGTGTTCTCACTTGTTATTTGAGAACAAATCTTTATATTCAACTGTTATTTGAGAGAATCACTTGTAATACACTTGTACACCGAGAGAAGTGTGAGGAGAGAGACGGGGTCAAATCCAAGAGGAGTGGCGTCGATTGACGAACCTAGGGAGAGGTTGTAATCGAGCACTTGAGGAGGAGGACACGGGCTAGATTCCTACACTTAGTGTGTAAAGTGTGATTGTGAGTGATTGTGTAGTGTGAGAGTTTTCGGTGAACTTGTAAACCGAGTGTGTAGAAGTTCCGGCTTCCAAACCGGATTGTGATAGTGGATATCTCCTCGAGGTGAGGAGCGGGGACGTAGGTCGTGGGGACCGAACCTCGTGAACATATCGTGTGTTTGTGTTTTGTTTGTCTCATATCTTCTTGTGCATAGTCTTATTGTTCTTATTGCTCATATTCATCTCTTGCAAGAACATATTATTCAACATTATTTTATATTGGCCATAAATTGGAATTAGATTAGCATAAGACCCTAATCACCCCCCTCTAGGGTCTAACAATTGGTATCAGAGCTTGGTGCTCTTTGATTTAAGGACTAACCGCCTTGAGTTAAAGATCCAAGTTTTTGTATTTGTGCTAATCTAACTTTAATAATATAGTGTTTCTTGCATATCATCATTATGGATATGAATGATTCATCCTGCTTAGGATATGCTATTGATATTGCTCCTCGTTTGGATATTTTTCCCTATGCTCAATGGCGTATTAGATTCAAACTTTTTGTTCAATCTAATCAATTTGACTTATGGGAAATTATTGAAAATGGCTATGTTGTTCCCATTACGGAAAAATCCAAATGGAGTAATGATGATAAAAGATTGTTTAATATGAACAAGCTTTTGTCACAATTTTTGAGTGATGCCTTTCACCCATCGTTTTCTAACAAATTGGCTATTTTTGATAGTGCTCATGCTTTATGGAAACTAATTGAAGCACATGAAGGAAATTTGGAGGCTATTCGACAAGCGTTGGAAAATCACGCTTTAAGCTCTAAAGAAGCTCCATCTCCATGTACAACTCCACTAGGAGATAATCCTAGTGAGGTATGTAAACTCAATAACGATGATATCATTACTTTTGATGAACTTGCTCTTGAGTTTGAAAAATTGCATGATAGCTATATCAATATAAAGAGTAAGTATGGTAGTTTAAGATCTTCTCATGAGACCTTAGCAAACAAGTTTGATTTCATTGCAAATGAAAATATGGTTCTTAAGGAATGCAATGAAAAATTAAAAATTGAAAATGATAGGTTGCTTCATGAGAAACAAAATACCAAGTTAGAAGTAGATAAGATTAAATCCATGATGAAAGATCTTGATTATCTCACTTCTAGTAGCAATGCTTGCATATATGATGATGAGTTGAATCTTATGAAAAAACGTATATCTACCTTAGATTCAACACTTAGCTCTTGTATTGCTAATAACAAAAAGCTTATGGACTTGTGTGCAAAGTTGAATGTTAATTCCTCCAAGAAACCCATTCACTATGCACGCATGTATGACAAAATTCAAAAATGTTCTTCTTGCGGTCTTAAAGGCCATATTGCTAAATTTTGTCATAATGCACCAAAGGTTGATAAACCTACTCATGATTGTGCATCCCATCAAGCTTCATCATCACATACTCATGTACACGCACATAGTATAGATCATAAACATGCTCATGTGTACAAATGTGATTATTGTGGTCGTTTTGGTCATTTGACCATGTTTTGTTTTGATTTAAAGAGAAATTCTCGTTTGCAAAATAATTATAAAGGAAAATTTATCTTTGCAAATAAACCACGTGCATTCTATTTTGGTCAACGCAAATCCTTCAAACCTCTACATTGCACAAATTGCAATCGTATGGGTCATGTTTACAATTTTTGCTTTGACCGTATCGGTGCACAAAATATGCCTAAGAGGGTTCATAACCCTAAGGCCTTGGATTTGAATGATAGGGGTCATGTCCCAAGTTCTAGTGGTACCAAAATGATTTGGGTACCAAAATGATTTTTATACCATTTTTTTGTGTTTACCTTGTTTTGTTTTGTTCTTGTCTTTGTTTTGAATAATTGAGTTTTGGATTTTAATGACAAATTATTTTCGTTTGTTAAAATAAACTATTTATATATTTTCCTTAGACAAAATCATTTATATATTTGTTATAAAATATCTGGTATTCTATAAATTTCTTTTGGTTTAATTTGTTTTTAGTTTAGATAATAGAGTTTTTTGAGCTTTTAATGAAAAATGGTACTCTTTGTACTAAATAAATTAATTATATATTTTTATATATTTTAACACATTTATCAAACATTCAGTGTAATATAAAACATATTTCCAAAAGATTATAGTCAAAATCATCTCAAAAATCAAATTTTAAATCATACCTGCTGCTTAATTCATTTCGGTCGACCGACCCGGTCGACCGATTAGTTTCTGTAATCGATTCGGTCGACCGAGTCGGTCGACCGATATCATTTTTACTGCAGCAGCTTTGATGTTTTATTGGGTTTCGGTTTTTTGTTTTTGGGTATTCGTTTTAGACCCGAACTCTCATCACCGTTGATTCTTCCTCAACCTCATCCTAACCATTGATCCACTCACTAATATCACCCGACCCTTCATCTCTTCTTTCTCCCATCGTGAAAACGAAAACTAGGTTTCCGTTTTCGATCGCCCCATTTGTTTCAACCGCTGACAACTTGGATCGATTCTAATCAGTTCTCATTTGAGGGTAATCTCCTTTCTTTTCTTGATTTCTGAATTCCTTAATTTATCTCTCTTCTAGGGTTTTTTGTTTGAGGGGAGTTTGTTAATTTATCATATACTTTTGCTATTTTGCTTACAGGTTCTTGCTGTGTTCTAGGGTTCTTACTAAATCTCTTAAATCCTTTCTTAAACCCAACTTATCATGCCTCCCAAACCCCCCAAAAAGAGATCAAGACCCGAAGCTAGTTCCTCTACCCCTAAAGCCTCACATTATGAGGATTATTTGCTTTACAAATCTCTTGTTAGGAAATATCGAGAATTATGTAAATTAAAGATTATTCCTACAAGATATATCATATACCCTGAGTTGTCCATGTACAACACTGAAGCAATCCTTCACAACGTAGGGTTAGATAAGTTGCTTGATGAGAAGCTTAAAGTTCCTTACTATCCTTTCTTAGTTTATTTATTTTATGCAAATCTATCCTCATCATCTTCTACTGATGGTATTTTGACCATCACCTCCTATGTCAAAAACATTGCAATAAATTTTTCTGCTAACGATCTTGCTGAGATTCTTAATATCCCAACAAGTGACGTTGCTCTCATGTCCGTTGATGTCGGAAATCCAGAAGTTAGCCCACTCATGTTTAAACCTGATTGTACTTACCCCATGAACAACAATTCTCTTAATCCCATTGCAAGACTCATTGCCAGAATTGTTGCTCACAATTTAATTCCCAAAACTGGTAGCTTTGATCATTTTGCTTCGGACAAAATTAATGCCGTTTATGCTATCTTTGCCAAAATTAAAGTAGATTGGGCTACTGTTTTTATCAATAATATGGCATCAAAGCACACTAAGTTTCTTCCTTTCGGTTCTTTTCTCACCCACGTCTTCAAACATTTTAATGTTGATCTCACAAATGAACCCAAGGTTGAATTAAAGAGAGATTTCTTTGATAAGGTCTCTCTCTCTAGAATGCAGATAGCTCTTGACTCCACTCCATCATCTCTTTCTCGTTCTAAGTCTAGAGCTTCCTCCTCATCTACCTCTGAGATTTGTGATCGACTAGATCGTCTTGAGACTCAGGTCTCCTCTATTCAAAGGGATGTTAGGGAAATTCTTTCAATTCAGCGCCAGTCTCGAAACATTCCAGATCACACTTCTAGTTCTGATTCTGAGGAGGGCCCTGCTGATAGATCGGGATCCTCTGATGGTGATGGTGATGATGATGATAGTGGTGGTGGCAAGGGTGACAGTGACAGTGATGCTGGTGGTGATGAATTGAGTGCCCTTCTGTGATGCTTACTTGTGTTTTGATGGTTTATGTTGGTTTGTAAAACTTAATACTATGTTTTATGTGAGTGTAATAACTCTATGGACCTTTATGTGTGGTTTGCTATCTTGTGGACAAACATATGTTTATGCAAACTATGTACTTATGTGTGTGGTTTGATAACTCTATGAACTTATGTTTGATAACATGATTTTGTTGAGACCTCACTCATGTTTTTTGATAAACTGCTTATCATGAATCTCTTGTATTGTTTAAACTCAATATATTTATGCACATCTTAATATTGATGCTTTAATGATGATTATTCTATGATCAATGATTTTTTGAGACAATAATCATGTCTTTTGCTGCTTGCATTATCCTTTTGCATAAGTTTTGATGGATAGTTATTGGTTTAGCTCCTGTCTATATATATATGTCATTCATTCTTTTGACAGTGGGAGATTTTGATTTTTTTTATATGTGCTCATAAACAGGGGGAGCATTGCTCCTATCTTTTCTCTTCCTTTTTGATGTTGTCAAAGAGGGAGAAAACTCCACATGTAATTGGTTTATATATAGCTATATAGTTCATGTCAATGGTCACATGCTCATCTATATACGTTTTGTTTATGTTTGGATTATATGTGGAATTATCAGCTTATTATACTCATATTAAATTGTTTGCCATCATCAAAAAGGGGGAGATTGTTGACCCTATAGTTTTGATGATGATTTAGCAAACAATTCATTACTAATAAGCTCTCTAATTTTTTTGTGTTTATAGTTTCTTTTCAGGTATTTCAACACAAGTCAA
>BQKN01064158.1:154279-192106 GCA_022839385.1 Asparagus kiusianus
CGTAGATAAGATTTGATGAGCTTCAACTTTGAAAAGCTTCTCTCGGCCGATGCAACTGTAACTGGTATTGTCAATAATACTCTATAAGCAATCCAAGCATTTGGAAAACAACAATTTAGCCTTTCCATAAAATTCACTACTTCAATTGCTTTTTTTGTTCCTCTTGGTAATGTTTCTCTTAAGATTTGGAGTTCTGAAATAATTCTGTCCTATTAATATCAAAATTTTTGTCATGCTTTAGGAGATCTTCAAGGTTAAGACATGAACACTTCAAACTATCATTATCTGCAGACTTCAACCTCTCCAAATTAAACAAAAAACCAAAAGATTCATCATACTGTTGAAACTGTTCAAATCTACTCTTGAGTGAAGAAAGAGCTTGATCAACGATATAAAATCGAGAAAAATAAATTAATCAAGGATTTAATTCTGAATCTGCTACAATCTAATAAATATCAAGAAAAATAAATTAATCAAGGATTTCTACCAAAAAGCATGTTAGGGACTAAAATATATCAAATATTTAAATTGAAATTTGAAATTAAACAATAAAATCTAGTGAGAACTAATTCCGATTTCAATTTCAATTTAGGCCCTAATCAATTTCAATTTCAATTTCACAAAGCTCTAATTCTTAAACCCTAATTCCACAAAGCCCTACTTCCTAAACCCTAGTGAGAACTGAGAACTTACAGATAAATCAAAATTTTTTACTTAAATTCACGATCTTGTCAAAAGGAGCATAGAAGTGAAGAAGACAAGAAGTGAAACCCTAACCTTGGCTTGGTCAATGGAGGCGGGCCGGCGGCTGGCGGGCGAGAGCCGAGAGGGAGGAGGACAAGGCGACAAGGACGGGACACGGGAGGAAGATCCGAAGATTGGAAGAAGAGAGAGGTAAGAGAGAGGGTTTTCAATTTTTTTTATGTGAGAGCGGCTGGATACAGATGACGGGTTGGAGAGTTGAAGAATAAGGGAGGTTTTGATGTGTATTTATGCTATTAGACCCCTCTAAAAATTTTGCACAAAAGACCCCTTACTTCCTCATATATATATAGGTATATATATATATATATATATATATATATATATATATATCTAAAATTATAATGGGGGCCCTTGGTTTTTGGGGGCCCTAGGCGAAGGCTTCCCCTGCCTATGCCCAGGGCCAGCCCTGTGTCTCTTGCTTCATGGTCCTTGATTATCTTCACTTGCATCGCATTTTCCTTTCCTTTGCCTTGAGACACCAGCTCAAAGATGCATGTATCTCCTTCCTCCAGTCTGTTAGCACGAACAAACATTTTCCAACCCTTTGACATGGTGATGGTGTGCGTTTGTGTTTTCCCCGGCCACAACCTTTTGTTTAGTCTAATGCTCCATAACCGTCCCCTGGTGTTAGGACAAACTCGGGGCCCAATAGAGCACGATCGCAACAATAGTAGTGAAAATAGAGATAAAAAGATGGACACACAGATTTACATGGTTCGGCAAAAAATTACCTACGTACACGGGCAAGGATAAAAGAATCCACTATGAAGAGAAAACTCTGAAGTTACAATCTCTCTTTTCAAGGAGATATTTTTTCTCTATTTTTCTCTCTCTCTCTCTCTTGTATATGAAGAGTTGTTTCTGGGATGAGTTTTTCCTTAAGGATTTAGAGCATATTTATAGTGTTTGGAAAAACACTATGTACTAATAAAATATTAATATTTTACTGTGCAACATTAACAATTTCAACGCAGCCCAAACTTTGTTTGAAAATATGGTTTGTGGGGCCCACCCACTTTTCATTTATCAAAACAAGGCTGCTAACTTTCGGCTGGTTGTTGATAATCTCCCACTTGAAGATTTGATTGAGCATCAATCATATCTTCACACCATTCTTTCTATCTTGCCATCTTCATATTGCTCATTTCTCCGACAGACCACAGGAGGATCGACACCTAACAAATTTGTCAGTATTGATTACTTTTGTCAAAAATTTTGCTAGGTTGTCTTTGATGTGAATTTTCTACATATCCATTGTTCCTTCTTCCACTTTCTCATGAACAAAGTGGTACTGAACTCGAATGTGTTTGGTCTTTGAATGAAATGCTGGATTTCTTGCCAAATGCAAAGTACTCTGACTGTCACAAAATAGAGATATCTTCTTTTGTTCATGGCCGAGTTCCTCCAGCACCATCTTCAACCACATCGCCTCTTTACTAGCTTGTGTAGCTGCTACATACTCTGCTTCTATTGTTAAAGTAGTCACAACTGACTGCAGTTTTGAAACCCAGCTTACAGCTTCGCCAGCAAGTGCAAACACATAGCCTGTGGTGAATTTGCTATTATCACGATCACCTGCATAATCAGAATCAACATATCCACTGATAATAAAATAATAGCCCCCATAACATAATGCAACATTTGAGGTTCCCTTAATGTATTTTAGGACCCTCTTTACAGCATTCCAATGTTCTTTACCAGGATTCATCATGTATCGATTAAGTACTCCCACTGCTTGTGTAATGTCTGGTCTTGTATAAATCATAGCGAACATTAAGCTTCCCACTGCTGATGCATACAGTACTCGAGACATCTTCATCCTCTCTTCTTCATTGCTAAGACTCATACTGGAGGATAACTTGAAATTAACAGGAAGTGGTGTAAAAATTGACTTGTAATCTTGCATGTTAAAGCGCCGCAAGATTTTGTTCAAGTAATTCTTCTGAGAAAACCAAATCATCCTATTAATTCTGTCTCGGTAAATTTACATCCCTAGAATCTTGTTTGCAGATCCTAAATGTTTCATTTCAAATTCCCTCGCAAACTGAGCCTTTAATTCTTTGGTACGATCTTTGTTGGGACCTGCAACTAACATGTCGTCAACATACAACAATAAGATAATAAAGTTATTTTCACCAAACCTCTTGAAATATGCACAAGGGTCTGGATTAAGTCTGTTATATCCAAGACTTATGATGAATGAATCAAATCTCTTATACCAACACCTCGGCGCCTGCAGAGATTTGTTTAATCTGCAAACCAAGTTCTCTTTTCCTTTTTCTTCAAAACCTTCTGGTTGGAGCATGTAAATTTCTTCTTCAAGATCTCCATGAAAAAAATATTATTTTTACATCTAGCTACTCTAGATATAAGTCAAATATAGCGCTCATAACCAGGACTATTCAGACTGTTACAAGTCGAACTACAGGAGAAAATATTTCATTAAAGTCAATACCTTCTTTCTGAGCATATCCTTTTACCACCAATCTAGCACGATATCGCTCCACTTGATCATCGCCATTTTGCTTGATCTTGTACACCCATTTATTTCTAATGGTCTTTCTTCCTTGTGGTAGTGACACAAGTACCTAAGTCTTGTTCTTATGGAGAGATTCAATTTCTTCCTGCATTGCTGCCATCCACAAAGATGCATTTATGCCATTTATAGCTTCATGAAAAGTTGATGATTCTTCATCCTCCGTTAGAAGATAGTATTCAACATTACTCTCTGTAATATACTTCGAGTGCCAAGTCAGTGGTCTTCTCTCACGAGTTGACCTTCGAATTTCTGGAGCCTCAAACTCGACCGGTTCTTGTACATCATGCTCCGGTGTTGCTTCAGAAGAATTCAGATTATCTTCTACCTGAACAACTACAGTCTCTGAGTCCTTCCTCGAACTGTTTTCTTTCTCTTTACTTTGTAGTTGGTTCTCTACAAAGATAACACCTCTGCTGATGATAACCTTGTGGGCAGTGGGATCCCACAGGCGATACCCCTTTACTCCATCAGCATACCCCAAGAATAAGCATTTTCTGGATTTTGAATCCAGCTTTGTAATTTCTTAGGCATTGTACATTACGTACACTGGACTTTCAAATATATGGAGGTTAGAATAATCAGCTGGTTTGCCAGTTCACATCTCTATCGGCGTCTTCAACTGTATTGCGGTTGATGGAGATCGATTCACCACATAACATGCGATTTTTACTTCTTCCGCCCAAAATACTTTATCCAGATTTACAGTTGCCAACATAGCTCTTGTTCTTTTCAACAGAGTTCTGTTCATCCACTCCGCCACTCCATTTTGTTAAGGAGTATAAGCCGTACTGAATTGTCTTTTGATGTCTTCATGCTTGCAGAATTCTAGGAATTTACTGTCTGTGTATTCTCCTCCATTATCTGATCTCAAGCACTTGATCTTCTTCTCAAATTCAAGCTTGACCTACGCTTTGTAGGCTTTAAAGACTGAGAACACATCCGCCTTCTTCTTGATAGGATACACTCAACATCTCCTGGAGTAGTCATCAATAAAGGACACAAAATACTTTGCTCCTCCCAAGGATATAACCGATGCTTGCCATACATCAGAATAAATCAGTTCCAGAATAGCCTTGCTTCTAGAACTTGATGTGTTGAACTTCCGCCGATACTGCTAACTTGTAACACAATGCTCGCGGAATGGAAGAGCTACCGAATTAAGTCCAGGAAGCAGCTTCTGATCGGAGAGAATCTTCAAGCCTCGTTCTGACATGTGGCCTAGTTTCTGATGCCACATCATGGTTTGTTCTTCTCCACGGCTGGTTGATGCCACACATGAATCAGCTTCCTGCAGGGTTTCTCCCGTGAGCATGTATGGATTTACAGCTATCTTCTCTCCTTTTATAATAACAATCGCTCCTCTAACAATCTTCATGATCCCGTTTGTTATACAGGTCTTACACCCGAGCTCATCTAATTGTCCTAAAGACAATAGATTCTTCTTCAGGCCCTTCACATGTCGCACATCTTGAATAGTGCGTATTATACCATCAAATATTTTGATTTTGATAGTGCCAATACCAGAAATTTCCAAGGCATGATCATTTCCCATGAATACAGATCCTCCTGAGATAGGTTCATATTTGTGAAACTATTTTCTCCGGGAGGTCATGTGCTAGGATGCTACTGAATCTAGAATCCAGACATCAACAAACCTCTTTTTGCCTTCATCAACAGTGGTTACTCCACTATATAGAATTTCGCCATCGTCTGATGTGCTGACAACGCATCCTTAAGATGTTGATGGCTCTGAAGACTTTTTATCCCACTCTTCTTATTGTGCCAGCACTCTGATTTGATGTGCCCTCTTTTGCCACAGTTGTAGCACTTGATATTCTTCTTACTTTATGATTTTGATCTACCATTGGTATGACTTCCACTGGAGCCACATTCCGTTGATCTTCCTTTCATCATCATTAAGGCCTCCGCCTGTTGCAAACTTGCCTGTCTATCTTCCTTGTTCTTATGCAGATTTTCTTCCTCCAGAACAACGACTACAACATCGTCGAAGACAAGATTGTCTGTGAGAACGTTGTTTGTCAGGTTGATGATGAGTTGATCATACGAGTCAGGTAGACTCTGAAGTAGAAGTTTTGCACGTTCATTCACACCAACTGTGTACCCTAACGTTGTGAGTTAGGAGAATAGTGTGTTTAGGGTGTCGATGTGGTCGGTCATTGATATAGATTCTGCCATTCTTAGAGTGTAAAGTCTCCTTTTTAAGAAGATTTTATTGTGCAGGGATTTCACCTCATATAGCTTTGTTAGAGTATCTCAGATCTCCTTTGTTGTCTTCTTCTCCTCTATGCTTGACAGTACTTCGTCTTCTAATGCCAGATAGAGATTTGCAATAGCATTTTCATCTATTTCATTCCACTTCTTATCATTTATGATGTCGTCCAGCCTTACACTGATGGCCCCCAGGCAATTATCTTTTCTCAAGATAGCCTTTATCTTCAACTTCCATAGTGAGAAATTACTCCCGTCGAATTTCTCGATCTTAAACTTTACCGCCATTGCTTCTACCATGAACAGTAACTTCTTACTATTTCACGTAAAAAATAACTGTATTTATGAACAGTAACCATATCTGTGAATAGTGCCGTACTTGTGAATAGTACCGTATTTTTGAACGATACCGTACTCGTGAATAGTATCTATCACCTTCAAAAGGTAAATGATAATGTAATTTATTTTCTGATGTGGAGGATCCATCTTTGGTGGCAGCCACAGAGCATACGATAAGTAGATCTATACAAGCACCCTAAGTTGGCTTTGATACCACTTGTTGGGACAAACCCGGGGCCCAATAGAGCATGATCGCAGCAATAGTAGTGATAAAAAGATGGACACAGATTGACATGGCTCGGCACAAAATTACCTACATCCACGGGCAAGGATAGAAGAATCCACTGTGAGGAGAAAACTCTGGAGTTACAATCTCTCTTTTCAAGGAGATACTCTCTCTCTATTTTTCTCTCTCACTCTTCTACATGAGGAGTTGTTTTTGGGATGAGTTTTTCCTTAAGAATTTAGAGCCTACTTATAGTGTTTGAAAAAAATACTATGCACTAATAAAATATTAATATTTTATTCTGCAACATTAACATTTTCAACTTTGCCAAACTTTGTTTGAAAATATAGTTTGTGGGGCCAACCCACTTTTCATTTGTCAAAAAAGACTGCTAACTTTCAGCTAGTTGTTGACACCTGGGATCTTTTAGGCTCAGCTCATCTTGCTCCCACTCCAATGGACTCCCTAAGTTGGCTTGGAATGCTCTGTCCATTGCTCATCATGGTCAGTTATGCTTCTTGTTCTAGTTTATGTTAGAATAAGGGTAAATTTTGAGTTTTAGTGTGGTAAAAAGGATGTTTAACATGGTAACTAAATCAGCGATTCCAAGCCAATTTAAACATATGAAAAAGAAGAAGTGAAAAAGAAGAAGAAAAAGGATAAATGTTTCCTGAGTTCAGATTTCAACCAAAGAAAAGAACGCTCAACCTTCAGACCGTGAAGGAGAACACTCAACTTGGGCGTATGCTACAATTTAAAAAGATTAATTAAGGAACACTCAACTTGGGCGTATGCTACAATTTAAAAAGATTAATTAAGGATAGACCTCGTCTACTATCGCCCAACTGCCAATATACCCTACAGTTGTATTGCAGATAGAGCCCCTGAATGAGTCCCTTTTTTTTACTCTTGTACCTTTTTAGATATAGATTGTTTTTTTGACAAATAGACCCATGAGGGAAAAAATAGACCCAATGTAGTTCTATTATTATCGTAAAAGGGATATTTAACGTAGGGCCTATCCACAATAATAGAAGTACATGGGGACTATATGGCCACTATTAACCTAATAGAAAATTGTAATCTTAACACTCATGAGAACTTTCGAGTTTTGATGCAAGAATTATTTAAAAGTTTATTAGCACAAATACTAGTTTATATATAACTGTGGGAATCACCATGTGACCAAATTTAGCCATTGGGGATTTGAAAAGTTGCCCCAACTGTTGTCACCAACCGGTTGGGGAACCAACGTTGCAGTGAGATGTTTGTGAAAAGGTTAACTTTGTATTAGTTCCTAAACTCTTTCATATTTTGAGATTAGTCCTTGCTGCCATATCTGTTCCCTTAAATCATACAAGATATTTGAACTTAGTCACTCCTACAACATCCAGCCAATCTGTACCATAGTTGGATTAGTTCTTAACTATTGATAAATGGTTACCAAACCACCCTAGAAAGTAGCATTCATCCTTTATCTATACCGTAGTTGGATTAGTTCTTAACTATGGATAAACGGTTACCAAACCACCCCAGCAAGTAACAATATACATCCTTTAAATGTCAATGTCCCTTCTCTAGATCCTGCTATTTTTTTCTCTGTGCCCCCAACATAAATATAAAACCCTTCTTTCTTTCAAATAGATTTAGGTTTATGTTGGGGATTTGAAACAATCAAATCGAACCATTGCCCTTCCGGACCTTGTGTTTGAGAGTAGGAAAGTATAAAAAATTACAGCAAATAAAAGATAAAAAATTTGTAGGAAAGTAAACAAGAAAGAATACACCAGGTTTAATGAGGTTCGGCAATCGTGCCTACGTCCCCGGGAACTACACAATACAATTCTTTGATTAATATTGAAGAAGATTACAATACCCACAAATAGGATCTAATCTCTCTAAGATCTCTCTGAAGAATTCTCTGAAAACCCTCTTTTTCTGATGTCTAATCTCTTCTAAGGCATTCCATATATATAGAACCTAAAACCAAAACAGACTAGAAATTCTAAAACCAAAAAACAAAACGGATTAGGAATCCTAATAACATGTTACCAAAACAGATTAAGAATCATGTTACCAAAATAGACTAAGAATCATGTTACCAAAACATATTAGGAAACCCGCTATCCAACAATTTGTTTGATTCCAGCTTTGAGTCTACATCCCTTAGACTAACAATCTCCCACTTGGAGACCAAAGCACAATCAACGAGCTCACCTGAACTCTCCCTTCTTCACAAGCATCCTCCTACATGAAAAAAATCTATTCTTCAATCATCATCAACCCGGCGATCCTAGCGATCCTCCCGGTGTGGCTCCGCCTTCATCTCCTACACGTGAAGGCCAACTGATATTATGCACAACTTCAGTTTGTCAATGGTCACTGCTTTAGTCAACATATCCGTAGGATTTTGACTTCCCAAAATCTTCTCTAGATGTAACTTCCCGTCCTCAATCAGCGAGCGTATAAAATGGTATCATATGTTGATGTGCTTCATTCTGGCATGATATACTGGATTCTTAGCAATATGTATAGCGCTCTGGCTGTCACAATAAAGAACTCCTCTCCCTTGCTTCAGATCCAACTCTTCCAGGCACCCGTTCAACCAAATCATCTCCTTGCTTGCTTCTGTCATAGCGACATACTCAGCTTCAGTTGTAGACAAAGTTACAATCTTCTACAGATGTGAAACCCAACTCACTACTATCGACGCTAAGGTATAAACATACCTCATGGTGCTCCGCCTCGTATCATGATAACCAGCAAAGTCCGCATCCACGTATCCCTGTAGTACCAACTCCTTCCTCCTGAAACATAGTGGCTTGTCCATAGTCCCTCTCAAGTAGCATTATATCCACTTCACGGCCTCCAATGTTGCTTCATGGATTGCTTGCAAACCTTCTCACAACCCCTACTGCATGGGCAATGTCCGACCTCGTGCAAACTATCGCGTACATGAGACTCCCAATGGCCGAAGAATATGGTACCCTTCTCATATGCTCTCTATCTGCATCTGTCTTAGGGGATTACTCTTCAGATAGCTTGAATTAGCTTCCAAGGGGCGTGCTAACAACCTTAACATTCTGCATGTTGAACCTCTGAAATACCTTCTCGATGTATTCATCTTGACTCAACCTTAACTTCCCTTCAGCTTTATCTCTCCTGATTTGCATCCTAGAATCTGCTTCGCTGCACCCACATCCTTCATAGCAAACTCCTTTGCCAACTGCTTCTTCAAGTTGTTTATCTCCTCTAAACTCAGCCATGTAACTAACATGTCATCAACATACAATAACAATATGATAAAACTGGACTCGAACCTCTTGAAGTAGCAACAATGATCTGAATTGCATCTTCTGTAGCCATTATTCTGCATGAAGTTATTGAACTTTTTGTACCACTGTCTCGGGACCTATTTCAATCCATACAATCTCTTCTTGAGCTCACACACCATCTCTTCCTTTCCATCTTCAATGAAGCCAACAGGTTGCTTCATGTAGATTTCTTCATCCAAGTCACCATGAAGAAAGACAGTCTTCCATCTAACTGCTCAAGGTAGAGATCTTCTGCAGCTAATAGGCTCAACACCATTCTGATGGTTGTGAGCTTCACAACGGGGGAAAATATCTTCTGCAATTACGAGGGTGTCACTCGCATGTGAGGTGAGGTAGAGAGTTCCTATCTTGCTACCTCGGGCAACAATCATAGTACCGTTAGAGATTCTCCACGAATCCCCGGTGAATATCGAAATATAGCCTTCTGCTGCAAGCTGGCCAACCAAAATAAGATTTCTCTTCAGTTTCGGGCTGAACCTGAACCTGAACCTGAACCTGAAATAAGCTTTTGATTCAGACGATTTCCTGAACCTGAACCTGAACCTGAAATATAGCCTCTTTGCTCGAAATTTAGGGCTGAACCTGAACCTTCTGATTCAGACGATTTCCTTCTAAACTCCTCGAATAGAATCATGCTAACTGTTAGACCCTAATGCCACTAGGAAAGAACCCTAGAGGGGGGTGAATAGGGTTTATGCTAATCTAATCCGATTTAATGCCAATTAAAAACTTGTTAACAAGTTATCCTAGCAAGTAAGATATGCAACAATTATATGCAAGGATAAGCAATATAAAAGGGTAAAATAAACAAACTACAAATGTGATAGGGCAATATACGCAAAGAGTAATAGACAATGGCGATATAAGATAAACACAAAAGTAAATGCGCTAATGACAAACTCAAACACAAGCAAATGATCACAGAGTTCGGATCTTCCGTCCTACATCTCTGCTCCCCACTCTCGAGGAGAAATCCACTATAACACCCGGGTTTTTGACGTTCACCCGAAAATGTTTACACCCCACACTCAGTTTTCTAGCTCACCGAAAACTTTACAATCAACACTCTTGCAATCCCACTCTACACCCTCTAAGTGTTAGTCTCTAGCCCGTGTCTCCCTCAAGTGCTCGGATTTATAGCCTCTCCCTAGGCTTTACTATCAACGCCACTCTTCTTGGGACGACTCCGTCTTTCACCACACACTCCTCTCGGTGTACAAGTATATTACAAAGTGTATCCTCATAATAAAAGCTCAAATACAAGAATTTGTTCTCTAGTATGGATGAGAATATAATGAAGCTCAACTCAATGTTACAAACTCACAACCTCAAATATACTATGTATGAAAATACTAAAAGCTCAATGTGAGCGTGTGTAACAAAGAGATAAATCAAAACTAAACTCAATGCAATTCTAGCAAATAGAAATTATAATCAAAACAAATAAATAGCTAGAAAAGAGTTTAGAAAACTTCTCCAATGAATGACAAGAGAGAGGGAGATGAGTTGAATGCCCAAACACCAAAGGATGATCTCCTCAAACTCTTGTGAAATTCTCTTCACAAAACCAAAACTTGAAACAAACTTGAAAGTCTTAAACAAACTTGTAAAACTCTTTTAAAACTTTTCTCTTAGATAGTTATAAGATTTGAGGGATAATGGGTATTTATCCTTCGGACTCAAGATAACAACCCAAAGCCAAAGAAAAGCCCAAAAAACAAGGCAAATCCCCAAAAAATCAGAACCAGGAAAAACTACCCGTTATTGCAATGGTACACTGTTCGGTCGACCGTGGACAGTGCACCGGTTGACCGGCACAGTTCACAGAACGTGCACAAACCTGAAAATCTGCGTATCTGGCTTTGTAAAATCAATTAAAAATAGTAAATCAACTCCAAAAATTGTGAAATTTTTAGAAAAATTTATAAACATGTAGATAAACATGTTAGAGAAAGAATTTATTAAATATAACTTCACATCTGTGAGAAATAATTGTTTGAATACAGATATTATAGTTTCTGAAAAATTGTTGAAAACGTGTTTTTGTAAATTCAATTAAAAATAAAAAAACAACTCCAAAATTAGTAAAAATTGGGGAAATGTTTGTATATATGAAGATAAACATGTAAATGAAGAATTTTTTTAAATTGCATTTCTCAATTGTGAAAACTCATCTATTTTACAAAAACACTCAAATACATGTTTGTATAAACACTTGATTTTTTATATTTGACTTAAACAAAAGTTTTAAAACCTTATAAAATAATTTTATAGACTTAATAAAAGATGTATATAATGATTGTTAAATCCATAAACCAATAACATAATATTTTCATAAAAACACCTATATTTTGATAAAATCAATAAATACGTGTGTGTTATATTGAGCTTGAAGAATTAACACACAAGTATAAACACCTAAACTAATATACCAAGCAATGATATTCATGACACTCGATTTTGGTAACATGGATGAAGCTTGATCTTGTATATGACTTGAATTGCATTGCTTCACTCCGATATTCTGCGAACCTCTATTGGATATGATCGTTATAGCGCAATTCCATCCAACCTCCAACTCATTATTTGTCTAGAATAAACAAGAAAACACAAATACTAGATAAACAATATAAGTTATAAATTATTTGTTAAAACATCATCAAAACAAAAAGGCTAACAATCTCCCCCTTTTTTATGATGACAAACAATTTACACATATTTCTCCCCCTTTGGCAACATAAAAAATGGGGATATAAAAGAAATAGGAAAGTGAAAGCTCCCCTTACCGATAAGCATGGTGTGTATAGAAACAAATAATAGGGAATAACTCCCCCTATCAAAAAGCCTTAATGAATATATGCAATGATGACCAAGGCAATCATGTGAGTAAGCATAGATGAAAACATGCTAAATGCAACTCACATACAAAATGACAATGATGACACATAAAGATATATCAATATGAAAAAGTGTCTCAAACCAAAAATATTATAGCCATGTATAAAAAAGATTTATGAAATCAAAAGAGAGAAAAACATGAGAATCATAAAAAAAATTTCACATGAAAACAAACCAACCAAATAAAATCATAAACTACAAGTAAATCACATAAGAAGCAAACCAATATCAAAATGATAAGAGAGGCGACAATATCAAGCTCTTGAGCTTGTTTCAACCAATATAAATATATAATTGTTTCAACCCATATAAATAAGACGGTTGCTCGTACATCTTCGCGAGCACTTCCATAAGCCCCACCGTCGTCTTCTCCTTTAATATGTTGTGTGCGACTGTCTTGACGAGCGACAATCGAATTTGCTCTAGAGCTTTCCTATCTAGTATCTCCCAATCCTCGTCTGACTCTTCTTTCTTCTTTCCCTTAGCCTTGACCATCAACGGGCGATACAAGTCCTTCTGGTATAGATAGTTCTCAATCTGCGACTTCCAGTAGGCAAAGTCTGAACCATTAAACTTCTCGATCTTAGATTTGCTTTCCTCTGTCATGGCTCTCTCATAATCCTTCTGAATAAATCTCTGATACCAGTTGTTGGGGATTCGAAACAATCAAATCAAACCCTTGCCCTTCCGGACCTTGTGTTTGAGAGTAGGAAAGTAGGAAAAATCACATTAAGTAAAATATAAAAAACTTTCAGGAAAATAAATAAAAAAGAACACATCAGATTTGACGAGGTTTGATAATCGTGCCTACGTCCTCGGGAGTCACACCACATAATTCTTTGATTACTATTGAAGAAGATTACAATGCTCACAAATAGGATCTAATCTTTCTGAGATCTATCTGAAGAATTCTCTCAAAACTGAAAGGCCCTAGAGGGGGGTGAATAGAGTTTGAGGCAATAAATATGCAATTAAAAATAAGACAGTGCAATTCACCACAAAATAAAATACGAAAATAAAATAAGAGAGACAAGTTAGGAAATAGTTAGCCAATTGTGATACACGATATGTTCACGAGGTTCGATCCTCCGACCTACGTCCTCGCTCCCCACTCTCGAGGAGAATTTCACTATCACAACCCGGTTTGGAAGCCGGAACTTCTACACAACGATCTCCTCTTGAGATCTCACAACCACATAGTAGATCTTCACAAGATCTTGCTCTCTAGACATTACAAAGAGCTGAAAGAACCTCTCTTACAGCAACCCTATGGTAAGGAGAAGAGATTCCAATTGAAGCTTGGGATGTGGGATTTGCAAGTGTGAAAACGTATTTTGGAAATTTGAAAATGAAGCTCTTTTAAGCTCAAGAACACAAGCTCAATTAATTTTCTCTTGCAAAGTTGGTTCAGAATTAAATAGGATAGTTGGGTATATATAGGTAATTCTTGGAAGAAGACAAAAACCCTGGAAAAAGACAAAAAGATCAAATCCCGAAAATCTGGAAGCTGGTAGAAACAAGCCGTTACAGTAGCGGCGGTCGACCGTAGAGCCAACGACGCTCGACTGCGCGAACTAGCCGTTACAGCCAAACTATCTGGACTTTTCACGGTCGACCGTCGAACCACATCCGGTCGACCGCGAGAAGCTTCCAGACTTCCCAAACTCTTTGGACTTTTCACGATCGATCGCAGAACCAAGTCCGGTTGACTGCAAACTGACACAGAACATACACTGAGTTTTTTAAACAGGTTTTTGACTTTGGGAAATTGTAAAAATTATCAAACAACTTTTAAAAATTGTAAAACTCTAGAAAATGTTTTTAAACAAGAAAAAAAACTTGATTGACAAAGGATTTTGCAAAAAGGTCCTTATACTTGTGAAAACTCATTGTTTAGCAAAATTAACAAAATATGAGTTTTGAAAATGTGTGTGTTATCCTAATAGCTTCAAATGCAATCTAACAAACTACTTGCCTACATTAAGCACTAGAGAGAAATAAAAATGCAAATATTCATTACATAAAATAAAAATGCAAATATTCATTACATATAAGTGCATAGCTTGAGTCTTGATATTTGCATGAAGCTTCTAATTTGATATTGTGTTTTTGATAGCTTTGCTTCATCGTTGTAGCTTGATAATCCATCCAATCCTCCAATTAAGGTACTAATGAGCTTGATATTCTTGTAATCTACAATATCACTCAATAAGCAATTAGTACTAATGATGGTGGTTATAAATCATCATCAAGACATAAAGGCTAACAATCTCTCCCTTTTTGATGATGACAATCAACCATTATTCAAGAGCAAAATGAAATTGAATGTATAGCTTATAGATAGTTGCTCCCCCTATCTATAAGGCTCTCTCCCCCTAACTATGTATACAAATGAGGAGATTTCTCTCCCCCTTTGTCACCATCAAAATGGGGTACACAAAATAAAATATATGCAAAAACCCACAAAATACACCTTAAGTGTTGGCCTACCCGTGTCACATTCCTCAAGTGTTTGGATTTACGACCTCTCCTAGGCATTACTACCAACCCACTCCTCTTAGAATTGACCCCAGTCTCTCCCAAACACTCCTCTCGGCAATAATGTGTGTTTAGACATGTTATGACAATGAGTGCTTAAAGGAAAATAGTAGGATAGGAAAATGACAATCAAAACAAACAAACAAACAAAATCAAAGAATGCACATGCCCAAACCATTTCTTATGCGACAAAAATCTTCCTCACTAAGAAGTTTGGTAAAGATGTCCGCTAATTGAGATTTAGTATCAATATAGATAAGGGGTACATCTTTTCGCTCTACATGATCACGTAAGAAATGATGGCGTACATCTATATGCTTGGTTCTAGAATGCAAAACGGAATTTTTTGAAATATTGATGGCACTAGTATTATCACAAAAAAATTTTGTATCTTGAAAATGCAAATTGTAATCAACCAAGTTTTGTTTTATCCATAAAAGTTATGCACAGCACAAGCTGACGGTAATGTATTCCGCTTCCATAGTGGACAGTGCAACACAATTTTATTTCTTGGATGCCCAAGAGACAAGAGAGTTACCCAAAAAATGACATGTACCACTCATACTCTTGCGATCTACCTTACAACCGGCAAAGTCGGCATCACAAAAACCATAAAGATCAAAAGAAGTACCTTTTGGATAAAATAAACTAAGATCTATTGTGCCATTAACATATTTGATAATTCCCCCTATAAAAAAGCCTTAATGAATATATGCAATGATGACCAAGGCAATCATGTGAGTAAGCATAGATGAAAACATGCTAAATGCAACTCACATACAAATGACAATGATGACACATAAAGATATATCAATATGAAAAAGTGTCTCAAACCAAAAATATTATAGCCATGTATAAAAAAGATTTATGAAATCAAAAGAGAGAAAAACATGAGAATCATAAAAAAAATTTCACATGTAAACAAATCAACCAAATAAAATCATAAACTACAAGTAAACCACATAAGAAGCAAACCAATATCAAAATGATAAGAGAGGCGACAATATCAAGCTCTTGAGCTTGTTTCAACCCATATAAATATATAATTGTTTCAACCCATATAAATATATAGTACCCGGTAAACACGATTTGGGAAATAAACACCCAATAAATCCGGGGGTTGATCAAACACAAACCTCTCATGACAATAAAAAACAAATAACATGAAAACAAAAGAATTCATTAAAAAATTGTTTTCATTTATAAAAATTTCAAAAACACATTTTTCAAAACCAAGAAATAATAAAAAATGAAAATATTAAAAAATCTTAGTTTAAAAGAATTTTGGCACCCAAGCATTCTTGGTGCCGAAAGACTTAGGGACATGACCCCTACCATTTAAGCTCAAAGCCCTAGGGTAATGATCCTGTTTAGGTGCATGTGGTGCACGGACACGGTCAATAAAATATTCAATTAAATAACCCATTCGATTGCAATAAGTACTATGAAGAGGATGCATTTGAGTATGTAGGACATGTGGATGTGCACGGAAATCATTTGCAAGAAAAGATAGTCTTTTAAATTTATTTTTCAAATGAGAAACATCATCAAACAAAGATGGTCTTATTGGAATATTTTGCAAAAGGGAAGCATTTTACAAATCAAAATAAAATTTTGCAAGATGTTCAAACCTGTAGGCGTATAAAACTGCCTATAGGTCCCTTAACACAGCTCGACGACACCGATTCGACAAACAGACCATCGGGCGACATATCCAAACACGACCGTTAGCCCACAAACACCGAAGCCAAACGATACGTGACGAAGCGGATTAATGAGACTACGGAGCTGACGAGCCGCACTCAAACAACGGAATGAATTCACTCGCGTGCGGAATCAAGCTAACGGGTTGAGGAATCAACGAGTCATCCAACCAAGAGCGGACTCGGACGAATCACGATCGAATCAAGATCAGTTTCGGACTCGAACTCAGAGGTGGATTTACTGCCAAATCAGGAACCAGATTTATTACCAAATCAGGTCAACGAATCGAGTCCGAACAAATCAACCACACAACCGAATCACGGACAGAACCGGATACAACGGAAAACGACAAAACGTCGGAAAAAACAGCGCCTAAAGGGGCTCGGCCGAAATCGAGCCACCATAAGGTGGCTCGGCCCAAGCCGAGCCACCCTGAGGTGGCTCGGTGGCCGAACCACCTCAAGGTGGCTCGGCCAGAGCCGAGCCACCTCAGCCCAGATCTGTGCCCAGGCACAGATCTGGGTGCCTATAAATAGGCTATGGGTGTTCATTTGTCAAGGGTTAGAAATTTTGGAGAGGCGAAACCCTACTGAATTCGAAGCTCAGATCTAAAAAAGATTCAAGCTTTGGGACTTTGAAGACTTGCTCATTCAGATCCGGTGCTCAGCGATCGTCAACGCCAAAAAAGGCAGGTGTTCGAGAGGAATCGGATCTTAGATCTACGCAGGCATACTCCGGATCAAAGTTTGGTCTTTGATCCCGAGATTTGGGCGACTATTTCCTTGGTGAAATAATCCCTCCCGGCTATTATTTCCTTTGTGAAATAATACCCGTCGTACTGCGTAGATCCGACCGGATCTAGATCGCGCGGTGGTCAACGGATAAACCCCGATGCAGGCAAACAACCTACGCAAGTGAGCGACCGAAAAATAGGAGCTCGTGATTTGTTCGGCAAAATGGAAAAAGTTATAATCTTTTTTTATTTTTCTTTGTAACCGGATCTTATAAAAAGACTGGATCTTTGTAACTCAAAAAGCTGTTAACTAAGATGGCAATGGAATCAACAATGAAGAAAGCTACGATTTTCACCGCGAACAATCTGGCGACCACAGTGGGAGCCGCCGATCTCGCTGCCGAGATCGGAGCGTCGCAGCCGCGGATCTCGATCCCGGTCGTGGAGGAGGTCGAATATGAGTTCGACTAACAGAAGTTCGAGGAGTACCTGTCGTCCTCGTCCGGATCAACCTCCCCCCGCAAGTCCAAGAAGTTCTCCGCCAGGAGAAAAGCTCGTTGGTACGAAGATGTTGAAAACACCAACGAAGATCTCGCCCCGCTGGATGCCAAAGTCGTATCGGGTGAGATTCCTCCAATTCCCAACCAGGTCGGATCTGCTCTGGCCAACCCTTCTGCCGCAGAGGGCGTGGTGATTCTCTCGAAGAGAGCCTGCCAAAGGCAACGTCAACGCCTTACGAAACAATTCGCAAAGGTCATGGATTCAGTTGACGGGATCCGTTACAATGCGGATCTGAAGAATAAAAGAGGCAAACAGCCTCAACAACAGATGAACGGCGGCTCTTCCAAGCCACCTACAATGGAATGGGTCTGTGTCAAACGGAACCGTTCAACGCTGGAAGAGCGTATTCGCAAGCGCCACGCACTATCAGCGCAGGCACGGGCTCAAGCCGAAGAAGCCCGTAGAAGGTTGCAGAAAGAGGTGGCCAAGAAGCCGCCATCAACCCACAAAGTTTGGAGGCCGAAGTCTGAAGCGGCGGTTCAGACCAAGTAGCATCAACTACAGCCTTCGAAAGTGAAACTTCCGGCGAGTCAATCCAGACCGCCGATGATTTCCACAACTGCTCCGGGAGATCTCGCAGGACCATCCCAGAAAAGGAAGTCAGTCTTGGAGCGCCTCGGTCTACTTCCCGAGGAGAGATGCAAAGCTCCAGTTCAAGAACGTTTGGGCCCGATGAAGAAGCCCCGAACGAATCAACATGCTGGAGGTCGCCGCAACCCTCAACATGACAAATAAATCGGGGCAACTAAGCGCACTATGCTGCGTATTGAAGTTCAGGAGCCTGTTGAGAATTCACGCCCACAAAGGCATGTATCAAGACGCGTGACTCTTGAAAGCCCAAAAAAGGCAATTCACCCTCAGAAGGAAACGTTGTTGTCCGATGACGATGACGTTATACCTAGGAAATCGTGCCAACACACGATAGGTTGCTCCGACTTTCAAACGGATGAGCTGTACTATCGTGCTGGGGGTACGAGCAAAGCCAGAAAGAGAAGTCCTCAAAGGCTAGAAACTCAGTGCCCTTGTTCCAAACTCATCCGAGCGGTATTGTCTGAATGCAACTGCATCAAGGCAGTCCCCGAAAGAGTTTCAGTTTTCGAAAGGCTTAGTACCGAAACGCTAAAACCAAAGCATAGGCGTTTCCGACGAAGAAGAACGGCAGTTGGAGATGGAGAATTTCCGAGGGTCACCGCTAACATGACCAACAAAAGGACATCAACACAGGGTAATCCCGAGCCAATTCTGAAAATACCTCGGCGTGTAACTCGTCTGCAATCCGAAACCATCATTCGAGCAACCTATCGTAGGGTTCGGACAAGACTGCCTTCGGAAGATGAAGAATCGGATGCTCACTCTGCAATCGCATCAGATAACACAGTGTCCAGTGAAGGACAACCCCGCGAGTCATTTATGATAAGCGCGGAACAAGTGGCCAAGATGCTCGAAGAAGCCATGGCCAAACAACAGGAGAGCTTCAGGTTCGAGATGCAGATGGCCATGCAGAATATGAGAGAAATGCATGACCAACAAATCCAGACACTGACAAACCAGCAAGGCGAACCAAGTCGCCGTAACCAGGTTATTCAGGAAGATGAGCACACGGATACGGATAAAGCTCGCAACGCCAATAATCCGCCCGTCAATGCAGGGGGTGGTAATGAGGATGCTAGTCACAATGCCACGCTTCCACCTCAGAATCGTGCTAACGAAAACATGGGTGAAAGTTTGAAGATCAAAAATCTCGAGAGCAAAATCAATACATTAATTTCCGCTCAAGAGATAAAGAAAACGGGCATTCCTTGTCCATACCCGAGAGAATGGGAATCAATCCCGTATCCGGCGAAGTTCAACTTAATCAACTTCACGCCGTTTGATGGGAAGGGTTCACCCACTCAGCATGTGATTTACTTCAAATCACACTTGGGGGTTATTTCTGGTAACGAACCTCTGATGGTACGATCCTTTGTTGGCACTCTTTGTGGAGCTGCCTTCGATTGGTATCGTCGCCTCAAGCCAGGAAGCGTGAATAGTTAGGACGACATTGAGACTAAGTTCCTCGCTAACTTCTTTGACGACGACACTGAGATATCCATTGGGTCGTTGCTTGACGAGAAACAAAAGGACGGGGAGTTGGTCGACACCTTCGTCAAGAGGTTCCGAAACAAGGCGATGAACTGTCGAGACCCGATCACCGAGGAGTTTATTCTCCAGACTTGCCACAACAACCTCGCATTGGACGTGTTGGAAGCAATGGGGACAGCACCATCCAACACTTGGAAAGACTTAAAGGTGCGTGGTGAACAAGCCGAATGCTTCCTCCGAAGGAAGAAGGCCGAGAGGAGTCAATCGACGATTAATCCTTCGAACTCGAACTTTGCCTCCCGTGGTAAGGGCAAGACACCTGCAGCGGCTGTCGATGCTAATCAAACGTCGCAACAGCAGTCCCGGAGACAGCAGAAGACTTCGGATCAGAGGCCCCAAAAAGAGTACTCCTTCAAGGATGAAGATGTTCCAGCCATCTTTAAATCCCTTCTTGAAAATAACAAGATCAAGCTGCCACCGATCACGAATCAGGAGGAAGCTGACGATACTACGGATCTGAAGTACTGCGCGTACCACAGGAGGATCCTTCATCCCACCAAGGCCTGCTTTATTTTAAAGAATAACATCCAGACCTTGGTTGAAGCCGGCGTCATAACGCTAGAGTAAGCCAGTTGAGAACGGCAACACTCCGATAAGTATAAGAGTATAAACTGCTTCTTAAGACTCCAAAGAGTATATGAGTATAAACTGCTACTCAATCCTCCGACCGGTATAAGAGGTTAAACTGCTCCCTGATACTTCAATAGGTATATGAGTCTAAACTATTTTCTTTCTTTCACGGGAAGTTCCTGGAGAATGCCATGCGTGGTATTTTTAAGGATAACCCGATCATGCAACCGATACAATGATAAACCCAGTTTCGCAAGAAAAGCTGGGGGTGGATAATTCATGTGACGGGAAGTTCCCGAAAGAATGTTACATGTAATTTTCTTAGGGATAACCCGATCATTACACATAAAGTGATAAGCACTAAACCCACCGTTTACCTGGTCAAATCTTAGGACCACAACCAAAATCCCCTCTCGATTTCTCCAATGAACGAGAGGCCCACAAATCGAGCGATCAAACCTTCTTACAGTTAGGATTGTTTTAAACGCCCCACTTGGTCAAACCTTCCTACAGTTAGGACCACAACCAAAATCCCCTCTCGATTCCTCCAATGAACGAGAGGTCCACTTTCAAATTAAGTGATCAAACCTTCCTATAGTTAGGGTCATCTCAAACTCCCGCTTAGTCAAACCTTCTTACAGTTAGGGCCAAAACCACAATTCATTCTCGATAAACGAGAAATTCATCTTTAATTCGGTAATCAAACCTTCCGACAGTTAGGGTTATCCGAATCTTTTCGATTCTCGGAGTGGAGATCCCACTCTTAGTTTCACCTTTCCGGATTCTAGGGGTGGAGATCCCACCTCGAGTCTCCTTTCTAACTGGGAATAGAATATAAAATTCTTCCTTCCTTGTATTCGGGTTCGCCTTCACCCTAAAAGAAGACCGGGAAATAGAATATAAAATTCTTCCTTCCCACACCAATCCTTTTCCAAAAATTTATCAATTTAGGATTCACCATAGGAAGTTTATCCCGAATCCTAAGCAGGGATAAGTCTGCGCCTAACACGCGCTGCCGGTTTAGTCTTTCTCCGAAGAAGAAGAGATCAGAATTTGATTTTGGGGTATTCTATCCCGAAACCTAAGCAGGGATAAGTCTGTGCCTAACACGCGCTGCCGGTCTAGTCTTTCTCCGAAGAAGAAGACACCAGAGTTCGATTCTGGGGTATTCTATCCCGAAACCTAAGCAGGGATAAGTCTACGCCTAACACGCGTTGCCGGTTAGTTCTTAACCGTCAAAAAGAACACCCGTCCGCATATTCAACATTATGGCAGGTTGTTATTAATAACACCAAAATCCATACCTTACACGCATGGGGAATTTTATCCTGAATCCTAAGAAAGGATATGTCGACGCCTAACACGCGTCGCCGGTTTAATCTTTACCCGTAGAAAAAGATACCAGAACCTGATTCTGGGGACCTTTATCCCGAAGCCTAAGTAGGGATAAGTCAGCGTCTAAAACACGTTGCCGGGTAGCCTATTCTCGTAACAATAGCGAAGTCTATGTATTCGAAGTCATAGCAACAAGTCTCAGAGGATTCAATCTCTGAGCGCAACGTTACATGCGAACGGATTTAGACAATCCGTATGCTAGCCCGACTCAAACGGTGGTCGGTAAAGGCTAATCAAATCCGTTGAAGGCTGGGGGTTAGCCAAAAATCCTAAAGTCAACGCCTAACACGCGTCGCCGGGTAACCTATTGCCGTAACAAATGGTAAAGTCTATGTATTCAACATCATAGCACAAAGTCTAAGGGAGTTCATTCCTTTAGCACAACGTCACATGCGGAACGGACTAAAACAATCCGCATGTAAGCCCGATTCAAACGGTAGTCGGTAAGAGCACGTCAAATCCGTTGAAGGCTGAGGATTTGCCAAAAATCCTAAGTCAACGTCTCATACACGTTGCTGTTTAGTCTTTTCACTGGAGAAAGACGAAGTCTACGTATTCAATATCGTAGCACTAAGAGGGTTAACTCTTTTAGCTTAACGTCACATGCGGAACGGACTTAAACAATCCGCATGCTAACCCGACTTAAACGGTAGTCGGTAAAGGCTTAGCAAACCCGTTGATGGCTGAGAATTTGCCAAAAATTCTATAAATACGAGTCATTGACGCATCAATTTTACAAATTGGTCTCGTGACTCAAGTATCTGCCACGCTCCAATTCCTTAAGAGCTTAAACTATGTATACTCCAGAAGACGTACGAGTATAAACTGTGTCGAACGCCGGACAACGCGTCACAACGAAGCTTAGACGCCGGACAACGCATCGCAACGAAGCTCAGATGCCGGACAACACGTCACAAATGTCAATCGATGATCAGTTCTATGTTGAAGCAACCAACTCGAGCTAAAAAGTCAGGAAATCGAGAATCGACTTCAAATTCAAAATTCTGACAGACGGTCAGACAATAAATGCAGCACCGGAACCCTTACAGATATTCGACAAAGCACCGAATAGCCTAGAGGACTGAAGGAATCAAGAATAGAAGCCATTCCAAATATCCCGTCGTAACCGATCGAAGGATGGGACAATCATATCCAAAGTATTCCAGACTCGTCTATAAAAGAACGAGGCTGAAATACTTTGGAGGGGGTATTTGTAGGCGTATAAAACTGCCTATAGGTCCCTTAACACAGCTCGACGATGCCGATTCGACAAACAGACCATCGGGCGACATATCCAAACACGGCCATTAGCCCGCAAACACCAAAGCCAAACGATACACGACGAAGCGGATTAACGAGACTACGAAGCTGACGAGCCGCACTCAAACAACGGAATGAATCCACTCGCGTGCGGAATCAAGCAAACGGGTTGAGGAATCAACGAGTCATCCAACCAAGAGCGGACTCGGACGAATCACGATCGAATCAAGATCAGTTTTGGACTCGAACTCAGAGGTGGATTTACTGCCAAATCAGGAACCAGATTTATTGCCAAATCAGGTCAACGAATCGAGTCCAAATAAATCAACCACACAACCGAATCACGGACAGAACCGGATACAACGGAAAACGACAAAACGTCGGAAAAAAACAGCGCCTAAAGGGGCTCGGCCGAAACCGAGCCACCATAAGGTGGCTCGGCCCAAGCCGAGCCACCTCAGCCCAGATCTGTGCCCAGGCACAGATCTGGGTGCCTATAAATAGGCTATGGGTGTTCATTTGTCAAGGGTTGGAAATTTTGGAGAGGCGAAGCCCTGCTGAATTCGAAGATCAGATCTAAAAAAGATTCAAGCTTTGGGACTTTGAAGACTTGCTCATTCAGATCTGGTGCTCAGCGATCGTCAACGCCAAAAAAGGCAGGTGTTCGAGAGGAATCGGATCTCAGATCTACGCAGGCATACTCTGGATCAAAGCTTGGTCTTTGATCCCGAGATTTGGGCGACTATTTCCTTGGTGAAATAATCCCCCCGGCTATTATTTCCTTCGTGAAATAATACACGTCGTACTGCGTAGATCCGACCGGATCTAGATCGCGTGGTGGTCAACGGATAAACCCCGGCGCAGGCAAACAACCCACGCAAGCGAGCGACCGAAAAACAGGAGCTCGTGATTTGTTCGGCAAAAAGGAGAAAGTTGTAATCTTTTTTTATTTTTCTTTAATTTTCATTATAACCGGATCTTATAAAAAGACCGGATCTTTGTAACTCAAAAAGCTATTAACTAAGATGGCAATGGAATCAACAATGAAGAAAGCTACGATTTTCACCGCGAACAAAACCTACCATAAACATCACACTTAAAAACATGTGGTCTACTAGAAATATTTGGTAAACTAGATTTTCTTTTCAAATCAAAACAATATTTTACCAACTGACCAAAACGACCACAATAATCACATTTAAACACACTAGCTTGCTTATGATGAGCATTTAATGCATGGGCATGTGTGTGAGATGAAGAAACTTGATGGAATGCACAAGAATTTTTTTCTTGATGAACTTTTGTGCATTATAACAAAATTTAGCAATACGGCCTTTTCGGCCGCAAATGGAACACTTGTAAATTTTGTTATACATGTGTGCATATTGTGTAGGTTTCTTAGAAGAGTTTGTATTAGACTTTGCACACAAGTCCATAAGCTTGTTATGATTAACAATGCATGTTTTTAGTGTAGAATCAAGAGATGATATGCGATCCTTAACATGATTCAATTTATCATTAGGTGTATATGTGTTGACACTAGAAGTAAAAAGAGCATGATCATTCTTAAATGAATCAAATTCATTTATAATATTTTCTACTTCTAATATGGCATTATTCTTCTCATGAATTAAGCAAGCAACATTGGAACTCAAGGTAATATAATCCAATTTTAATTTTTTATTATTTTCTTTAAGGATCACATTATCTTTAGCAATAGTATCAAATTTAGATGCTAGAAATTCATGATCAGATTTTAAAGTAACATGCTTGCTTTTTAAATCAATAAAATTTTATGCAACTTCTTATAGGCATGCATTAACTTCTTATAGGTACAAGCGAGTTCATCAATAGTTAATTAACTTTCGGAATCGGGCTCGCTTACCACACTAGGGCTATCACTTAGTCGCCGTGTGCATGATGCTCCTTTAGAACTTGAAGCAGGATCCCCCAAAGCTTGTTAGACCGCCTCCAAGTCACCATGATATGCCTTGATTGGGTGGTTTTGTACAAGGATCCAAGATCTGTTGTTCTTCCTAATAACAATGAAAAAAATATTAAAGAAAGTAAAGATAATTATAGTGAACCAATTGGGTCATCTAATGACGTTTGGTAAGAATTCTCTTACACACAGAATATGACGCTGGATGTAGGTATGAACTATATATGTTACTCTGCATTATCGATTTTTAGCTTATCATAATAAAAACAATAATGCATTTCATAATAACATATCTCATGAGCATGTATACTACTTTTTCCTTAACTTTGTTAATAATTGAATTTGTAGATGAGGAGGGTGAGGAGGCTCTTTAGCCTAGAGGGTGATCGATCACGGAGTATCACACCAGGTACTGGTGCTGATAATTATAGACGGTAAAAATTATCGTGGCGGACTGACGAACGAATTCACCCACGAGTCGGGACCACCCCTTTGGGTGAAAGAGGGGTCATGGCCACGAGAAGGGCTCGCTGACGTGCGAGCCCCACATTTGCCCACACGCGCTAAGTCGCGTGGACTCGCCAGTAAGGCGAATTCACCCTCATAAGCCGAATCCGCCTGTAGTGGTCCAGATCCGCCTACGCAAGTCTAGAGTCGGGTTCTCGGGGATAAGCCTCCCCTACTTCCCGCGACGCGAGGGGAGGGAGCACAGCACCCCAGGTTCGTTAGACGGCCACCCACAATTCAAGAGAACGGACAAGCGTCGGGCCGGCCTGCGTACTCATAAATGCGGGTCACCTCACCCATCAAAATCGAGAGCCGGAGCCGTCGGCATGTAGCAAGCTGTCCAAGCCCACTCAGGTACGAAACATCCATTCTCCCGCTCCTATTGAGGTGTGGGGGAAGGGCACAGTGTCCTAGGACTGTCAAATGGTCGCCCGATGGCTCACGGCGTGAGTGAGCGGACAGGCATCAGAGTGGCCTGCACCCTCATAAATGCAGCTTACCTCACTCGTCCAAACAGGGGGGCAAGAGCCGCTGGCGCTCGATGAGCTGGCCAGATCCACTCAAGCATCTGGCAGCCTCTGTCACGGATACGAGGAGGGGCTTTCCCACTCCTGCGCGACGTGATGCAACATGCGGCTCCTCGAATGACCGCTTGTGGTGCAAGTGGGCAGCAAGATATCTCTGAACAATGTATGGTCACATCCCATAATTCAAGGAGCAGTCAAACCGTCTCTCTTCCATTTTCAGAGCCTCTTCCAGCAACCTTTAAAGGGGGACGAACAAGGAAAGAAAAAAAAGGAGCATAATCCCTGTATTGTAGTACCATCTCCTAGCTCCGAGCCCTGATCGCCGACGAGCCAGAGGATCCGAACTCCATCAACCCGAGCTTCTACTGAGCACCGAAGCTCCCCAGCAACCTCAGTCGAACCGTCCAAGGGAAGCAGACTCAGCACGAGCACCGAGCGAAGCATCCTACAGCTACCGAAAGTCCCCACACTAAACAAAGAGGGCATTCCCTCTGCTTCTGTTGTAATTCCGATTGATTAGTTTGTAATAAGCCATTCTTATAAATACAAACAAAATCTTCCTGTTTTCGGGAAAATCAGAAATTTACACCTACAGAAGATGGCGACCACAGTGGGAGAAGCTGTTTCCTCAAGCGAAATGGTGGTAGCTCAGTTCGATGAGGTTGTTGTTGGGACGATTGTGGATTCCCTGGAGATCGAGTTCGACCAAGCCAAGTACGAAGATTATTTATCTTCTTCCTCTTCTGGTGGCGATGTATCCCGCAAATGCCACGGAGTCGGGCGCAGGAGCCGACCTCAGACGGTCAAAGCTCCCACGCCTGAAGGCTCTACCCGGGTCTTGTCGGGGGAACCTACCCCAAAATCGATCAGGGCCAAGCTACATATCGAGAGCACGGGGTGAAAGCCCGCTAGATGGGTCGCCAAACGACCCTCAGCGACGCCCGTCTGGGACGAAACACCGATTCGTTCCGGCGCGGACCATGCTGCCACAACCAACGCGGACGCTCCTCCCACTGGGAGAGCTAGCCAGCGGCGACGGCAGACGCTCGCTCGACAAAAGACTCGAGCCTTCATCTCTTACGACGGCCTGAACTACTACACAGGCTCGAAGGACGTCCGACAAGGAGGTAACTCATCCTACGCCGGAAGACTCCCCAAATCAGGGGCGCCAACGGGTAAAGACAAGGCCACCTGCTCAGGTGAACTTCGCTTATCAGGTCACATCCCTGATGCGAATGAACCACCATGAGCGCGCGAGTCCGCCCACGCAGGCGAATCCTCGAAAGTGGGCGGATCTTACCCCGACCACCTGACGGATAGCTGCAGAGGCAAACCAATAGACGATACCTCGCCTACTCGCCCACGTAAGTGGGAGGTTGAATCTCGCCCACACATTGGAGTTCGCTCGAACGTGAGAGTTTGCCTGACAAGACCAACTCACCCAACTCCTACCTCGAGGCATTCCACCCAGTGTACGGCAGGAGGTACATCCCAGACCCTCTCGTACGATCACTCAGGCGACCCATATGGTCTCGGGGTGTTCGCCAATCATCCATGGAAGACCTCCGAGATTACCTAACTCGCAAGCGTACTATACAAGAGGCGAGCCCTCAGTGCCACTGCAAAAGGCTCATCCAGACCGTTCTCGCCGACTGTTAATGCATAGGAATGGTGAAACCCTCAGTATTCGAGAGGCTCTCTCTACGACCTTCTTGGTCTAGGCCCACCCGTCAGAGACGCCGCCGCCAGAAGGAGCACGCTGTCGACGACCTTGAGCTCCCGTCCGTCACAATCAATATGGCGGATAGGGGTAAGGCGATACTTTCCGATTCCCCAGACTCGGACTCCGTTCTGGGACCTAACCTCCGGTTTGCCCAACGCGGACAATACGATATATACCAGCATACCCGTAGTCGTAAGGGGGTAAGCATCGGGTTTGATTACTCCGCCCTAGCACCCCCCTCCTACGGCAAAGACAAAGTTCATTCGGCGGCAGCCACGTCCCAAACCTTACACTCGAGTCAGGATACACTGGCGAGGGTACACATGACTGAACTTGCCCACGCGCAGACAGTGGCTCAAAAGCTGGAGGAACATCAGGCGACCATTGACTCTCTAAGAGAGATGATGGAGCAACTTCTCAACAAGAAGAAGAAGAAGAAAAGAACCCAACGCCCCTTACCCCGGCGAACTGGGGATAAGGAGTGGGTACCTCCCCGCCGTCCGGCGACTGAAACGGAAGACAACAGTAATCCGTAATCCGATTACTCTTCCAAGACGTTTCTAGGGACGTCGCATACCGGGGATAGCGTCCGTGACAAGAGGTTCGATGAGTTCCAAGACCAGCTCAACGCGCTGAAGCTTCAGCAAAACATGAACAAGCTGGGGGTGGTCCGTCCCTACCCTATTGAATGGGATACGGTCCCATACCCGGTAAAGTTCAAGCCGATTAGCTTGGTGCAATTTGACGGCAAGGGCTCACCCTCACAGCACATCTACTACTTCATAGCGCAAACTGGGTTCCTTACGGGGAATGACGCCATTCTCACATGACTATTCATAGGCACCCTCAAGGGGGTGGCCTTTGAATGGTTCCGTAAGCTGGAACCCGGCTCTATTAAGTCGTGGGCCGACGTCAAAAAGATCTTTTTGGCCCGCTTCTTCGATAACGACACGGAAGTGTCAATGGAAACTCTCCTCGCTGAAAAGCAACGAAAGTCAGAGTCGGTCAATGACTTCGTTAAAAGATTTCGGAATCGATCAGTTCACTGTCGGGACCAAGTTTCCGAGTCAACGCTGATCGAGATGTGCTGCAACAACCTGTCAATTCATATTTTGTCCAAAATAGGCGCGGTAGAGACTCGGATGTGGAAAGAGCTTGTACGTCAGGGCGAACAGGTGGAAAACATGATCAAGAGGCTAGAGGCCGAAGAACCACAGCCCAAGAAGGGAGCCGCGGAGCCGACCGTACCGAAGAATCCCCCTCGAACGAGAGGAACGGAAATCATGGCAGTCGATTCCGCCCCGACGCCGAAGGCTGCCCCAAGGCCAAAGCCCAGGCAATTCGAGCAACGCCCCCCACGGCAATATGACTTCAAAGAAGATCAGGTGGTGGCGACATTCGACACGCTATTCAAGATCGGTAGGATCAAATTGCCAGAAGCCGCAAAGCCTGAGGAGGCAGACAAAACCGGCGACCCAAGTTACTATGCCTATCACAGATTCCTTGGTCACCACACAACCAAGTGTTACATCCTCAAAGACAAGCTCCAAGCCCTCTACGACGCGGGGGTCTTGAAGAAGGAGAAGGTCCAAAAGCAGGTGACTACGAACATGATCACTTTGAGCTTTGGGACAGATCTCCCGGAGGTTCAAACTCCGGCAGGGGTAGTTCCTATCCCCAAGTCAGTCTTGAAGATCACCAATGACGATCCTCACAACCAGAGGGGGAAGGGTTTGGTCCCACAGACTCTGCCATCAGGGCAGGTGATGTGGGTCCATCCAGACCTCCTCAACGATGAACAATGGACTGCAAGACCTTCGAAGGAGGCCAAGGGAAAACATTGCAACATCGTCTCTGCCATCCCAGATAGAGATAACGCAACGATAGCCACCCTGACCGATTCCGAGGAGGACACCAACGTCTTCGCCACGAGAGCGGGGAAGGAATTCGCGAAGGAATATCCCACGAGGGCGGAGAACCCGACGAGACCTCCTGCGAGGCCGGCCGCGACAACCCCTCCCAATCCGGGCGGACCAAGCTCGAGCCGCCAACCCTTCCGGTTCAACATGCTCGCGCAGCTGAAAAGCATCCCTACGTGAATTACCATGTACGACCTTCTCCGGTTATCCAGGTCTACCCGGGAAGCCCTGCAAGAGGCGTTGGCCGACTCAGAGGCGTTCTCCACCCATTTCTCGAAAGAGACAGAGTCAGAACAAGAATGTACGACTTGTTGCCAAGTCTTTGAGAGACGGGTCCCGTGCATCACTTTCACTCCTGAAGACATGCTCATCAAGAGCACATCTTATGATCGACCGCTGTACTTCACGGGATACGTCGGGTCGGCGAAAGTGGATCGGATCCAAGTCGATCCGGGTTCTGCGTTGAGCATCGTACCCCTGAAGTTGATCAAGCACCTGGGAATACCGCCAAAATGCCTGTCCTCGACCACCATAACTATTTTTGGCTTCAACGCCACGGGGACGCGTCCGTTGGGCAAAATCCGCCTGAAATGCCGAATAAGCAACATGAAGACGGAGGTGACCTGCTACGTCATTGATGCCGAGCCTTCCTACAACGTGCTCTTAGGACGCCCGTGGATCCATGGCAACCGAATATTCCCATCCACCCTTCACCAATGCTTGAAGTATGAGGACGACTACGAACGAGTAAAAACAGTAGTGGCCGACAAACAACCATTTAAAGGCGTTGAAAATTACTTCACGGATTCTCTGTTGTACCAGGACCCCGTCGAGCCGCCGGTTGAAGAACCGGAGAGCGGTAACGAGGCGGATAGCGAACCTGAGTACAACGATAACCTAATCCTAAATGACTTCGAGTCAATTGTAATCGGTTATGAGAGTCATCATGTAACCAACGGTGTTCAAGCGGGGAAGATTATAATGAATGAAAAGTCCAACTTTGCTTATGTGTCGTCTTGTTCTACGTCTGAGGATGATGAACCCAACGGCTTATGGGCAAAACTCTGTGGTGATCCCTCCCTGCACCTGCCAGTATGCTCGTCATACGTCGCGAGAACACGGCCGATTGAATCGTTGCGAGCTGTACTTGTTGTGCCGGCCCAAAATAATTATCAGAAAGATATTTATTTTTGGCCGAATCGATCGTCACCTACGCACCCTATGGGACGAATCTAAAGACAAGGACCCCGTGCCTCAATTTTCCCAGTACAGCCAAGTCGCCAGGCGCATGATGAGTGACATGGGATATGACCTCACCCACCTAGAGGGTCTGAATGACGGCCGAGGACGCAAAACGGTCATTCGACCTGCCCACGTACCCAAGGGTAAACCCTCAAATTACTTCAACAGGACTCGGAGGGGCTTAGGCTACTCCTCTTCCTCATCAGACCTGTACTATTATGTCAACGAGGACTCCGACTATGCGCGCTCAGGAGATCGATCATCGGTAACCTCAGCATGAGACTCGGATTTCAGCGTGAGAGATCTGTTTGACAACCTCACAGTCAACATGGCTACAATGGATCCCGCCGAAACGGCGGAGGATGGATAGCTCCCACTTTACGATGAAACATGGGATCGCCATGATAACGCCCAGTGGAGTAGTCGCTTCGAACAACGGGAACCACCCACCGAAGACGAAGTCCTCCAGGTGAACATGGGCACGGACGAGAATCCTAAGCCCATATTCATCAGCGTCAGTCTACCTCCTCAAGAAAAAGAAGATCCCATCGCCCTCATACGGGAATACATTGACGTCTTCACGTGGAACTATGAAGACATGCCTGGTTTGGATCCGCGAGTCGCCACGCATCGTCTCAACATCAGCTCAGACGCCAAGCCAGTCAAACAACAGTAGAGGCGGTTTCGCTCTCAGATTATGGAGGCGATCGAGGCTGAAGTGAAGAAGCTCATCGAATCCGGCTTCATCAGAGAGGAACAGCACCCTGACTGGGTGGCCAATATTGTTCCGGTTCTGAAGAAAAATGGTAAAATCTGTATCTGCATCGACTTCAGAGACCTCAACGCCGCGTGCCTAAAGGACGAATTTCCTTTGCCCATTACGGACGTCGTCATCGACAACACGTGCGGATTTGAGAGGATGTCCTTCATGGATGGCTTCTCCGGGTACAATCAGATCAAAATGCACCCCGAAGACGAGAAGCACACTTCGTTCCACACTCCTGTGGGGTATACTGCTACACAGTCATGCCCTTCGGACTCAAGAATGCCGACGTAACCTATCAGTGCGCCATGAGCACGATCTTTCGAGAACACCTGTGAAAAACGGTGGAATGCTACGTAGACGACCTGGTCGTGAAAAGTCGCCACAAAGGCAACCACCTCCAAGACTTGAGGACGATGTTCGAACTCATGAGGACTCACCAGCTCAAGATGAACGCTACGAAATCATTCCTGGGAATGGCTAGTGGTAAGTTCCTCGGTTTTGTCGTCACAACGAAGGGGATCCAAATTGACCCCGACAAGGTGCGAGCCATTCAAGAGCTTCGACCACCCCGGAACCTCAAAGAATTAAGAGGTCTCCAGGAACGATTGGCTTACATCTGAAGATTTATTTCAAACCTTTCGGGCAAATGTCAGCCGTTCTCCAAGCTTATGAAGAAAGACACTTCCTTCGTATGGGACGAGCCTTACCAAAAGGCCTTTGAGGACATCAAGGCTTACCTCTCGAACCCGCCCGTTCTCGCCGCACCAATCTCAGGGAAACCATTTCTCATCTATATACGGGCCATGGAGCATTCTCTGGGGGCTCTCTTGGCACAGAATGATGACGCAGGCCACGAGCAAGGCATCTACTACCTAAGTAGGACCGTGCAAGGCGCCGAACAATGGTACCCGATGGTCGAGAAAGAGTGTTTGGCCCTGGTGTTCGCCATCCAAAAGATGTGACACTACCTGATCGGCCAGACAATCCATGTCATCTCCCGAATGAACCCCATTCGGGTCTTCATGACACAACCTGCAGCGCTAAACTGACGCCTGGCCAGGTGGGCTCTTCTACTCTCTCAGTATGACATCCACTTCATGCCACAAAAATCTATCAAGGGACAGGCCATCTGCGACCTCATGGCCAGTCATCCACTGGGGGCGAAGACCGACTTGTTTGAAGATTTGTCAGACGAACCGCCCGAAGCCAACGTAACTTCGTTACTGGAGGTATGGCAGATATTCTTCAACGACGCGTCTCGCACAGCCGCGGATGGCTCTATTGTTGCAGGAGTGGGAGTAGTCCTCACTTCTCCACATAACCACGTGCTGCCCTGAGCCTTTTCTTTGACAGAGCCATGCACCAATAACGTGGCTGAGTACAACACATTACTTATCGGACTCGAGTTGGAAAAAGAGCTAGGGATACAGCGTCTCGAGGCTTACGGCGACTCCCAACTCATCGTCAAGCAGATGACCGGCAAATACGAAGTTAGGAACGGCGACCTAATCCCTCTCCACAAAGCGGCTATCAAGCTAGTGGAGTCGTTCGAGATTTTCCACATTGAGCACGTGCTACGATCCAAGAACACACATGCGGATGCCCTCGCCTCCTTGGCGGCTAATCTGGCCCAGCCATTAGGAATGACCCAATGGATCACAGTAGCAAGCAGGAGGCTCTTTCGGCTGGAAGACGCCCCATAAGCGAACACTACCCATCAGGTCTTGGAGTAGCCCGATCCGAAAGATTGGCGCCTCCCAAATTATCGACTACGTCCTATACGGCATACTGCCCGAAGACGCAAGGGAGCGAGAGTCTGTCCGGAGACGTGCCACGAGATTTTACTATGATTCGACCACCAAGACATTGTATCGAAAGTCATACGACGGCTTGTTGCTTCGATGCCTTTCAAAAGCAGAAGCACAAGAAGCTCTGCGTGAGGCCCACGATGGCGTTTGCGGAGCTCACCAGCCTGGACCCAAACTTTAGGATCGCCTGCGAAGGATAGGCTACTTCTGACCTGGGATGGTTCACGACGCAGTCGTCTATGCGAAGCACTGCCATGAGTGCCAGATCCACGCCAACTACATGCATCAGCCTCCCGAAGACCTACACCCGACAAAGGCTTCATGGCCCTTCGAAGCATGGGGGATGGACATAGTGGGGCTAATATCCCCGCCGTCGGCGAAAGGTCATCGCTTCATCCTCGCCATCACGGACTACTTCTCTAAATGGGCCGAGGCCATCCCTTTAAGAGAGGTCAAGACTAATGACGTGATGAAATTCATCAAACACCATGTCATCTACCGATACGGCGTACCCCGATGTATCATTCATGACAATGGCACATAATTTGTTAGCCATACATTCACCAAGTTCTACGACAAGTTCCGAATACAGAACTTCTCTTCCACGGCCTATAACCCATCGGCGAATGGCTTGGTCGAAGCCTTCAACAAAACAATCATCAAGATCTTGACCAAGTTAACCTCCACCAGCAAACGCGATTGGAATGAGAAACTTGGCGAAAGCTTGTGGGCATATCGCACAACGGTTCGTACATCGACTGGCCACACGCCCTACTCATTGGTATACGGCTGTGAGGCCGTGTTGCCATTAGAAATTCAAATTTCGTCCCTCCGCGTCGCATTGGCAACGGGGATGACGGTGGAAGACAATCACTGATAACGAAT
Source organism: Asparagus kiusianus (assembly GCA_022839385.1). NCBI lineage: Eukaryota > Viridiplantae > Streptophyta > Magnoliopsida > Asparagales > Asparagaceae > Asparagus > Asparagus kiusianus. The sequence continues at coordinate 188,833 of BQKN01064158.1, forward strand.
CGTCGAGCTCGAAGCGCTGGACGACAAGCGATTAGAAGCTCAACAGCACATTGAGTTCTATCAAGCCCGAATGGCCAAAGCGTTAAACTGGCCCTCACATCCTCCAACTAGTATAAGAGGTTAAACTGTTCCTTACATCTCCATGTCTTGGGCCAGACTCCCAGTACAGGCGAACCGCTCAGATCAGGCGACCCTAACGGGTTAGGCGATCTCCGTATCTTGGGCCAGACTCCCAGTACAGGCGAATCGCTCAAATCAGGAAGGCCTAACAACTTAGGCGAGCTCCACCTCTTGAGGCAAGCTCCCAGTACAGGCGAACCACTCAAAACAGACGAGATTAGCATCTCAGACGAGCTGTTCCGAACGCCCACTTGGTCAAACCTTCGGATAGTTAGGACCAGAGCCATAATCCCCTACCAATCCTCTTCAACAGGATGGCAAGAACCCTACTGTCACTTTCGACAAAATTAACTCACCGATCCTCTTCTGAAGAATGGTAAGTCCTCATAGTCGCTCCGATCGCGACAAAACTTCATCAGGTTAATGATTACCTTCGATGATTGGCGCCGCTATTCCTACGAATGGCACAGCCTGAGTAATAACCTACCACGCGTCGTGTTATTATATCGGTCGATAGTCACACTCCTACGTCCCTAAACTATTTGGCCTATTCCAGATATCCTAATATTCCCCTAGGATAACTGATGGGTAGCAGCCTACCACGCGATGACTCCTACAACAATCGATCGTCACATTCCTACATCCCTGAACGATTCGATTGCCTCCTGTGTCGTCACCCTCGCGGACGATGATAATTATCAAGGGCGGCTCGACAGGCGTCACGCCTGACGATTCCTCCGGACGACAACCCACTGAGTGGCGAGTCAAAGATCGGGGACCTCAGTTGATCGCATGCACGAGCAACCATACCTGATCTAATAGAATATCATCCGAGACATAAAATATGGGTCAAACAAGCCCTTATTACAAAACAGTCTAACAAGATATGAAAAATACATTGTCTAACAGAAATAGAAAGAAAGTATTGTAAAAATATTTAAATCCCTTGAAAGACTAAAAGAGAAAGTACTACATAAGTAATCTAGTGTCCATCAACAACTACAGAAAAGAATTGGCTAAGCTTCAGTTTGTTCTCCTGTTCCATTCGGAAGACACTCCGGTTGGGCATACTCCGGCTCTACTGCATCATCATACTGAACCTGTCCGTCCTCTAAATCTGACGTACACTAGAGAAAATGAGTGTACGTCAGTGTGTATGGTACACGACAAGACCCCACACAGGAAGATAGAAACGGTCGAATGACCAATGCAATGACAGTAATAATAAAAGAAGCATAGTATTGAAATTGTAAGAACCATGAATTTTGACACTAGTTAAAATAATTTTCTGGTATTTTAACATATTTAGTTATGATTTTTAAAAGAGTATTTGTATTTTTCTCGATTTTCTATAATTTTTATGATTTAAAAATCTGATTATATATTTATTAAATAATTTTTATATTTATAAATTTGTTTTGTGTGGTAAAAATTTCTAGAATTTGTTTGTTGTGTTATCGGTACTATTAAGTATTATTTTAAATAATATATTGTGTTATTAATTTTATTACAAATTATTTCACATAATACATAGTATTATTAAATTACGTGATTTTGGTATAATTTATTGTATTATTTCAACTATTACATATTATCTATCGTATTAGTATAACTAGTACGTTTTACTGTGTACGTAATTATCCTATAATTATTTAATTTTAAATTTAAATAGAAATATTTTTAATATTAATTATTCTTGTTTAATTATACAATATGGGTATATTTCGACTATTTTGTGTCAACTGTTGTATTAGTACAACATGTACGTTTTTAATTATAGATAATTATTATGTAATTGGTTTAATTTTTAAATACCCGTAATTAATTATTTTAATTATTTTAACCCTAACCCTAACCATATTATATATATATATATATATATATATATATATATATCTGTGTAAATAACTACCCGTAACCAAACCCAAACCCGCCGCCATACATCTTCGTTCTCCTCCCTCTCTCTCGTTTTCCCCCAGCCACTCGAACCCATCTCCTCCCTCGTGGTCAGCCTCCGACCACTCCCCCTCCCTGACCGCCGTGCCCACCGCCCCATCTCGCCGCCGACCACCTCCACAAACCTGCGCCCAGATCCAGCGCCTCCCCTCACCAAGCTCGAACTCCACCAACGCTGGCCACCGCCTCCCCCTCCCCTTGGCCACTCCCTCATCGCCGATGAGCATCCACGACCTCCTAGAGCCGCCCTCGCCTCCTCTCCAGTCCTCCACGCCGTTGAGCCTTCGCCGAAGCCCCCAACCAAGCTCCGACGAACCCAAGCCTCCTCATCCAGCCGACCACCACCTGCACCACCCCAGACCCGCCGTCAACCACCCTCCTCGCTGCCGCTGTCAGCCCCGACCGCTGCCACGTCGCTGCCTCTCGCCGGAGCTCTTCCCGAGTTCGTCGTCGCGCTCCATCGCGTCAGATCCGACCAACGTCGTCAACGTCGATACGTTCGACGAACCCCGAGGCAAGATCCTTCTTGCTCAGACCTGAATACTTTACCTGTTATAATTTATTTGCATAGTTATTTGTGACGTATTTATCTGCGTGGGTTGTTTGATGAATAATATTAGATAAATCATGAAATGTGATACATAGAATTTTCAGAATATTTATGATGAGTTAAAAGAATTTATTTTGGCAGCGAAATCACTTTTGGATAATTATATTTATTAAAAAGAAATTATTTTGTGAACGGAATCATTTTAGGAAATTTATAATAATTTAAGAGGAATTATCTTAGAAAAAGAATCATTTTAGAATAATTATAAATAAATTAACGGAATTTGTTTTGAAAAAGAGATTATTTTGAAAGAATTTATTTTGCGAAAGGATTATTTTAAGTAAACAAATTTATTATTTTAGAAGGTTATTTTAGAACAATTTTATGATTCAAAATTCTTAAACTTGATTATCTGATATGTCATGATGTTATTGCTCATGATCAGTTGCATTGCTTGTTGTGATTGAGAATCATTAGTAGTTCATGACCTTAGTGGCTTACGTATGACGAACGAGACCTAGAGACATGTTTATATTGTTGACTTAGAAATACTAGAGATGTTAGGGTAGGCAATCTTGGTTCATGTGAGTAGATGTGATTGTGATTATTTCCAGGCTCGCGCCAGTGTCTTGTTTCGGCCTGGGGTGG
>BQKN01064158.1:197106-215575 GCA_022839385.1 Asparagus kiusianus
ATTGACGGCGTCGTCCGGCGTTTGAGCTTCATTGCGACGCGTTGTCCGGCGTCCAGGCTTCATTGTAATGCGCTGTTCGACGTTTGACACAGTTTATACTCGTACATCTGCTGGAGTATACACAGTTTAAGCTCTTAAGGTATTGGAGCGTGGCAGATACTTGAGTCACGAGACCAATTTGTAAAATTGATGCGTCAATGACTCGTATTTATAGAATTTTTGGCAAATTCTCAGCCATCAACGGGTTTGATTAGCCTTTACCAACTACCGTTTGAGTCGGGCTAGCATGCGGATTGTTTAAGTCCGTTCCGCATGTGACGTTAAGCTAAAAGAGTTAACCCTTTTAGTGCTACGATATTGAATACGTAGACTTCGTCTTTCTCCTGTGAAAAGACTAAACAGCAACGTGTATGAGACGTTGACTTAGGATTTTTGGCAAATCCTCAGCCTTCAACGGATTTGACGTGCTCTTACCGATTACCGTTTGAATCGGGCTTACATGCGGATTGTTTAAATCCGTTCCGCATGTGACGTTGTGCTAAAGGAATGAACTCCTTTAGACTTTGTGCTATGATGTTGAATACATAGACTTCGCCATTGTTACGGGAATAGGCTACCCGGCGACACGTGTTAGGTGTTGACTTTAGGATTTTTGGCTAACCCCCAGCCTTCAACGGATTTGATTAGCCTTAACCGACTACCGTTTGAGTCGGGCTAGCATGCGGATTATTTAAATCCGTTCGCATGTAACGTTGCGCTAAAGGAATGAACTCCCTTAGACTTTGTGCTACGACTTCGAATACGTAGACTTCGCCATTTGTTATGGGAATAGGCTACCCAGCAACGTGTATTAGACGTTGACTTATCCCTACTTAGGCTTTGGGATAAAGGTCCCTAGAATCGAACTCTGGTATCTTTTTCAATCAGAAAAAGACCAAACCGGCGACGCGTGTTAGGCGTCGACATATCCTTTCTTAGGATTCGGGATAAAATTCCCCATGCGTGTGAGGCATGGATTTCGGAGTTATTAATAACAACCTGCCACAATGTTGAATATGTGGACGAGTGTTCTTTTTAATGGTTAAGAACTAACCAGCGGCGCGTGTTAAGCGTAGACTTATCCTTACTTAGGTTTCAGGATAAAATACCCCAGAATCGAACTCTGGTGTCTTCTTCTGCGGAGAAAGACTAAACCGGCAGCGCGTGTTAGGCGCAGACTTATCCCTGCTTAGGTTTCGGGATAAAATACCTAGGATGAGTCCAAGATTGATAAACTCTTGAAAAAGGTTGGTGTGGGGAAGGAAGAATTTTATATTCTATTCCCCGAACAAGGAAAGGAGACTTGAGGTGGGATCTCCTCCCCCAGAATCCGGAAAGGTGAAACTAAGAGTGGGATCTCCACTCCGAGAATCGAAAAGATTCGGATAACCCTAACTATCAGAAGGTTTGATTACCGAACTAAAGATGAATTTCTTGTTTATCGAGAGTGAATTGTGGTTTTGGTCCTAACTGTAGGAAGGTTTGACCAAGCGAGAGTTTGAGATGACCCTAACTATAGGAAGGTTTGATCACTCGATTTGAAAGTGGACCTCTCGTTCATTGAAGGAACCGAGAGGGGATTTTGGTTTTGGTCCTAACTGTAGGAAGGTTTGACCAAATGGGAGGTTTGAGACGATCCTAACTGTAGGAAGGTTTGATCGCTCAATTTGAAAATGGACCTCTCGTTCATTGAAGGAACCGAGAGGGGATTTTGGTTTTGGCCCTAACTGTAGGAAGGTTTGACCAAGTGGGGAGTGAGGGTGAGAGTACAAACCACTGTAGGAATGCTGATTCGTACAAATCACTCAAAGGGGGTTCTTGATGTTAAGTGATAAAGACTTAACAAAAAAGGGTTTTGACAATTCGTCAATTATTGATAAATCAGAATTGTAAGCATTATATCCGGACTCTAACAATGAAAGTGTTGAGTGCACGAACATAGCGGAAGTTTGAATGGATTCATGATGATCGGGTTATCCCTAAGAATATTACTTTTAACATTCTTCCGGGAATTTCCCATTACATGATTTATCCACCCCCAGCTTTCTTTGCAAAACTGGGTGTATCATTGCATCAGTTGTACAATCGGGTTATCCTTAAGAATACCACGCATGGCACTCTCCAGGAACTTCCCGTGGAAGAAAGGAAATAGTTTAGACTCTTATACCTATTAGAGTTGCAGGAAGCAGTTTATACTCTTATACCGGTCAGAGTTGTGCCGTTTTTAACTGGCTCACTCTAGCGTTATGACGCCGGCTTCAACCAGGGTCTGGATGCTATTCTTGAGTGTAAAGCACGCCTTGGTTGGGTGAAGGATCCTCCTGTGGTATGCGCAGTACTTTGGATCCACAATATCGTCAGCTTCCTCCTGATTCGTGATCGGTGGGAGCTTGATCTTGTTATTGTCAAGGAGAGATTTGAAGATGGCTGGAACATCTTCGTCCTTGAAGGAGTACTCTTTTTGAGGCCTCTGATCCGAAGTCCTTTGCTGCCTCCGGGACTGCTGTTGCGATGTTTGATTAGCATCGACAGTCGTTGCGGGTGTCTTGCCCTTACCACGGGAGGCGAAATTCGAGTTTGGAGGATTCGTCATCGATTGACTCCTCTCGGCTCTCTTCCTTCGGAGGAAGCGTTCGGCTTGCTCACCTCGGACCTTCAAGTCTTTCCAAGTGTTGGACGGTGCTGTCCCTATTGCTTCTAACACGTCCAATGCGAGGTTGTTGTGGCAAGTTTGGAGGATGAACTCCTCGGTGATCGGGTCCCGGCAATTCAACGCTTTGTTCCGGAACCTCTTGACGAAGGTTTCGACCGGTTCCCCGTCCTTTTGTTTCTCGTCGAGCAACGTTCCGATGGATATCTCGGTGTCGTCGTCGAAGAAGTTGGTGAGGAACATAGTCTCCATATCGTCCCAGCTGCTCACGCTACCTGGCTTGAGGCGGCGGTACCAATCGAAGGCGGCTCCGCGAAGAGTGCCAACGAATGACCGCACCATCAGAGGCTCATTGCCGGAGATAACACCCAGGTGCGATTTGAAATAAATCAAATGCTGAGTGGGGGAACCTTTCCCATCGAACGGCGTGAAGTTGATTAGACTAAACTTCGCCGGATAGGGGATTGATTCCCACTCCCTTGGGTATGGACAAGGAATGCCCGTTTTCTTCACTTCTTGAGCGGACATCAAGGTATTGATTTTGCTCTCGAGGCTTTTGATCTTTAAGTTTTTATTTGTATCTTCGTTGGCATCCTCATTACCACCCCCTGTGTTGATGGGAGGGTCATTGGCATTATGAGTTTCGTTTGCCCCTGTGTCCTCATCTTCCAGATTGTTCTGGTTACGACAACTTGATTCACCTTGTTGGTTCCTCAGTGCCTGGAGTTGTTGGTCATGCATCTCTTTCATAGTCCGCATGGCCATCTGCATCTCGAGCCTGAAGCTCTCCTGTTGTTTGGCCATGGCTTCTTCGAGCATCTTGGCCACTTGTTCCGCGCTTATCATGAACGACTCGCGGGGTTCTCCTTCGCTGGATACAGTGTTGTCAGACGCAACCGCAGAGCAAGCATCCGACTCTTCATCTTCTGAAGGTAATCTTATCCGAACCCTGCCATACGTCCTTCGTGAGATGGCTCCGGACTACAAACGGGTTAGACGCCGGGATGCATTCAGAATCGACTCGAGATCATCCCGTGCCAATGTCCCCTTGTTGGTCATATTAGCGGTGACCCTCGGGAATTCTCCGTCTTCAACCACCGCTCTCCTTCGTCGGAAACGCCTAGGCCTTGACTTTGGCGTCTCAGTGCTGAGCCTTTCGAACACCGAGACTCTTTCGGGGGCCGTCTTAGTGCAATTACACTGAGACAATACTGCCCGAATGAGTTTGGAACAGGGGCACTGAGTTTCGAGCCTACGAGGACTTCTCTTTCTGGCTCTGTTCGTACCCCCAACACGATAGTACAGCTCGTCCGTATGAAAGTCGGAGCAACCTATCGCGTGTTGGCACGATTTCCCAGGTATAACGTTATCGTCATCGGACGATAATGTTTCCTTATGGGGGCGAATTGCCTTCTTTGGGCTTTCAAACGTTACGCGCCTCGAGACATGCCTTTGTGGGCGTGAGTTCTCAGCGTGCTCTTGCACTTCGATGCACAAAGTTGTGCGCTTGGGTGCCACGATCTTCTCCAAGTGTTGAGGGTTGCGGCGACCCCCCAGCATGTTGAATTGTTTGGGACTTCTTCATCGGGCCCAAACGTTCTCGAATTGGCACTTCGCTTCGCTCCTCGGGAAGTGGACCGAGGCGCTCCAAGACTGACTTCCTCTTCTGGGATGGCTTTGTGGGATCTCCCGGAATAGTTGTGGAAATCATCGGCGGCTTCGTTTGGTTCGCCGGAGGTTGAATCTGCTTCAAAGGTTGCAGAGGTTGCTCTTTGGCCTGAATTGCCACTTCGGATTTCGGCCTCCACACTTTGCGGGTTGGTGGCGGTTTCTTCGTCACCTCCTTCTGAAGCTTTCTACGGGCTTCTTCAGCTTGAGCCCGTGCCTGCGCTGAGAGTGCGCGGCGCTTGTGAATGCGCTCCTCAAGTGTTGAACGATTCCGTTTGACACGGATCCATTCGTTGGTTGGCGGCTTGGAGGAGTTGCCACTCATCTGTTGTTGAGGCTGCTTGCCTCTTCTGTTCTTCAGCTCCACCTTGTAGCGGACTCCGTCAACAGACTCCATCGCCTTTGCGAATTGTTTCGCGAGGCGTTGACGTTGCCTTTGGCGGGCTCTCTTTGAGAGAGTCACCACGCCCTCGGCAACGGAGGATTTGGCCAGAGCGGATCTGACCTGGTTGGAAGTTGGAGAGACCTCACCCAATGCAGCTTCGGCATCCAGCGGGGCGAGATCTTCGTTGGTAGCTTCAACTTCTTTGTAACAACAAACTTTTCTCCTGGAGGAGAACTTCTTGGACTTGCGGGGGGAGGTTGATCCGGACGAGGACGACAAGTACGGCTCGAACTTTTGCTGATCAAACTCGTATTCGACCTCCTCCACGACCGGGATTAAGATCCACGGCTGCGACGCTCCGATCTCGGCAGCGAGATCGGTGGCTCCCACTGTGGTCGCCAGATTGTTCGCGGGAAAATCTGTTGCTTTCTTCATTGTTGATATCATTGTACACTTTAATAATCGTTTATCGAGTTACAAAGATCCGGTCTTTTTATAAGAGCCGGTTACAATGAAAATCAAAATACAAATAAAGAAAAATTACAACTTGTTTCCTTCTTTGTCGAACGAATTGTGAGCTCCTGTTTTGCGGTCACTCGCTTTGGTGGGTTCTTTGCCTGTGCCGGGGTTATTTGCCGTGGACCACCGCTAGATCCAGATCCGGGCAGATCTACGCAGTATAACGGGTATTATTCCACCAAGGGAGATAATAGCCGGAGGGATTGTTTCACCAAGGAAACAACCGCTCAATCTCGGGATCTAAGAACCAAGCTTAGATCCGGAGTATAGCAACGTAGATCTCCCGATCCGGTCCTCTCGAACTCCTGCCTTATTTGGCGTTGTCGATCGCTGAGCACCAGATCCGGATGAACAAATCCTTGAAGCCTTAAAGTTTTAATCTTTATCAGATCTGAGATTTCAATCCTGCAGGGCTTCGCCTCCTCCCAAAATCCAACCTTTTCAAATGAACAAGGGGGTGGCCTATTTATAGGCACTCTGAACTGTGCCCGTGCACGGTTCAGAGTGCCGGCCACCTCAAGGTGGCTCGGCTCATGCCGAGCCACCCTGAGGTGGCTCGGCCACCCTGAGGTGGTTCGGCCACCGAGCCACCTCAGGGTGGCTCGGCTTGGGCCGAGCCACCTTGAGTTGGCTCGGTTTAGGCCGAGCCACTCCGGGTGTTGTCCGTCGTTCGGTTGTTTCCCGTTGTTTCTGGTTCTCCGTTGTTCGGATTCGATTCGGTTTGTGGTTGATTGGTCTGGAAACGATTCGTTGACTTGATTCCAGATTTGGCAGTAATTCCACTTCTGAGTTTGAGTCCGAAACTGATCTTGATTTGATCGCGATTCGTTCGAGTCCGTTCTTGGTTGGACGACTCGTTGACTCCCTGAACCGTTGGATTGATTCTGCACGCGAATGCATTCGTTGATCGCGTGCAATTCGTTAGCTTCGTTGCCTCGTTATTCGATGGTTCGTTGATTTGTCGAATCACCGTGTTGAGCTGTGCTAAGGGACCTATAGGCAATTTTATACGCCTACAATGATCTTGTCACCTGGTTGATTTTTGGATTCTTTTGATTATTAGTATTCCAGTTGCATGCCTCTATCGTTATTACTATCATCACATGTTCTATTTCTATTTCTGTTATCGCATTGACCACGCATATGTTATTATTACTGTTATTGTATTTGTTTCTGCCTTGGGGGATCTTGCCGTGTGTTTCACACGCTGACGTACTCCTATTTTCTGGGTGTACGTCAGATTTAGGAGATGAACAGCCTCAGTACGGGATAGTACAGGAGCCAGAAGATTCTTAGCAGAGGTGTCTTGCAGAAGAAGTAGAAGAACAATCTGAAGCTTAGACTTTTATTTTTGTAGTAGTTGATGAGCACTAGATCTCTTTTGCAGAACCTTACCTTAGTCTGGTGTTGGATTTAGTTGTTTTACCAGTACCTTCCTTTTATTTCTGTTGGACTATGTATTTTATATTTTAGTTGGACCGTTTTGTAATAAGGGCGTGTTTGACCCACATTTTTATGTCTGGGATGATTTACCATTGATGATATGTTATTCTTAATCTGGGTTGTCATTATATTCTTGCTATGTGTGATCGGGGACCTGTGACTTCGTATCGTTTTTATTTCTAGACGCTTAACGTATTGGATTGAGAAGAAAAGAAAAGAGAAAAAAAATAATAGCGTATATTTCTTCTCAATCTAATACGTCGCGGGCTTGTTCACGTTCCGATTCCCGGATATTTTGGGAAGCGGGACGTGACAGAAATTCTACTAATTTAAATGCAATCCACCACTATAATAGCAATCAGAAGGATCTAAAATCAACCGGTAATCTAGGTCATATAGCTAGCCATCCTATAATAGCTTACTGGTCCACATTTCACATAGAGTCAACCTTCATATCATCAGATAACTGACTATTCACAAATCCCCTATGTGCACCCAATCCTGCTACACATACGGCCAGAGGACTACACGCAATCCGATTCCAACCTGGACCGAACTCAAGCCGACTCAGGTGAAGAAATAAATTCATGAACCAAAGTAGCGACACCGATCCACTTTGGCCTAACAACCAACCCCAGTGACGACACCGATCCACTGGTATTAGTCTGGAAGATATATCAACAACCATATCCGATCACATGAACAAAGACTTTCTCACCCAGCTCTTCTTGCTTTTCTAAGTCAACAAAAATGACCGACAATAGATCTCTGGTCCACCTCCTAGATTCAGTCAATGCACACACACATGTCACTAAGTCTTGTTCATGACGCGCAAAGCCACTAAGTCATGAACTACTAATGGTTCTCAATCATAACAAAAAAATAGCAAATACAACCAATCATGTGCTACGATATCATGGCATGACAAAATAATTACATCTAAGAACTATAAATTATAAGCAGCATCCATGTAATACAGAAATACTCTTTTCTCAAAATAATTCATTTTAAATTATTATAATTTTCCTAAACTGATTCTTTTCACAAAATAAATTCTTTTAAAATTATTTCTCGTAGTAATTGTTCTAAAAATACTCTTTAAAAATATTGTTTTTTCTGTATGAACAATAATCATTTCTATTTTTGAAAATATTTCTTATCATTTAATATCATTCATCAATATTCCCACGCAAGTTATCACAATATTCATATAACAACTAATCTATGCACGTACTTAATTAAAAGTATATCAAAATCTGTAAGGACGAGTCAATGAGCAGTGGGATCTTACCTCGGGGGTTTTTGACGAACGTATCGATGTTGACGTGTGAGGCTATGACCTGCGGATGAGGCGGCAGCAATGGAGTAAGAGGGCAGCGGTGAGGAGCACGGCGTGGTGGCATCGACGGAAGCTCAGTGTTCGAGCGAGAGGCGGCGACGTCGCTGCTACAGGGAAGATGATGGCGATGGTGGCAGCGGATCTGGGCCGAGGGGATCGACAACGAAGCGGGGCTGTCGGTGAGGGTGCTGGAGGTTCGGGAGGAGGGCGAGGTGGCTGCGTTTGGTGCTGAGGGTAGCGGAGGAGGCCGGAGTTTGGGGGTTGATGCAGTGCTATAGGGCTGGCGACGCTGAGGTGGGGCAGCGGTGAATCTGGGAAAGCGGCGGCGGATCTGAGGGGCGGTGATGGGAGCTAGGGGAGCGGCGGTGAGTGGTGACTGAGCTCGGCTACGGTCGGGGTGGTCGCAGGGAGAGGGTAGGTAGGGATGATGGCGAGCAGCGGGTCGGAGAGAGCTGGTGGCGCGGTGCGGATCTGGGCGATATGGAGAGGAGGAGAGGCGGTGTGGGGTAGCGGTGCGGTGCTAAGAGGAGAGGAGAGACGGCGGGTGTGGGGCCGCGGAGGGCTGAGGCGAGGTGGAAGTGGAGGTCGTGTGACGGCGTTGGTGAGGGAGGAGGCCGGGGATGAGAGAGAGAGAGAGGATCTGGTTGGCATTGATGGCTAGGGAAGAGCTCGCGGGGAGAGAGGAGAGAGAAGAAGAGGAGAGCGTGAGAGAGAGATGAAGGAGGCGACTGGTTCACATGAAAGGAAGAAGCAAAAAGAAAAGAAAAATATGTATATATAGGGTTAGGGTTAGGGTATTTAATGAAAGTATTAAATATAATTAATAATTGATTACGTATTAAATTAAATAATTATGGAAAATTTATTTATAAATTAATATGTACTAGTTACATTAATACAACAGATTACACAAAATAATACGTAATAGTATCGATAACACAACGGATTAATTGAAAAGTTTTTATTTTATTTTTATTTTTTACTACACTAAGTTAATTTATAAATATCAAAAATCATTTAAGTAAATATAAAATTTGGACTTTTGATTCATACAAAAATTCTAGAAAATTGAAAAAATACAAATACTCATTTGAAAATAATAATTGAATATTTTAAAATACCAGAAAAAATTATTTTAACTAGTATCGAAAATTCACGATTATTACATTCTACCCCCCTTAAAACAAATTCCGTCTTTGGAATTTAAAATGAGGGTGGTGCACAAGAAAACAGGGACAAAATGTAAATGAGAGACTCAATTCAACTCATATAAGGAAAATTCAAAATATACAGCATATCCATAAATAAGGAAAGTCATACAAGAATGATCCAAAATAAGATACAAGACATGACAGCTAAGATTTAGAAAATAGATGAGGGTATCGCTATCGCATCTCAGACTTAGATTCCCAAGTTGACTCTCTAGGAGAATCTGGGTGCCACATCACACGAACAAGCGGAACGGTCATGTTCCGGAGGGTTTTCTCCCTTCGGTCCAAAATCACCACAGGCTACTTCTTGCATGTCAAATCAGGTCGCACCTCAATCTCTGAGAAATCTACGACATGACTCAGATCTCTGACGTATTTTTGAAACTGAGAAATGTGGAATATGTTATGTACTTCAGCCAAGGATTGTGGTAATACAAGTCGGTACGCCTCCAACTCTTTCTAATACGTCGAAAGGTCCCACATATTGCGGATTCAACTTCCCATGCCTTCCAAAGCGAATGGTGCCTCAGTTGGGGAAAATCTTCAGGAACACATGATCTCCTGGATGAAACTTCAAGTGCCGGTGCTTTGCATCCGTCCAATGCTTGAATCTGTCCTGCACTATGCGAAATCGTTCCCGCATGATCCTGATAGCATCATCTGACTTGTCAATCAACTCCGGCCTAAAAATCTCCCGCTCACCAACATCGTCCCAACTCAAAGGAGAGCGGCACTTCCTCCCATACAATGCCGCAAAAGGGGCCATTCCAATACTCGTCTGGAAGCTATTGTTGTATGAAAATTCCACCAAATACAAATGATCTTCCCACGACCCGTGAAAGACAAGCATACAAGCTCTAAGCATATCTTCCAAAATCTGAATGGTCCTCTCCGACTGCCCATCGGTCTGAAGATGATAAGTTGTGCTGAAACTGAGACTGGTCCCAAGACTCGCCTGCAAACTCTTCCATAACTCTGAAGTAAATCGGGTATCGCGATCCGGGATGATGCACAATGGAACTCCGTGCAATCACACGATCTCCTGCAATACTAGAGATTTACTAACACTCTTGGGAAAGTAACTCATTGAAATATATAGATAAATATTTTACCTCCATGTATCTTTGAGCAAGATGCTCCGTTGACTATCTCACTCGGAATGAAATGAAATGAGCCGATTTGGTTAATCGATCTACAATCACCCAAACAACATCATTATGTCTAGTGCTCCGAGGTAAGCCAGTAACGAAGTCCATGGTGACATGTTGCCACTTCCATTCCGGAATAGGCAATGGCTGCAAAAGACTTGCGATGAACTGATGTTCTGCCTTCACCTGTTGACATACAAGGCACTTAGCCACACTACGAGCCACATCTCTCTGCATACCATGCCACCAAAAGTTTAGCTTCGGGTCCTTGTACATCTTCGTGCCTCCAGGGTGAATAGAGGACGGTGAGCTGTGAGCTTCCCGTAATACCTCCTCTTGAACATCTCCTTCTGGTACGCAGATACGACTCCCAACTCGTAAGGATCCGTCCTCATGAACAACAAATTCCGGCTGAAGACCAGTCACTGCTAACTCTCTCCACTTCTGAAGAAATGAGTCACCTAATTGTGCAGCCTTGATTCGCTCGACCAATGTCGATTGAATCTAAAGATTCATCAAAAAAGCGGTGACTCCTGGAAGAACTTCTATACTCATATCCCTCACTTCCTGCTGAAGTCTCCATTGAGCCGTGAGGGTCAAGATCGCCAGCAAACTGCTCAAAGCATCTGATACTACATTGACCTTGCCAGGGCGGTACTGAAGATCAATGTCATAATCTGCCATAAGCTCTAACCATCGGTGCTACCTCATGTTGAGTTTCTTTTGAGTAGATATGTACTTCAAGCTCTTGTGGTCAGTGAACACCTTCACTTGCTCTCCCAACAAATAATGCCTCCAAAGCTTAAGGGAAAAAATCACAGCTGCTAACTCCAGGTCGTGGGTAGGATAATTCTGCTCATGCTTCTTCAACTAACGAGAGGCATACGCTACCACTTGACCATCCTGCTAGAGAACGCATCCCAATCCTCTACCAGATGCATCGCAAAACACCTCAAAGTTCCCAGTCTTATCTGGTATCGTCAAGACCGGGGCCGAGATCAGTCGAGACTTTAACTCCTCAATCACTTGCTCACATCCTTCCTCGTAAGTCGCGTCATCGACTCCGCAATCTTCAAGAAATCTCTGATGAAGCAACGGTAGTACCCAGCTAATCCTAAAAAACTCTTAATGTCAGACGCCGTCTTATGGGTAGGCCAATCCTTCACTGTAGATACCTTCTTCGGATCCATCAATATACCATCTCCTGACATCACGTGTCCTTAAAACACAATACGATCTAGCCAGAACTAGCACTTACTATACTTGGAGAATAGCTGATGCTCTCTCAAAGTCTTCAACACGTACCGTAAATTCTCCGCATGTTCTGCTTCACTCTTAGAGTATACCAGGATATCAATAATAAAGACTTCTACAAACTTGTCTAGTACATCATAGAATACCAGATTCATCATGTTCATGAATGTCGCCGGCGCATTAGTCACACCAAACAGCATCACTAAGAACTCATAATGTCCATATCTCATCCGGAACGTAGTCTTGGGAACATCAGAGTCCTTGCCCTTCACCTGGTGATTCCTGCTCCGCAAATCAAGCTTAGAAAATACTCTCGATCCTCCCAATTGGTCGAAGATATCATCAATACGAGAAAGTGGATACTTATTCTTCACTGTCACAGCATTCAACTCCCGGTAGTCGATGCACATCCGCTTGGATCTGTTGGCCTTCTTGTTTTGATGATGTTTAACAAATAATTTACTTCTAATGTTGTTTGTCTAGTATTTGTGCTTTCTTATTTATTATAGACAAACAACGTTGTCGGAGGATGGATGGATTGCGCTTCAACGATCATATCCAATGGAGGTTGGCGGAATTGTGGTGTGAAGCTATACAATTCAAGTTAAAGATCAAGTTCAAGCTTCATCCGCAACGTGTACCAAGTTGAGCTACAATGAAGATCAAGATTGCTTGGGTAATGTAGTTTAGGATTTATATTATGTGTGTTAAGTATCTTAAGCTCAATATCTATACACACACATTTATTGGTTTCCTTGTATATATATGTAGTCACATATATATACAACACAAGTTTTGGTTTTCATGTTTATAAATATGAAATTACATGTTTCATATTTATTATTGTGATTTTGTTTATCTACTTAGATATGAAACAAATATATTTTCATATACATACTCATATTGTTTCATTTTCTATTGTATTTGTGAAAACATTGGTTTCTGAGTTTATGGACTTATTAACAATCATATACATATTTTATTAAGTCTACAAATCATTGTGCAAAGTTTCAAAACATGATTTAGCCTAAATGTCAAAATTCATATGTTCATATTTTCATGTTTTGGACTATTTTGTAAAATGATGATATTTTTCATTTGGGAAGTCCTTTTTCGAAACCAGTCGTTGTAGCATGTTTATTATCATGTCTACAATCATTCCCCAAAGTTTTACATTTTTTGGAATTTATCTGATATTTTTAAACAGGGTTTTAAGATCAGCTATACAGTTTTCAGGTTTTTCAAATGTCAGTTTTCGGTCGACCGCACCGGTCGACCGAACCTGAGTTCAAAGGTTTACTGGGCGACAGAGAACCTGTCGGTCGACCGGTCCGGTCGACCGACGAAATTTCCGGTCGACCGACGCTGTCTTTTTCTGCTTCCAACGGCTATTTTTATTACCGTTGCTGGGGTGTTTTTGGTCTTTCTGTTTTGGGTTTTTGGCTGAGTTTTTGAGTGGGTATAAATACCCCATTGCTGATCTCTTTTGATGTGACAATTAAGAGAGTTTTAAAAACAAGTTTAAGAAAGTTTTAATCAAGGGTTTAAGTTTGTTTAAAGTGTGTTTATAAGCTTTTAAGCATTTGAGTGTTTTCGATTTTGTGAATCAATTCCACAAGAGCTTGAGGAGATCATCCTTTGGTGTTTGAGCATTCACTCTTCTCCCTCCATCCCTTGTCATTTATAGAGATGTTTCCTTAAACTCAATTCTAGCATTTTATAAGTTTTGTTCTTAATTTCATAAGCTAGATTTAATATTGAGTTTATATTGTTTTATCTCTTTGTTCACACACAACCTATTGAGCTTATAGTATTTACATTCATAGTATATTTTGGGTTGTGGGATTTGTGACTTAGAGTTGTGCTTAATTGAGTTCTCACCTTGTTAGAGAGAACAATCATTCATTATATTGTGTTTAATTGAGAGATTCACTTGTAATACACTTGTACACCGAGAGAAGTGTGTGGTGAGAGACGGGGTCGAATCTAAGAGGAGTGGCGTCGGTTGACGTGCCTAGGGAGAGGTTGTAACCGAGCACTTGAGGAGGAGGACACGGGCTAGGACCAACACTTAGTGTGTGAGGTGTGATTACATAGTGATTGTATTGTGAGGTGTAAACGTTGTTCGGGTGAACGTAGAAAACCCGGTTGTGATAGTGGAGATCTCCTCGAGGTGAGGAGCGGGGACGTAGGTCGTGGGGACCGAACCTCGTAAACATATCGCTTTGTTTGTGATTGCATTGGCGTACTTGTTTTTCATGTTCATATCTTACATCGCCATTGTGTATTGCTTGTTGATCATCTTGCCCTATCACACTTGTAGTTATTGTTTACCCTTGTGTTAGTTTGCATATCCTTGCACATATCTTATTGTATATCTCTTTGTTAGGATATACCATCTTGTGTTAGTTTTATATCCTTGAACATACATTGCCTATATCTCTTTGTTAGGATATATTTCTTTGTGTATATTGCATATTCTTGCTCATAAGTAATTATATATCATCTTGCAAGAATATACTTGTTAATGAATTTTAATTGGCATTTAAATCGGATTAGATTAGCTTAAGACCCTAATCACCCCTCCTCTAGGGTCTAACAGGATCCATCCTTCTTCCCTTCCAGCAACACAGGTGCTCCCCAGGCCGATACACTGGGTCATATCAAGCCTATTTGCTTAATATCATCCAACTGAGTCCGAAGCTCGGCCAACTCAGCTGGAGGCATACGATAAGGAGTCTTGGAAATCAAAGCAGTTCCGGCTTCATTTCTATAGAAAATGCAATTGCTCGATCCGGTGGCAACCCGTAAATGTCGTCGGGGAATACATCTTCAAATTCCTAAACTACAATTGGCTTCTCAGGTTCTACCTGCATGGTAGCAAATATCGCCTTCTTCGGTTTAGCTCTATACTCTACTGGTGCCACTAAGGAATTCAAACCTCGGATGATCTGATATCTCAAATACTACACTCCGACGGCGATAATCAATAGTGGCAAAGAACAACCCCAACCAATCCATTCCAAATACTACATCGAAACTCGGCAAATCAATCACCAAAAAGTCTGCAAAGAGCTCTTGACCGCTGATGAGCACCGGGCATGCTTCATAACCACTGGATGCTACTAAAACACTACTGCCAGTGTTGATATTCTAGCCTGTAGTAAAAGTAGTTATAGGAAGAGAGTGGGTACTCGCAAATCGACAACACAAGAAACAATGGGAAGCTCCAGAGTCAAAGAGTGATAAAGCAGGAATGGAAGAAACAAGAACCTTGCCTATTACAGAAGGAGGTAAATGCAACTAAACTTAGCACTCATAAACAATCCTATCATGATATCATCAGGTAATGCTAAATAAGGAAAATTTATATGCAAGTAAAACTAAGAATGAACAGTTCTTACCAGTGATAACCCGGTCGTTCGCCTCAGCTTCCACAACTAACATCATGAATGTTTGACGCGATGGCTACTGCCCCTACGCTTGCCAAAAAACTGCTTCTGAGGAAGAAGATGCCCTGCTTGGGGATAGGGTCTCTGCTGAGCCAGTGCTACTGGAACATGTCGAGGTGGAGCTGGAAGAGCTGCCCAAACTAGAGGTGGGGGCAAACTGGCCTGCTGTCGCTGTGGACAGTCCTAACTGATATGGTTGGGGTATCCACAGGTGTAGCATAGACGAATACGCCTGCGACACTCCTGCTGGATATGCCCAGCGTGGCCATAATTAGAACACTTTACTGAAGGCTGGTCACGAGTCTGCACTCTAGGGCGCTGATAGGGGTGGGCCTGAGGAAGTGGTTGTCGCTGGGAAAACTACTATCTCTGTGGAACCTGCTACTGCTTCGGACGGGGATGCTTGACATTCCGAGCTGGAGCTACTAGTGTTTTGTTCTGAACCACATGTGGATCTTCAGGTTCCTTCTGAACACTATTGATCTCACGTGCTGCATTCAGCATGGCGTCGTTAGTCGTAAGTGCTCTACCAGCCAGAGCCAACCAGATATACTTATCCAGACCTTTCTGGAATTAATGCCTCCTCATAGTAGGGTTGGTAAATAGGTGAGGAGCGTATAGACTAAAGGAGGAGAACTCAGCTTCGTACTCATCAACCGATCGACCTCCCTACTTAAGCTCAACAAATCTACGCAGAAGTTCATCCGAGCTGACTAAGGAAATACTTCCTGTTGAAGCGCTCCGTGAATGTTTCCCACGGATTTGGCCTCACAATATGGGTCTTCTCAGCTACCCACCAGATCTGAGCGGTATCAGTGAGCTGGATATCCATAAGATCTACCCACTCTACAGGAACAATATGGGTCACCATGAGGATGTCAATATGGGTCACCATGAGGATGGTCTCGGTAACCTTCAGGAACTCCTCTGCTACTAGAGGTTCTTCATCACCAGAGAAGGAAGGGGGTCGCAAGTATTGGAATTCCCTAACACCAGACTATGCGCGAGGGGGAGGCTGGTGTTGAGGCTCCCATTGCAATTGCCCAGCCAGAAGCTGCTGATTAGTAACCAATCCCTGAATCATCGCCAGGAGTTGGTTTAGGTCCACATCAGGCGACGGGGCACTACTACCAGACAAGTTACCATAGCTACCCACCATGGTTCTGAAGGAAAGTGAGGATCAATAGGAAAACTAAGGCCAAAATCAAAACAAAAAAATTGGCAAAAAATTAGGAACTAAAACATAGTTATTAAGATAATAGGATAAGGGCTTAATTATAGTCTTACGGATGAAATATGATATGCATCAAAATTGTTCATTATATTCTTACTAGTGGGGACTCGGACCGTGACCTGCATGGGCCACCATAAAAAACGTGTCATGCCCAGCTTCCCAAAATATCAGGGAAACGGTACAAGAACAAGCCCCCGTGATGTATTAGATTGAGGGGAATAAATAATAGATAATTTCTTCTTAACCTAATACGCTAAGTGTCAAGCAATATAAAATACAAAGTCACAGGTCCCCGATAACAATTAGCAAAAATACAATAAACAACTCAGAATAGAAAAGAGTCATATCATGAATTGAATATCATCCGAGACACAAAATATGGGTCAAACATGCCCTTATTACAAAGCAGTCCAACAAGATATGAAAAATACATTGTCTAACAGAAATAGAAAGAAAGTACTATAAAAATATCTAAATCCCTCGAAAGACTAAAAGAGAAAGTACTACATAAGTAATCTAGTGTCCATCAACAACTATAGAAAAGAAATGGCTAAGCTTCACTTTGTTCTCCTATTCCATCTGGAAGACACTCTGGTTGGGCATACTCCGGCTCTACTGCATCATCATACTGAACCTGTCTGTCCTCTAAATCTGACGTACTCTAGAGAAAATAAGTGTACGTCAGCGTGCATGGTACACGGTAAGACCCCACACAGGAAGATAGAAACATCGAATGATCAATGTAATGACAGTAATAATAAAAGAAGCATAGTATTGAAATTCTAATAATTTAAATGCAATCCACCACTATAATAGCAATCAGAAGGATCTAAAATCAACCAGTAATCTAGGTCATATAGCTAGCCATAGCTTACTGGTCCACATTTCACATAGAGTCAACGTTCATATCATCGGATAACTGACTGTTCACAAATCCCCTATGTGCATCCAATCCCGCTACACATGCGTCCAGAGGACTACACGCAATCCGATTCCGGCCTGGTTCGAACTCAAGCCGACTCGGGTGAAGAAATAAATTCACGAACCAAAGTAGCGACACCGATCAACTTTTGCCCAAAAAACCAACCCCAGTGGCGACACCGATCCACTGGTACGAGTCTGGAAGATATATCAACAACCATATCTGATCACATGAATAAAGACTTTCCCACCCAACTCTTCTTGCTTTTCTAAGTCAATAAACGTAGCCTATAATAGATCTCTGGTCCACCTTCTAGATTCAGTCAATGCACACACACATGTCACTAAGTCTTGTTCATGACGCACAAAGCCACTAAGTCATGAACTACTAATGGTTCTCAATCACAAAAAATAGTAAATAAATACAACTAATCATGTGCAACAATATCATGGCATGTCAAAGTAATTACATCTAAGAACTATAAATTATAAGAAGCATCCATGTAATTCAGAAATACTCTTTTTCCAAAATAATTCATTTTAAATTATTATAATTTTCCTAAACTGATTCTTTTTACAAAATAAATTCTTTTAAAATTATTTCTCGTAGTAATTATTCTAAAAATACTCTTTAAAAATATTCTTTTTTTCTATATGAATAATAGTCATTTCTATTTAAAATCATTCATCAACATTCACACGCAGGTTATTACAGTATTCACATAACAACTAATCTATGCACGTACTTAATTAACAGTATATCAAAATCTGTAAGGGGTTGAGGCGGTGCTGTTGGGCTGGCGACGCTGAGGTGGGGTAGCGGTGAATCTGGGAAAGCGGCATCGGATCTGAGGGGCGGCGAGGGGAGCTGGGGGAGCGGCGGTGGCTGAGCTCGGCTGCGGTCGGGGTGGTCGCAGGGAGAGGGTAGGTGGGGTTGGTGGGGTTGATGGCGAGCAGTGGGTCGGAGAGAGCTGACGGCGCGGTGCAGATTTGGGCGAGAAGGAGAGGAGGAGAGGCGGTGAGGGGTGGCGGTGCGGCGCAAAGGGGAGAGGAGGGATGGCGGGTGTGGGGCTGTAGAGGGCTGAGGCGAGCGGGGCTGAGGCGAGGTGGAAGAGGAGGTAGGGTGACGTCGTTGGTGAGGGAGGAGGCCGGAGATGATGAGAGAGAGAGAGAGAGAGAGAGAGAGAGAGAGAGAGAGAGAGAGAG
>BQKN01064158.1:215585-289042 GCA_022839385.1 Asparagus kiusianus
GAGAGAGAGAGAGAGAGAGAGAGAGAGAGAGAGAGAGAGAGAGAGAGAGAGAGAGAGAGGATCTGGTTGGCGTTGATGGCTGGGGAAGAGCTCGCGGGGAGAGAGGAGAGAGAAGAGGAGAGCGTGAGAGAGAGATGAAGGAGGCGGTTGGTTCACGTGAAAGGAAGAAGCGAAAAGAATAGAAAAATATGTATATATAGGGTTAGAGTTAGGGTTAGGGTATTTAACGAAAATATTAAATATAATTAATAATTGATTACGTATTAAATTAAATAATTATGAAAATTTTATTTACAAATAATACGTACTAGTTACATTTACACAACAGATTGCACAAAATAATACGTAATAGTATCGATAACGCAACAGATTAATTCAAAAGTTTATTTTATTTTATTTTTATTTTTTACTACACTAAGTTAATTTATAAATATCAAAAATCATTTAAGTAAATATAAAATGTGGACTTTTAAATCATAGAAAAATTCTAGAAAATTGAGAAAAATACAAATACTCTTTTGAAAATAATAATTGAATATTTTAAAATACTAGAAAAATTTATTTTAACTAGTATCGAAAAATTCACGGTCATTACAGTAATACAAGAATTCTATTATGAAACACTTTGTAAAGCCTTCAAATAGGCATTCTTGCATCCTTCTACCTAAGAGAAAAAAGTGGAAAAAAGGCCAGGGGCTGAGTACTGTAGCTACAGTAACCAAGAGCTAAAAATAGTTTTTTATTTGCTTTTCCCACTGAATCTCTCCTCGTACATATTATACTTCTATTTATTTTGCTGTTATTGTCCCAACAAAACCGGTATTCTTTGCCTTAATTTCTTAGCAAAAACCCACTAAGCAATTGAAGGATAAACTATCTCACAAGTGCTCAAATCAAACGCTCCGAAATCAAACACCATATCGCCTCGATACAAAACTATCAAGAAGTACCCCAACCCCAAATTACGAACATGTCTTCATCCGCATGTTTGTAAACTTCGACGCGCCAAATCTCGCCAATGGGGTTCACCAACGAGGCCGATCCGAGCTAAGAACATTCTTAACAAATTTATCAGGAAGTCTCTGCATCAAAAGAATATAATGAATGAACGAATAAGAGAAAGAGAGAAGAAGGGAGAGAAAATAGAAGGAGAGAGCAAAACTAGTCTGTTGTTGAAACCAGGATAAAGGACTCTAAAGAAGTGTGGGCTCTGAGAAGAAGCACATTGTAGAGGATGATGCATCTTCTAATTTGAAACTGAGTGTAGTGAAGTGAGTGAAGGGGTTTAATCTATATGTATACTTTGTAGAGATTGACGAGTGGCTTGCCACAAAAAAGAATGCCCATAACATTCGTAGAAGAGAGAGATTTCTCCACTATTCACACTATATTGATCTGCTCAAATCCGTATCTCCAACCGAATCTTTTGTTGGCTATTGAATTGCAATGGTGTGACTGATCATGGCACTTGGCAACCTGAAGATTCAGTTGAGCGGAGCACCCTAGTCTTTTGAACAGTAAGTGTTGGATATTTTGTTGGAGAAAAGGCAATTTTGCCTTCATGAATAGTCCAACATGGGATATTGTTATGAATACAATTAAAACATACGTAACGGCTATACATTATGGGGAACGTTACGAAAATTTATGGGGAATGTTACCGTATTAATTGTAGGAATTATAATGACTTTCTCAACCCTATATATACACCCTTTATTCACTTTCAGAAAATATACAGAAACAATTCTCTCTTCTTCCTCTTCTCTCCTCTGCATATTATTTTCGTTCATATGTTGGTGTTATTTTTGGGCAACCGTTCTTCATTTGAGCTGAAGCTCTGTTCTCTCGCCCGAGTACAGAGGCTGGCCGCTTCCGGGGGGTTTTACCGGTAGGGGAGAGATGATCATTTGCGTCAGGGCGATAGGCGAGTCCTTAATCTTCTAAAGCAGTGTTTACACGACTGCTTCTGATCAGGCCAGACTTTCTTATTATTTTATTTCAGATTTATTTTACATGCTATAATTTTATTTGATATTTGTCCAACAATCTAGAAGATTGATTAGCTTATAGCTATTGCTTTAAATCCGAAATTATTATTAAAAAATTTATTACTATTCATCAAATTTTACTGTTCATCCAAATCTCTCTGTTACTGTTCATAAAAACGGCTTGTTCCATTTGTTTTAATTTCTTATTTATTTGTTAACTAATAATTTAAATTAGTTGCTGCTGCTTATTTAAAATAAAATTTTAAAAAAGCCTTGGGTACTGTTCATTCATCTTTTTGTTACTGTTCATTTATTATTTCTATTCATTCAAATAATTACTACAAATACTCATTTATTTATTTATTAGTTTCTGTAAAAAAAAGATTATTGTTCATGAAATAAAATTTATTTAAATGTTCATTTAAAAATTATTTTTAAATATTGCTGTTCATTCTAGGAAAATACGGTTTCTGTAACTATTTTCTTGCTTTATTTTAATTGATGTTCAATTAATTATAATTAATTAATACCACTGAAGCAATTAAGTATGCATGACAGTTACTGTAGCAATTACCGTGCCATTTATAAATAGTAAAAGTGTAAGTACTGTTCACAGTTACTGATACTATTTTACAGTTATTGTTTACGTATTTATTGTTAATAGTCACTATTCTCATATACTGTTAAGGAACTAGAAATCATTAAGTGAACTGGTTCAAGTTTTTTTGGATTAGTTGATGTCTAAGGCAATGTTTAGGGGTTGCGTAACACGCTCCGCAAGGAACAAGTTACTTAATTGATCTTTGATCTCTCTTCAGTACTATCCTTACCTGACTAAACTACCTTGGTAAAACTTTGATCTTTTTACTTTAGGAGTTTTTGGTTAGGAGTTGATCTAGTTAAGTTTCTGGTCTAGTGGTATTGACAAAAACCTTTTTATTTATAGCTTTTGTTTTACAATCATATGCAATATTATTAATTTATTACAAATCATTCAATATGGGTTTTCCATATAAATAGGGATTATACGTTATATGTTTATGTGATTATATTTATTTGATAATTGTTATAATTCCATAAGAAACGTTTTATATTCTAGTATGAATAAGAGGACTAGAATTATGAGAATAATTCATATGCATAAATTTAAATTTAGAAAGTCTCTTTTGTAGGCAACCAATTTAAATTTGGAAGGTCTCCTTTGTAGGCAATAAATTTGCAACCTCTTATAATACGAGAATTTAAAATTTATGCATATGAAGTATGAAATATACTTTAAGATATGAAATCATATTATAAGGTTCTCTTGAATTCTTTGCATGTATTTATTAGTAATTTCATTCATGTATATGCATATGCATGCATGTAAAGATATAATTGCAGTATTTTAGTTCCACATTAGTTTGAAATGTTTAGATATTATGGGAAAATTTTAACCATATGCAGTTACATCTTCAGACATAGACTACGATCATTTATGATCACAGACCATGATCTTTTATGCTAACATGTTTTAATGTCCTATCATTTTAATAGTTACTAGAAAGATTAATTTTTATAGCTCTTTATTTAACTACATGTATAATATTTTCTCTTGAGATTTCAAGAAATAATTAGAGTTGATATAAATATGCTCTGTCAACTAGTATGCCTAGTTACAGGAGATGTGATGAATCAATGTCCTGGAAAATCAAATCATGAGGTATGTCTTATAACTTCTATCTATATGATGAATAAAAGTTATATTAAAATTAATCCATCAAATAATTGAATTGCTATTAGGTTCCCTTATCTTTATAAATTGTTTCAAATCAATCCCTCCTCTTGCTACTTGTACTCTTGCCTTGAAAGCTTGATTTGAAAAATAACTTAAACAAGAAGGGGACCTAATGTCAAAAAATATGAAGGACTAATTATAAAATAACTTGATAAATATATACAACGCTTGTGTGGTTCTGGATTCATCGAGGGAGATGGGGTTAAGCCGATAGATAAGGTCATTGACAGCGGCAACCCAATCCTTATACGTAGTCCCAATGTTGGTTCAATATGGTAGAAACAAGCTGGACTAGTGACACTAGTGTGGAGCATCGACCTAGATATATTTATATATCATTATAGTAGCATGTGCTACTTTCCCTTCTCTATGATGACGATGATCTTATGATACAGCTGGTTAGGCTGAGTTTTACTCTTAATAAGTCCAACGCGTGTATTGGGAGGGTATGATATCTAGCTGTAGTACCCTTGGAGGACTTACCTATGTGAGAGGAACCGTGATGGCCGCGGTTGCGGGGCTGGGCTAACCCCTAGAAACTCTCATGAGTCGGTTATTGTGAGCATAGCCTTTAACGCTTAACCCACTTTGCTCAATAGATGAAGACGTATTGTGTGTGTTTTCGTCAATACCTGGTTAAAGGGGCCTAATTCAAGGCCTAGTCTATTATGTCCCTCAGATGGCGATGAACTCACTAAGGATAGGTTCAAAGCTGAAAGCTACCTCTCTCAAATTCACGATACGAAAGATTGTCCAACCTATAGTTTTTTGTGATTTATTGTTTTATTTATTGATTTTGAGTTTTTAGTCAGTATTGCCTTTTGGGGGGGGGGGGCTGTTGGATATTTTGTTGGAGAAAAGGCAATTTTGCCTTCATGAATATATAGTCCCACATGGGATAGTGTTATGAATACAATTAAAACATACGTAACGGCTATATATTATGGGGAACGTTATAAAAATTTATGATAAACATTACAGTATTAATTGTAGGAATTATAATGGCTTTCTCAACCCTATATATACACCCCTTATTCACTTTCGGAAAATATACAGAAACAATTCTCTCTTCTTCATCTTCTCTCCTCTGCATATTATTTTCGTTCATATGTTGGTGTTATTTTTGGGCAACCGTTCTTCGTCTAAGCTGAATCTTGTTCTCTCGCCTTAGTAAAGAGGTCGGCCGCTTCCAGGAGGTTTTATCGCTAGGGGAGAGAGGATCATCTGTGACAGGGCGATAGGCGGGTCCTTAATCTTCTAGGACAGTGTTTACACGATTGCTCTCGATCAGGCCAAACTTTTTTTATTTTATTTCGAATTTATTTTACATGCTATAATTTTATTTGATATTTTCCCAACAGTAAGTAGTAAACCTCGATATTATTCCAACAGTAAGTAGTCAACCTCTCTCTCTCTCTCTCTCTCATCGCCCTGGCACAGATGATTCTCTCTCTCTCTCTCTGAGGGTGGGGTGGGAGACTACAAATGCTATAAGAACCCCCCATCACATGAGGGATTCTGAGCCACACATAGGGCAGTACCTTATTAAACTGTCACCATATTTTATAAATGAACGGATCAGAACTTCTCGCACAAATCCTTTTAGATCTCCCCACCACGTGAGGGGTTCTGAGCTACACGTGGGGGGCAATAATTTATCAAACTCCCATTATACTTCACAAATGAGCAAAAATTTTATCAGAACCCTCCACAACATGAGGGGTTCTGAGCCACACATGGAGGGTAGTACATTATCAAACTGCCACCATATGTCACAAATGAGCGGATCAGAACCTACCGCACAATTCCTATCAGAACCCCCCACCACGTGAGGGGTTCTGAGCCACACATGGGGGATAGTAACTTATCAAACTGCCATGTGCGGATCAAAACCTCCCGAACGGTGCGAGAGGTTCTGATCAGAAGCGTGGGGGGTGGGGGGAAGGGATGTCATGTATCATATAAAAGATAAAAGATAGTTGTACAACAAAAGGCACGCTCCCAACTCCAAAACCGCAATCACAATATGTTTTAGAAAAATTCCTCAAGGACCCAAAATATGGGACCAATAGAGGGGGCAAGTGAGGTGTCTCCCTCCTATTGGATAATGAGTTGGCCATCATTAATAATGGCCAACTCATTATCCAATAGGAGGGAGACACATCACTTGCCCCCTCTATTGGTCCCATATTTTGGGTCCCTGTAGCAAAGCTCTATGTTTTACAAACTAAGTAGTTTTAGCCCTACCCATCCTATTTTTACGGCAAAGGAAATCAATAGAGAAACTTCCTATTACAATTAGCATACCAAACAGAAAACTTGCACGTGTCATAGGATTAATTATGCGCAAAACCATCAGCAGGTCCTTCAGAAACCACCATATGACGTTTAATATTCATCAAAGCTTTAGCAGTTGCAATCGCTATATGACGTCGAGTCCTCCTGCAATAATATCGCACGGTACTTGCACTGAGAGAGACACCTTATCTAAACCAAAATTCAATAAAATGATTAGCTTGGGCTAAAAGAGCAAGAGCTTGTGTAATATTGCTCAAGGAAATTCGATTCTCTCTCTCATTCCAAATGACCCGTAGTTATAGCACAGCAACTAATACCCATCGTAGCCTAAGTAGTCAATTTTGATGTGAATGTACTCTGATCACAAACCGATTGCATTCTTCTCCCATGGAAAGAAAATATTTGAAATTAGTCCATCTTTCATAGTTTTAACTTAGTTCCACATTTGTTTCAAATTGTTATTCAGTCTCCAAAATCCAGTAAGTTACTTTAAATTAACCATTTTAATATTCTATCAAACAAAGTAATATATATCATAAATTAACTTTTCTCATCATTCTAAACGAACATTTAATAAACAAACGAATCGGATATTTAGCAAACTTGAATGTGTTAATTAATGAACTATCGAATCGAATATGACTGAATAGTTATTTGTGCAATTATTAAACTATTTGTTAATTATTTGGTTAATTTACGTCCCTAGATGTGCTAGCAATTTACATAATTTGTTGGACTACTTTTAAAATATTATAGATTTGAGTGACTAATATTAAAATAATTCTTAATTTTTTGTGGGGGCCACTCATTAACAATGAGATAATCAATCACCAATGTTAAATTTTTTACGATGGACACATTAGCATTTGCGACGGATCAAATTCGTCACCAATAAGTATTGGCGACGGATTTCATCCGTCGCCAATGTATTCTCGTCGCCAATACTTATTGGCGACGGGAAAATATTGGCGACGGATGAAATCCGTCGCCAATGCAAACATTGGTGACAGGGTTGTTCCCGTCGCCAATGTTTGTATTGGTGACGGATTTTAAATCCGTCGCCAATATCCAGTTTTTTACTAGTGCAAATTTATTAACCTAAGTTATGGCTAATGATTAATCCAACGTAAAATGATTACCTTTGTTCCGTCTTTTATCTAATTTCTTTCCCTTACATGGTTATTTATTGTTGCTTTTTATGGTGATAGACATAATTGACGGGAGATATACGACCCAACTGAAAGTTAATGGGCCCTAAACGAAGAATGGGAACTAAATCAACCGGAAAACTTGATGTGTCTTTTGGCGACGGCTTAAAAGAGGAGAGTTAAGATGAAGGGTTAGCTAATTACCCTTCATGAGAGATTAAAATTAATTTAAATTCATTTAAGTACGAAGGGTTAATCTTTTTCGTCTTTGGCAAATAAAAAGGTAATTAATTAGAAGGTTAAATCTCCTATTATTTTTAAAAATACGAACTTTGGCCTTATTGTTAATTTACTAATAATTGTTATATTAAAAATAAATACAACTAGAATTCATATCCATTCAAACTCTAAAAATTTGTCAATTTTCTATTATTTAATTAAATTTGAGAAGGATAATAAAAATAAATTTAAATTTTAAAAAATAATCTGTGATTTTAGGGTTAATCATTGTTATTGTAAAAAATAAAAAGTAAATTATCATGTTAGCGTGAAAATAAATGTTAAACATAGATAATATCTAACCATCTAACCAAAAATAACTAAAAAAATGTTATAAAACTAACGACTAGCAATATGAGTAAAGAGAATAGAGAGAAGACAATGAGCACTCAATCCTTGAATTCTTCTTTTTTCTTCACTTACAAATACAATCTCATGTCATCTACTTATAGGCATGTGAAAGGGAGATATTACATGCATCATATTTATGAGAATTTACTTATAAATGTCAATAGACATCTAAATTAGTACTACTATAACTCATTGGAATACCAATGGACATCCATAATAATAATATTATAACACTCCATTGGATGTCCATTTATTCAACCAAGAATATGTCTCATTAAAACCTTACTAGGTAAAACCCTATGGGAAAAACCCAAGTGAAGGAAAAAGAGTACATTATTCTTATTCATCATTTGAGGTAATATTTTGCTAGAAAGAAAAAAATTTATAATACTTGCTCCCCCTTTTGTCTACATCCCTATCCTGTAAGATCATCACTCGAGGTCCTTGAACCGTCGTAGTCCAATTTTGAAGACTAGTTCTTCGAATCTCTTTGTAGGCAGTGCCTTCGTGAATAAATCGACGAAGTTATCACTAGATCGATCTTGTTGAATATCAATAGCATCATTCTCTTGAAGATCATGAGTAAAGAAGAACTTTGGAGATATGTGTTTTGTTCTATCACCTTTGATATATCCCGTCTGCAATTGAGCTATACATGCTGTATTATCCTCATACAAAATTGTTGGTATCTCCATTTGAGAGGACAACCCACATGTCTTCTGAATGTGTGGGATTATTGATCTGAGCCAGACACGTTCTCGACTTGCTTCATGAATTGCAAGAATTTCTGCATGATTAGATGATGTAGCCGCAATTGTTTGCTTGGTAGAACGCCAAGATATAGTAGTACCACCATATATGAAGACATAACTTGTTTGTGATCGTCCACTATAAGGATCAGACAAATAACCTGCATCTGCATATACTCTGATTTGGACAAATGAGAATAGTATAAACTCATATCCATTGTACCTCTAAGATATCGAAAATATGTTTAACCATTGTCTAATGTCTTCTTGTAGGTGACGAACTATATCTTGCTAATAAATACACAGCAAATGATATATCAGGTCGAGTGTGACTAGCAAGATATATTAGTGCACCTATTGTGCTCAGATATGGTACTTCAGAACCAAGCAGTTCTTCATCATTTTCCTTAGGTCGGAAAAGATCTTTATTAATTTCAAGTGATCTCACGACCATTGGAGTACTTAGTGGGTGTGCCTTATCCATATGGAATCTTTTAAGTATATTTGATATATAAGCAGATTGGTGTATAAAAATCCCATTCTTAAGATGTTCAATCTGCAAGCCGAGGCAAAATTTTGTTCTGCCAAGATCTTTCATTTCAAATTCTAGTTTTAGGCAATTTGCAGTCGTTTGAAGCTCTTCAGGAGTTCCAATGATGTTTAAATCATCAACGTACACTGCAATAATCACAAATTATGATTTAGATCTCTTTATAAAAACACAAGGGCAAATAGGATCATTATTATAACCTTGTTTCAACAAGTACTTAGTTTAGCCGTTGTACCACATACGTCCTACTTGCTTTAAACCATAGAGAGACCTCTACCGTTTTATCGAATAGAACTCTCTCGGATTAGAGTTATACTTTTTAGGCAATTGTAATCCTTTCGGTATTTTCATATAAATGTCATTATCAAGTGAGCCACACAGATAGGCTGTGATTACATCCATGAGAGGCATTTCAAGTTTTTCACAAACTACCAAATTAATTAAATATTGGAAAGTTGTTGCATCCACCACAGGAGAATACGTCTTATCATAATCAATACCGGGTCTTTGTGAGAATCTTAGGCAACTAATCGTGCTTTATATCTAACTACTTCATTATTCTCGTTATGTTTTCGTACGAAAACCTATTTATATCCTACAGGTTTTATACCAGCATGTGTCTAAACAACAGGTCCAAAAACTTTATGCTTTGCTAGTGATTTTTATTCACAATCTATAGCATCTTTCCATTTCGGCCATTCTTCACGATGTCTATACTCCTCCATAGACATTGGTTCAAGATCATCATTTTCATTTATAACATTTTGCGCAACATGATATGCAAAAATATCATTGATGATTATTTCATTTCGGTTCCATCGTTCCCCAGACATAATATAATTGATAGAGATCTCTTCATTTTCTTTAATTTCAGGTACTCGATTCTCTTTCAGAACTAACTCATCTAGAGTCTCACAGGAGAATTTTACATGAGCAACATTTTCCTCAACTTGGTCATTTGTATGCTTTGCTCCTTTTCTTTTACGAGGATTTTTAACTTTGGAACCGACTAGTCTACCACACTTTATTTGTCCCTTTATCTCATTAGCGGTGATAGGTTGTCCTTCAGGAACAGCAATTCCGATAGGAGCATTTGCAGCTAGTATATATGACTTAGTCACTCTTTTTGGGTTAGTAAACGCGTCTGGTAGTTGATTTGCTAATTTTTATAAATGAATTATCTTTTGAACTTCTTGTTCACATTGTTTTCGTGCGAGGATCATGGTGGGACAATGATAATTCATTCCAGCTAATTTCTTTTACCAGCTGCTTAGTTTCTCCCCTTAATGTTGGGAAAAGTGTCTTATCAAAATGACAATCGACAAAACATGTCGTAAACAAATCTCCTGTAGATGGTTCAATATATTTAATTATAAATGGAGATTCATACCTAACATATATTCCTAACCTCCTTTGAGGTCCCAGCTTCGTGCATTGTGGTGGAGCAATTGGAACATAAACCGCACATCCAAAAATTCTTAGATGAGAAATATTTGGTTCATGACCATAAACCAATCGTAATGGGGAGAATTCATGATAACTTGTTGGCCTGATGCGAATAAGTGTTGCTGCATGTAAGATAGCATGTCCCCATGCAGATATAGGAAGTTTTGCTCTCATAAAATTAATGGTCTGGCAATTAATTGAATTCGTTTTATAAATGATTCTACAAGGCCATTCTAAGTATGAACATGTGTTGCAGGATGTTCAAATTCCAATAGCAGTACAATAATCATTGAACGCTTGAGAAGTGAATTCACCAGTATTATCAAGTTGTATAGTTTTAATCGGATTGTCTAGAAAGTGAGCTCGTAGTCGGATTAGTTGAGCTAGTAATCTCGCAAACGCCAAATTGCGAGTTGATAATAAGCACACATGTGACCATCTTGTTGAAGCATCAATTAAAACCATAAAATATCTAAATGGTCCACTTGGTAGATGTATAGGTCCACAAATATCACCATGTACGCATTCCAAAAATCCAAGGGATTCAGTTCCAATCTTAGTCAATAACGGTCTAGTAATTAATTTGTCTTGAGAGTAAGTAGCACATGAGAATTCATTTGTTTGTAATATTTTTTAATTTTTCAATGAATGTCCACATGAATTCTCTATAATCCTCCATATCATAATTGAACCAGGATGACCTAACCGGTTATGCCAAACTATAAACTCATTGTGATTAGTTAACTTCTGGTTTACTGTAGCATGTGCCTTAATTTTGCCAATATTGGTGTAGTATAAACCCGAAGAAAATGCAGGCAATTTTTCTAGTACACTTTTCTTACCTGAAACAATAGTCGTAATATACAAATATTCGACATTGCCTTCATTTGTTGTCTTAATATGATATCCATTATTGCGAATATCCTTAAAACTCAATAAATTTCATTGAGACTTTTCAGAATATAAGGCATCATCAATTACAAATTTTGTTTCTCTAGGCAATATGATATGAGCTCTTCCGGAGCCTTCAATTAGGTTTGCACTGCCACAAATTGTACTGACATTTGTTTCTTGCTTCTTTAAGTATGAGAAGTATTTCAAATCCTTAAGTATATTATGTATTGTTGCACTTTCGATGAGGCAAACATTTTTGTCATCAACAAAATGTCCAATCGGAGATAATTCTATATTTTTCATTGAAAGAGTGACATGCGCCAAAGCAAAGAAAATAAATAAATAAATAATAAAATATAAGAAATGTAAAAAAAAATATGAAAGTCATAACTCATATTGCACCTAAAACACATAAATATTGATTAAGACTTTTATTTTATTGCATAGGTATTTATATGATATCATAAACATTACATTGATATTAATTTGATAATGTAAATATTATGCTTATGAAAATAATATTATCATCCTTGAATATTATTGCTATCAATCAAATAGGGAATATTTTCCTCTGGTTGGAAGAAAAAATCAGCAACATCCAGATGAGTGATATCGTTAGAAGGACCGCACTCAGTAACGAAATTTGTTTCCAACTTTTTCTTATTCTTTTTTAGTGATTCTTGATAGAGCTCAATAAAATGCTTTGGTGTATGAAAAATACGCGACCAATATCCTTTCATTCCACAACGATAACATGAACTTGCCATTGAATTTTTGTTTGAGTCCTCTTTATCCTTCCCAATTTTCTTCTCATTTCGGTCCCACTTCAAGTGGCGAGATGGTTTTTTCTAAATAACCACCACGATTATCAAAATGATCCGAATGACCTTGACCACATCCGTGCCCACGGCCACGATCATGACCACGACCACAGCGTTGTGTTTGATTATGATGCTGATACATAGTCACATTCACTTTAGGGAACAGAGCAGAACCAATTGGACATGCTTCATGATTTTTCATCAGGAGCTCATTATTTTGTTCAGCCATGAGATGACAAGAATTCAATTCAGAATATTTCTTAAAACCCTTTTCACGATATTGCAACTGTAGGAGCAAATTCGATGCATGAAAAGTGAAAAAGTCTTTTCCAACATATCCTCATCAGTGACTTTTTCCCCACATAATTTCAACTGGGAGCTAATTCGAAACATAGCTGAATTATATTCACTTACTATTTTATAATCTTTTAAAAATACGTGCATCCAGTCATAACGATATTTGGGAAGAATAACCATCTTCTGGTGGTCATACCTCTCTTTTAGGCTATTCCAAAGGTGTAAAACCCTAAAAATTTGAATATAATGTGATAAATAATTATAAATATGTTATAATATAATAAAAAATATATTTTGATATTTGAGTATGCTTGGAATTGATTTGAGATCAATTCAATGTATATATATATGAATATATGAGTGGAAATGCACAAAGCATACATGAAGAAGAAATCTGAGAAAAATGACTAGTTATGAGTTTCTATTTTTTTCACACTGATGTAGTTGGAATATGGAAAAGTGTAAATGACTAAAGTTGTAGGTCTCTTTAAAATATTTCCAAAAAATCTTAAATCACCTTTTTCTGAGGTCGTATGAGAAAGTTATAGCCAAAATACCAAAGAGTATGTTTCTAGTCAGACTGGATTTCCAGTTTCAGGTTTTGGGCTGTATTTATTTGGGTTTGCTGCCATATATATACATGTTATATCATGAAAAACACCTATTTTCTTCTGTTTTCTAAACCCTATCAGCCCCCCTCTTCTCTCCCAAACCCTAGATCCGTTCTTGGCGATTTTGAGGAGTTTCGAAGGGTTTATAGCGTGATTTCGTGCGATTCGATCGAAGGAGAAGCGTTCTCACGCGTGTTCAGGAGTTCTACTACACCCCTCAGGTGAGTAACATCTCGTCTAGCCCTATCCTATGTTCTTAAAAGTTTTCTAATCATTTTAATGGGTTTTGTTGAGCCTAAAACGTATATTTTAGTATAAAAAGATGTTCTTTATAGCATATGATGCGAAAATCTTGTGTTTCAGTTTATAAAAAGTCCACCAACATTTTGGGTAATAAAGATCTAGATCTGAAATAGTTTAATCATGAGTTAAATCACAACTTCTTGTTTTCAAAACGTTTCTAACATGTGTGTTTGTGTTTAGGGTTTTGGCGATGTATTTTCGTGTTTAATTTTTCGTTGCATATTGTTATATGACTATTAGAAATGTTAGATTTTTGTTTAAGAAGAATTATGCAGGTTTTAGATCTGATTCAAAGCAGACAGAAACCTGTAGAGGGTTTCTGCCTATTTCGCAGTCGACCGCAGTGGACACAGCGGTCGACCGTCGGGCGCAGATGAGCATTATGCTTCTGCCCTCTACGCGGTCGACCGCGGTGGACGCGGCGGTCGACCGCTAGGCATTTTTCATGAGTAGTTTGCTCCTGCTCTTGGCGCGGTCGACCGGAGTGACCTCTGCGGTCGACCGCTGCACAGTTTGTGCACGTTTGAGTTTCATTGTGTATTTTTACGTGTACGAGGAGTTGCCTCAATTATCTAGTACTAGAATTATGTGATTAACTAATTATCTATACATGTTAGATGACTTGAGAGCACCACTTTAGATCCGCACATCGAGACACGTGTGAAATTAGTATATGTATATCTTTTCATATATCTCATCGACATTTATGCATTTTGTGCAGTCCATGTGTTGGACATTCATTTCATTCAGTCCATGTGTTGGGCATTTATCTTTCAGTCCATGTGTTCGACATTTATCATACATAGTCCATGTGTTGGAAATTCATTTTTATTAGTCCGTGTGTTGGACACCCAGTTAAATTTTGAGTACGACACTTAACCGAGTTAGGACATGACATTTTATATGAGATGGAGACATGACAACTATGTAGGCTGGATACGACACTTATGTGGGTTTTGACATGACACTATGTTCAAGAATTGAGATGGGTTTGTTTTTCTTTAGTTTTATTGCTCCATATATTAGATTTAGGGATTTGGTATTTAGGGGTCTACAATTTGAGATACAAGGTATATACATGAGGGTTTCCTTGTTTGAATTATTTCATTCGACGTACCTATGCTCGTGTTGTAAATTTCTAAATATTAAAATCCTCATTTTGTTAGGATCAATGATTTTATATTATTATGTGCTAATTGTATTTTCTTATATGCAACGAGCCCTCTCCTTTGGGGTTGGTTGCGATGTTACTCGCTAGCGTTTTGACGCTCGTTGTCCCTCCTATTTCAAGTAACGAGCCAGGTGCACGGAGAGTCGCAGGTTGATGACGATGCACATTAGTGTGTGCCCTACTATTGTAGTTTTATTTTATTTTTTTGAGCTCCACTGTAGACTTTTATTTAGACATTGAGAGTTATGTTCTAGAGGTTGTAAAGGTTGTGTGCCTTATTTCCTTTTTATCAGACATTCTGAATTTGAGACTTGTTGAGATTTCCAGACTATTTATTTCAAAGATTGACTTTGCATTTCAGTTTGTTGGATGATGAAATATTAAATTTGAACTCTATCGTTTCATCGTATATCTTTCGTATTATCTTTCACTTGCTTTTGTACCTACACCTATTATTGACTCTACTAGGGAGATAGTAATTGTGATGGTGAAACATGTTATTGCATGGTGTGGTACATGGCAGGTTTGACATTCCTAGTTTCACCTTGGACTGCAGCTTTGTGTGAACCCAGGGGCGTCACAGTTGGTATCAGAGCTCTAGTTCCAGTATCCTTAGGATCATCTTGTGTTGAGTCGTGGAGCTAGGTTAGAGTTTCTTAGGATTCATGTATAGAGTCCGATAAGAATTTCCTAGTATGAGTGAGGACGATATATGCGTATATCTAAAAATTTGAGAATATTTCTTTATGATAATTATTTTATGTTGATTGAAGGTATTTGTGTGAATACTATGTGTTATGAATTCATATTGTGATACGTTATATATATATATATATATATATATATATATATATATATATATATATTTGCTATCTCATTTACCGTGATAATTAAGCTCAAGCTCTCCTTTTGATATTATAAATATTGAAACGAGGATGTGGTCGAGGTACCTAGAGAACCGGGCATGCAGAGTTGAGCCGCAGCAGGCTTCACAATATTTGATCTACTTCATGGCACCGTTAGCAACAAGATCTTACAACACTCGAGGAGCAAGTACCGTATTTGTTTCCGTCAGCAGTACCACTTTTAGGAGTTCCATCACCGGTTGTACCCATCATGAAAGTAAAGAAGCAATACTTATGAAGGCACCACAACCACAATTAGCTATTTATAGAGCTGCAGAGCAGGAAGTTTAGCTCTGAAAGAATAAAAAAGATATCAGACAATAAGAGCACCAGAGTTTCAAGGCACACCAATTTCAGCTGTAACCTATAAGGGAAGTGTAGGGTCCTATTTTTTCTTATGTATACAAAGTGTAGGATCGTGACCCTTAAGAATAGAGTGCGCTCTTATAAAAATCTGCGAAAGCTTTACACTTAAACACTAGAGGGTGAGTTTGCAAAGTAGATTATAAATTACAAAGAAAGAATGTCAATCTAAGAAAATAAACATCACAAACACAAGTATGTATACTGGTTCCACCTCCCCGGTGTACATCCAGTCCCCAAGCAAATCCCGCTTGAGAGTTTCCACTATGATTTTAAAACCTTACAAAATCAAAAGCAAACCTGACCAATTTGCAAGACTATGCAAATTGCAACCCAATTAACAAGATCATGCCAATCGTCACACCGATCTCTAGACCAAAAGATCAACCCTCTCAAACCTGAGAGAACCTTCCTTGAAATAATGTACAATTCCAATCCTATAAGCCTTGATGTGGATGTGAACGTGTAACAGTGGCTTATTAATCTTTTTAACACTCTGAATATTGCCTAAACAAGCTCTAAGAATGATAGGAACATAGGCAATATCAGAAACTCTCTTTTATAGAAAAATAGATTGAAAAACTAAAAGTTTAGAGAGTTAATTTGTACAATATGTGAATCTTACAAGTGTAAAACTTGGTGCTTGTTTTTTGATGTTTAAACCTATTTATTGCATCTGAAATGACATAATTTTAAATCCAATTAACGTCCACAAAACGGCTATAAATAGTCACTTATTCAAAACCTGAAATCAAAAAAAAAATGCATCTGTAGTCGACTACAAGTCATAGTAGTCGACTACACTGAGTCTAAACAGACTCTGTGAATTTAGAAAATTGTAGTAGTAGACTACAAGGCATAGTAGTCGACTACACTGTAAACTCACAGATTCTGGAATTTTATTTTTAGTATTTTGGCTGTAACTTTATCATCCTACATCAGAATGAGGTGATTTAAGATTTGTTGAAAAGCTGTTGAAGAGACCTACAACTTTTGTCTTTGAGTTTTTCCAGATTCTAATTGATAAGAGGTATAATAAAGTAGTTTAAGACTCGCTCAATATCTATAAACTCAAATGGCTAACATAGGGGATTTCTATTGTTAACCAACACACTAAGCATATGTTAGTTTTTTCTAACACTATGTATGTACATGTGTGTGAGTGATCAAGGCTTGTACAAATTTCTAAGTAAAGAAAATATAAAATTATATTTTGATAATAAAATATATCTTCTTCTTTGCTTCATTTTGCCTTGAACTCATCTATATCTTGAGTATCTCTTTGAATATAATTGTTAATATAGCTCTGATACTACAAAACAAATGTTAGCACATAATACACACAACATATAATATTTGTTATCATCAAAATAAACTAATCTTAGGGTCAAGATTCCTAACATTCTCCCCCTTTTTGATGATGACAAATATATGTTATTAAGATATAAAAAATTTTAATCCCCCTGCATAAAATCATTAAATAAAATCTTTTACTCCCCCTGCACCAAAGCATTAGTAAAAAATTTAAAAAAATTTTTATAACTCCCCCTTTGTCATTAACAAAAATAAATAATCATAATTCTAGTTAAATTTTTCTTTTCCCGGATACCTTAATAAAAATATTAAGCACTTTGGTACCCTTTTATATTATATCATTAGGATTAGCCCTTAGGAATCCAAATCCACTTGGAATTTGGTTTCCATTTATTAAAATAAGTGTAATTCTTTGAATTACAAACTTCATACATATAAGATGAAATATAATCATTCCTATCATGAATATTCAAATTCTTAGGAATCCATATATACTTATTTTGTTTAGCATGAATATTCTTATTATTATTCTTCAAAACATAATCATTCTTTGTAAAATACTTAGGAACAAATCCAATGCCAAAATGATTATTTGAAGATTTTTTAAATGAGAGCAAATTATTCAAATTCTCTTTATTTTTATTGAATTTACTAACATTCAAACATATACCATCATATTTTAATTTAATAGAAGAAATATGTTTATCTAAAACATTAATGCGAATTTTTAAATCATTGCATTCTGATTTTAGATAAACATTCTCATTAGTCAAAATATGATTTTCTTTAAGTAAAGATTTATTTTCCTCTTTTAATTCAATTACCTGAGAATTAGAAATAGTAGAAGAATTAAAATCAGAAATTTCTTCAAGTAATCTTTTATTTTCACCTTTAAGAAAATTATGTGAAGTCTTTAATCTCAAAAATATTTCATATAATTCATTGAAAGCATCTAAAAGCTCTTCATTGTTACTTACTTCATCTTGTGCCATAAAACATATATGAGCGCTTTCATTTTCTTCGATTTCTTCATCCGAAGACGATCATCACTATCATCCCATGTAGCCACCAAAGCCTTTCTTTTCTTGTTGAATTTTGTAGACTTTGACTTTGATTTTAGAAGGGGACAATCATTCTTCATATGTCCTGGCTTATTACAACCATAACAAATGAAATTATTGTTAGTATCTTTAACATTACTTGTACCTTCATAAGTTACCTCGAGTGTGTGCCAAATATCATATGTGGATGTGGCCATTGACACCCTATTGAACTCATTCTTGTCAAAAGCATAAAATAAGGCATTCATTGCTTTAGAATCCAAGTTTGCATTGTTCCCATGAGATGTAGTCCATTCCGTGAAAGGAGTGGTTGGCTTCTCATATTTTATTTCCACAACGTTCCAAAGTTCATAGCCAATTGATTAGAGATAGATTTTCATTCGGCACTTCCAATAGTTGTAATTTAGTCCATCAAACATTGGTGGATAATTTGTAGAATGTCCTTCTTTGAATTGTGATGTATTTGTTGATGTCATCTTTCACCTCGCTCTAATACAAAATGTAGGGTCCTGTTTTTGCTTATGTATACCAAGTGTAGGATCGTGACCCTTAAGAATAGAGTGCGCTCTTATAAAAATCTACGGAAGCTTTACACTTAAACACTAGAGGGTGAGTTTGCAAAGTAGATTATAAATTACAAAGAAAGAATGGCAATCTCAGAAAATAAACATCACAAACACAAGCATGTATACTAGTTCCACCTCCCCGGTGTACATCCAGTCCCCAAAAAAATCCCACTTGAGAGTTTCCACTATGATTTTGAAACCTTACAAAATCAAAAGCAAACCTGACCAATTTGCAAGACTATGCAAATTGCAACCCAATTGACAAGATTATG
Organism: Asparagus kiusianus; assembly: GCA_022839385.1. Classification (NCBI taxonomy): domain Eukaryota; kingdom Viridiplantae; phylum Streptophyta; class Magnoliopsida; order Asparagales; family Asparagaceae; genus Asparagus; species Asparagus kiusianus. Next base: position 234,750 of record BQKN01064158.1, read on the forward strand.
CCAATCGTCACACCGATCTCTAGATCAAGATATCAACCCTCTCAAACCTGAGAGAACCTTCCTTGAATCAATGTACAATTCCAATCCTATAAGCCTTGATGTGGATGTGAACGTGTAACAGTGGCTTATCAATCTTTTTAACACTCTGAATATTGCCTAAATAAGCTCTAAGAATGATAGGAACATAGGCAATATCAGAAACTCTCTTTTATAGAAAAACAGATTGAAAAACTGAAAGTTTAGAGAGTTAATTTGTATAATATGTGAATCTTACAAGTGCAAAACTTGGTGCTTGTTTTCTTATGTTTAAACCTATTTATAGCCTCTGAAATGACATAATTTTAAATCCAATTAACGTCCACGAAACGGCTATAAATAGTCACTTATTCAAAACTTGAAATAAAAAAAACTGCATCTGTAGTTGACTACAAGTCATAGTAGTCGACTACACTGAGTCTAAACAGACTCTGTGAAGTTAAAAAATTACTTAGTAGTCGACTACAAGGCATAGTAGTCGACAACACTGTAAACTCACAGATTCTGAAATTTTATTTTTAGTATTTTGGCTATAACTTTATCATCCGACATCGGAATAAGGTGATTTAAGATTTATTGAAAAGCTATTGAAGAGACCTATAACTTTTATCTTTTGAGTTTTTCTAGATTCTAATTGCTAAGGGGTATAAATAAAATAGTTTAAGACTCGCTCACTATCTATAAACTCTAATGGCTAACATAAGAGATTTCTATTGTTAACCAACACACTAAGCATGTGTTAGTATTTTCTAACACTATGTATGTGCATGTGTGTGAGTGATCAAGGCTTGTACAAATTTCTAAGCAAAGAAAATATAAAATTATATTTTGATAATAAAGTATATCTTCTTCTTTGTTTCATTTTACCTTGAACTCATCTATGTCTTGAGTATCTCTTTGAATATAATTGTTGATATAGCTCTGATACTATAAAACAAATGTTAGCACATAATACACATAACATATAATATTTGTTATCATCAAAATAAACTAATCTTGGGGTCAAGATTCCTAATAGGAAGGAGTATGTCAAAATTTCTTAGACATCAACTTAGTGCCAAGCAGAAGTTAGATGTATTCAGCACTGAGGACATCGCTGGAGGATAGCAACGACATCAAGATTTTTGATGGGGCAGCAATTATCACCTATTTGGGAGAATTTTAGTCACTACTTCAACAAGCAGTTAGAGCTAGTCTAAGTGAAGAAGGGAAATATACCCGTAGTGAAGGAAGAAATCAAAACCAGAATAGTGACAATGACAATGACAAGAGAACTATTACGGAATCTAGAGAATCCTAGCAGCAGAGAATGATTTTAACCCAGCAACAAGGAAAATATAAGAAAGGAGCACCATATGATTCGAGAGCGCCGAAGTAGCACAGAGTTCAGAGTACATGTTACAATCACAACAAGATCGAACAAAGAGCGAAAGACTTGTCGCAGTACACCAGCAGGAAGCCAGCACGATAGAGGTCACGGTCGATAGTCTCAGAGTCACAATTTCGGCCAGCAGCGGGAAAATAGAGACACTACTTGTTAATCCGAGGATTTAGGGGTCAGCAGGCCATATTTGCACTATCCAGGAGATTCCTGAAGGACAGATGGTCCCATATATGTTTCACCACTAGCAGAGTTTATACAGCAGTACCGCGTAATCAGGGTACGAGCGGAGCTTTCTTTGTGATTTCCTTTTTAGCTCGGATCTAGTTTGATTTAGGAAATTTGCTTATCTCTTATCTTTCATACCTTCGTTGATAGGTTTCAGCTTGTAGCATATTCCTTAGATATTCCGTTGTCAGTCTCTACTCCTCTAGGGGGAGTGTCCCTTCTATCTGTAGGAGATGTGTCATCAAACTAGATGAGTCTGAGTTAGTCATCGAGTTGATCGTGTTGCTAATGTTAAATTTTAACATTCTTTCTTGGTATGGATTAGCTATCATCATACCATGTTAGTATCAACTGTTTTACTGAAACATTCAGCTTGTGAGCATTCGTTGGATTTGTATAGATAGTAGCAACCTCACAGGGTGACCGGAATTAGAGTCATTTCTGGTATACGTCGAGTAGGTGATGCTGAGGGACTGGAGTGCTGATTTGTGTGAGAATGGAGTTATCTCAGAGTATCAGGATGTCTTTCAGGACATACCTAGATTTCCTCCTGTAAGTTGTTTCCTGCATCGAGTTGCAGCCGAGCACAGTACCGATATCCCGAGCACCTTATCATATGGTACTTGCTGAGGTGAGGGAGCTACAGATAGGGCTAGATAAATGAGTTATTATCTTAGAGTATTACTCACTGGAGTATCTTCTATTTATGGGAACACTGATCCTCTTCGGGAGAATGAGGACGGTAACTTATGATTATGTGTTTTATGATGTGAACAAGTTCACTATCCGGACATGATAGGATTTATGACTTGTTCGATCAGCTGCGCGAAGCGCAACATTTCTCAAAGATTGATCTTTGTTTTGGGTTATTATAGTTGCGAGTTCGGGAGATGGATAATCCCGAAACCGCTTTTTCCCCGACTCGATATGGATTTTTTGAGTCTCTGGTCATGCCATTTGGGTTAACCAATTCACCCGCGATAATTATGGATTTGATGAACCAGGTTTTTCTATCCCTATTTGGACTAGTTTGCGATTGTTTTATCAAGGATATTCTCATTTATTCGAGATTGGAGGCAGAACACGAGCAGCATCTCCGTTTAGCTTTGCAGACCCTGCGGGAGCATCAGTTATATGCCAAGTTTAGCAAATGTGAGTTTTGGCTTTCCGAGGTCAGATTTCTCAGACTTGTCATCAGCAGAGAAGGCATAGCAGTAGATCCGGCCAAGGTTACAACAGTTCGATTGAGAACCACCCAAGATGATGATAGAGATTCATAGATTTTTTTTGGGTTTAGCCGGCTAGGCTATTACAAGGAGTTCATACAGGACTTCTCGAAGATTTTGAAGTCACTTACACGCCTTACGAAGAAGGGTGTACAGTTCAATTGGAACACGGAATGCCAGAAGCCCTTTGATACTTTAAAGGCTAAGTTGACTACAGCGCTGGTTTTGACTATTCTGAGCAGCGACAGGATATACGTTGTTTACACAGATGCATCATTAACAGGTTTAGGAGGCGTCTTGATGCAGACTCAGAGGGTAGAAGCATATATCTCATGGAAATTTAGGGTGCACAAGCAGAACTACCCCACTCATGATTTGGAGTTAGCAGCAATGATATTTGCACTGAAGTCACGAGACATTACTTGTATGGAGTGCAATTTGAGTTGTTCACCAACCACCAGAGTTTGAAGTATCTTTTCTCCCCGAAGGAACTCAACCAGAGACAGCGATGGTGGATTGAGTTTATTGAGGACTATGAACTCGTGATTCAGTACTAGTTCCATTTGATTAGGGGTTGAGTGAGAATATTATCATTTTAGACCGTTAAGTGTAAATATCGCTATGGACTTATTTAAAAGATTTATACTTCGAGATGTGTACGGGAGGTTTTCCTTATCTGGATTATCCCTACTTGATTAGGGGTTTTCTCATATTATTAATTCCTAAGATACGTTGCGGAATTTTGAGGACGAAATTTTTTTAAGGGGGGAAAATATAAAACCCTAAAAATTTGAATATAATGTGATAAATAATTATAAATATGTTATAATATAATAAAAAACATATTTTGATGTTTGAGTATGCTAGGAATTGATTTGAGATCAATGCAATATATATATGTGAATATATGAGTGCAAATGCACAAAGCATACATGAAGAAGAAATCTGGGAAAAATGACCAGTTATGAGTTTCTATTTTTTTCACACTGATGTAGTTGGAATCTAGAAAAGTGTAAAAGACTAAAGTTGTAGGTATATTTAAGAGATTTCCAATAAATCTTAAATCACCTTTTTCTGAGGTCGTATGAGAAAGTTATAGCTAAAATACCGAAGAGTATGTTTCTAGTCAGACTGGATTTTCATTTTCGGGTTTCGGGTTTTGGGCTGTATTTATTCCGGTTTGCTGCCATATATATACATGTTATATCACAAAAAACACCTCTGTTCTTCTGTTTTATAAACCCTAGCAGCACCCTCTTCTCTCCTAAACCCTAGATCCGTTCTTGGCGATTTTGAGGAGTTTCGAAGGGTTTACAGCGGGATTTCGTGGGATTCTATCGAAGGAGAAGCGTTCTCACGCATGTTCAGGAGTTCTACTACACCCCTCAGGCGAGTAACATCTCGCCTAGCTCTATCCTATGTTCTTAAAAGTTTTCTAATCATTTTAATGGGTTTTGTTGAGCCTAAAACATATATTTGAGTATAAAAAGATGTTCTTTACACCATATGATGCAAAAATCTTGTGTTTCAGTTTATAAAAAGTCCACCAATGTTTTGGGTAATAAAGATCTAGATCTGAAATAGTTTAATCATGAGTTAAATCATAACTTCTTGTTTTCGAAACATTTTTAACATGTGTGTTTGTGTTTAGGGTTTTGGCGATGTATTTTCGTATTTAATTTTTCGTTGCATATTGTTATATGACTATTAGAAATGTTAGATTTTTGTTTAAGAAGAATTATGCAGGTTTTAGATCTGATTCGAAGCAGACAAAAACCTGTAGAGGGTTTCTGCCTGTTTCGCGGTCGACCACAGTGGACGGACGGTCGACCGCCGGGCGCGCAGATGAGCAGTATGCTTCTGCCCTCTACGCGGTCGACCGTGGTGGACGCGGCGGTCGACCGTTGGGCATTTTTCATGAGCAATTTGTTTTGCTCTTAGCGCGGTCGACCGCAGTGACCTCTGTGGTCGACCGCCGCACAGTTTGTGCACGTTTGAGTTTCGTTGTGTATTTTTGCGTGTACGAGGAGTTGCCTCGATTATCTGGTACTAGTATTCAGTGATTAACTAATTATCTATACATGTTAGATGACTTGAGAGCACCAGTTTAAATCCGCACATCGAGACACGTGTGAAATTAGTATATGTATATTTTTTTCATATATCTTATCGACATTTACGCATTTTGTACAGTCCATGTGTTGGACATTCATTTTATTCAGTCCATGTGTTGGGCATTTATCTTTCAGTCTATGTGTTGGACATTTGTCATACATAGTCCATGTGTTGGACATTCATTTTTATTAGTCTATGTGTTGGACACCCCGTTAAATTTTGAGTATGACACTTAACCGAGTTAGGACATAACATTTTACATGAGATGAAGACATGACAACTATGTAGGCTGGATACGATACTTATGTGGGTTTGGACATGACACTATGTTCAAGAATTGAGATGGGTTTGTTTTTCTTTATTTTTATTGTTCCATATATTAGATTTAGGGGTTTGATATTTAGGGGTCTACAATTTAAGATACAAGGTATATACATGAGGGTTTTCTTGTTTGGATTATTTCGCTCAATGTACCTATGCTCGTGTTGTAAATTTCTAAATATTAAAATCCTCATTTTGTTAGGATCAATGATTTTATATTATTATGTGCTAACTGTATTTTCTTATATGCAACGAGCCCTCTCCTTTGGGGTTGGTTGTGATGTTACTCGCTAGCGTTTTGACGCTCGTTGTCCCTCCTATTTCAGGTAACGAGCCAGGTGCACGGAGAGTCACAGGTTGATGACGATGCACATTAGTGTGTGCCCTACTATTGTAGTTTTATTTTATTTTTTTGAGCTCCACTGTAGACTTTTATTTAGACATTGAGAGTTATGTTCTAGAGGTTGTAAAGGTTGTGTGCCTTATTTCCTTTTTGTTCGACATTCTGAATTTGAGACTTGTTGAGATTTCCAGACTATTTATTTCACAGATTGACTTTGCATTTCAGTTTGTTGGACGATGAAATATTAAATTTGTATTCTATCGTTTCATCGTATATCTTTCGTATTATCTTTCACTTGCTTTTGTACCTACACCTATTATTAACTCTACTAGGGAGATAGTAATTGTGATGGTAAAACATGTTATTGCACGGTGTGGTGCATGACATGTTTGACATTCCTGGTTTCACCTTGGACTGCAGCCTTGTGTGAACCCAGGGGCGTCACAAAAGGACAAGGGGATCCTTTATCGTTAAATATTCCACTTTCAGTCCCTCATGAAGATGGTGTCGAAGGAAAATCATTGCTTTTGCTTTGTCCTGATTAGATGCATCATTAGCATCTTTAATTATATCATCAAGGGCATTAGCTTCCAGATGGATTTCAGCGTCAAGTATCTATGATAAATACTTTTTTCCCGTGATGTCTAATTCCACAAACTCAAGCTTTGCCAAATTTGCCATGATGCTAAAAAACAAACCGTTGTGCCACAGCAGGATAGAGCCTCATGCTAATAACATGTTATAAAGCTAATGGATAGCAATATGAGTAAAGAGAATAGAGAGAAGATAATGAGCACTCAATCCTTCAATTCTTCTTTTTTCTTCACTTATAAATACAATCTCATGCCATCTACTTATAGGCATGTGAAAGGGAGATATTACATGCATCATATTTGTGAGAATTTACTTGGGAATGTCAATAGACATCTACAATTAGTACTACTATAATTCCTTGGAATACTAATGAACATCCATAATAATAATATTATAAGAAAAACACTTTTTATTAATGAGAAATCTCAATACAAAACTAGTTTTTCACGCATAAAATTCATTTTGCTCAATAATACTACATACAAATCCAAACCCCCATCCCTAACAAAAATTAATTTTGCTCAATAATACTACATATGAATCCCCACCCCCTTCCCCAGCAAATAGTCTCCTATAAATAATTAATATAGATATCCTGGAACTTTTATTAATACATTAATCCTAAAATATTTACTTTAAATAACCCAAAATATCTTTCTTTTTATTTTCTAAAAATTCCTCTCCCTACTCCCGTAGAAAAAGAGTGAAGAAATTTTAACCCACATCCTCACAAAAATTAGTCAAGAAAGACTATTATTAATAATATCCATTTGCTGGGGAGTAATCATACCAAACCGAGGATTAATGGGTCTAAAATAGGTGCTAGGAACCAATTTTAACCTAAAATCTTGAGCTTCTAGGTGTTTAAACTTCTAGGTACTGGTCCAAAATCCTATTTATGCTCATCACCTTTCACATCTTTTTCATGTGGGGCTATACTCACACATAAATATCCTACATATGTTACTATTAATAGCATCCAACATGTGAATACTATCAAGCCAATTTTAAAATTCAGAGTCTAAAATTATGAAGCCAAACCGATGAATGGTATCTACTATACATGCGCTTTAAAAATAAAATTTTAAAGGATTTTAATGTGTTTTTAAATCATGTGCAAGGGGCCAAAAAATAAGCAACTCTATGATAATTCTGAAATGTTAATTTTGATGGTATATAATACATAGATTAATGACACTAAAATCTTTTGAGGTTTGTTTAAAGATAGCTCATATGTAGAACACCATATCCACCAATTTGAATTTTCTAATTTTGGGCTTTGAATTTTAAAATCGTATTTGTTGATGTTAAATAAGAAGTAGGGGTGGGCGTGGGTCGAGCGGGTCCAGGCCCGTGACCTGGCCCGTCGAGTTTAAGGCTGGGTCTGGTCCCAACCAGTCCCGCCCGAGTTAGAGTAGGCCATGTCTATTTCTCTAATCCCAGTTCTGGGACTGGACCTGGCCTAGCCCACGACCCACCTAAGGGCGGGCCAAGTCGGCTCACGGCCCATGGGTCGTGGGTTGGCTTGTGGGTTTTTTTAACTTTTTTCTATTTTTTATTTCTAGTTTTCTAAACTACATTAACTTTGTATTAGTATCTATTAAATTATTTTTTCTATGTTACTCTTTATTTAAAATGTTATATATACACACACATTATACAAAGATAAACATCATACAGAAAAACATCACAAACACAAAGATATATATATGGTTCAGACTTCGAAGGAAGACCTACGTCCACGGGAAATTAATAACTTTCCTTTAGTTTAAATTTAAATTATAAATACAAGAGGAAGAAAGGAAAAAATGTTAACTAAAAACTAAAAACTAAAGACTAAAAAACTAATAATTAAAATTTCGGGTCGGGTTGGGCAGGACCGGACTTGGCCGAGTTAATGATAGGCAGGGTTAAGGTGGACTGGGCCTATTTCTCTAGTCTCGGGTCTGGAGCTAAACCCAGCCCATGACCTGAGTATATCACGGGCCGAGTCGGGCCCAACCCATTACGGGTTAGGCCGGGTCGTGATCTATGACGGGCTAGGTCAAGTCAGCCCGCGGGTCGACCCAGCCCACACTCAACCCTAATAGGAAGAGAGTCCTGCACAGATACAATACGTTAGAGGATCGAAGTTGGGTTTTTTGGTGATTCCTCTAATGACCAAGTAAGTCGTGATATGAAGTGGAGCAAGAAAGTGATATAGTTCTCTCTAAGTGTGCAGAAATTATGTACCATTGGTCAGTAGGCGATGTTCCTATTATACTAAAATGGTAAGGGCACTCGAGTAATTTTGACCGAGTATATGTAGTCGGCTTAGTCAGCTAATACTTTATACGTGTCCGTACCAGAGAATCGATAATACATTATGATTAATGTGGCATAATAGAGAGCTTAAGGTTTTGATATGGTCTGATGATTTATTAAGAGTTTGACGATGGAGTAATGATGACTCTGTCAGTGTATTTAATGTGACAATGACTGGCTATCGTTTAATAAGTGTGAGGAGCATTGCCTTTTGTCTCTGCCTTCGAGGGAGGAGAGAAAGACTATCTCTTGTCTAGGCCTTCAGGAGAGACAAGAAGTAACGCCTTTCGTCTCAGCCTTCGAAGGAGATAAGAGGTGATTCCTTTCATCACGGAGTTCGAGGGAGACAAGAAGTCAGTGTGTTTGGGTTGAGTTGGTGTGTAGTAAACTTGAGACATATGCCAGCTTGCTGAATGGGATTAACACTTACTTATTACTATATCATAACACTTGCCCCTTTCTCTCAAACTCTGGTGGCTGAATCTGAGTGAAATTGAACTGTTGCATGTCTAGTTTCAAGGCACATTTGGATCACTGATAGGTAACTACTGATGTGACATTTTTGACGTTAGAAAAGATAATGCTTCGATGTCACCTTTGGTCCTGAATGGAGAGTGCATGCCCGTTAAAAAACGTGTGGCGCTTCGGTTACCAAGCGGTCACCTCGATTTTTGTGGAACAATCTAACTATCTACCGATAGCTTCATATTGTTAGCTCTCGTGTTTTGATGATGATTTACAAACCTTATTATTGGTGCTAATTGCTTGTTAAGTGATATTACACAGGATGTGTTTTATCAAGCAATATAGTGCCATGATAGGAGGATGTATGGAATTGCACCGTAACGATGATATCCGTGGAGGTGGAGGCTAGTTGATGAAGAAGCCCTAAAAGCTCAAAGATCGACCCACGTGAATATCAAATAAAGAAGAGCTTTGAAGTATATGTTCAAGAAGAGCTTCATCAACATATCCTAGCAAATATCGTCGCTTAAGTATTTTACTCAATTATAAGTGGTATTTGTATTTTTTTACTTCTCTCTAGTTCATAATGTAGGCAATAAATAAAGTAGATAGCTTTTGAAGCAAGTAGATAGCTTTTGAAGCAATTGGGCATCACACACACACACACACTCGTACTTTTAACGTTTTTACAAAATGATGAGTTTTCACAAACGAGAAATGATATTTGAAAAATTTCTTTTCTAACATGTGTGTTTCCATTAGAATAAATTTTTCCCAGTTTCATAATTTTTGTAATTTATTTACTATTTTTAAACACACTTTGAAAATCAAGTTTACTGTTCAAATATGAGTTGTGCACGATTTTCGGTCGATCGACTGTTCAAACCAGTCGATCGATAAACTACTCTGCATTTTAAATCTTGTTTCTGCTTAGTTGGTCGATCTTTATTAGTTGACAGAACAATGTTATCAGTCGACCGATTCACTCGTCAGTCGATCGAACAGTGTTATCAGTCGACCGATTCACTCATCAGTCCATTGATGATACTGTAATGGCTAGTTTTCTAGACTCTGGGATTTTAGGGATTTGGTTGATTTCCTTGATTTTCTTTGGAGTTGGACTGTTGTTTTGAGAGACTATATATATCCCTCATCCCTCATTTGTTAAAAAAAATCCAACAAATAAAAGAAAAGAAGAGAAAAAGAACTTCTAAGCTTATACTTTCACTCATTCTCAAGTTCTTAAGTTTTTCGGTTTACATTTTCAATTCCACAACCCCTGAGTTTCAATTGTTCTTCTCTTTATCCTTGCTATAGGATTGTTGTAAATGAGACTTTTCTTCATCTTGTATTTGTGTTGAGAGCTTGATCTCGAGAAGATCATCGTGTGGAGGGTGCGATCTCGGGGAGATCACTGTGAAGAAGTTCCAGCTTCCAAACCGGGTTGTGTTGTGAATTACCATCGGGAGAGGTGGTCAGGGACATAAGTCGAGAGGACAGAACCTTGTGAACACATCGACGTCTCATTTGGTTAATTATCTCAAACTCTCTTTTCAGTTATTGCCTTAATTCTTTATTTGTGTCTAAAATTACATTGAATTTTCATTAGTTGCACATTATTGTTTGATTACACTATTCACTCCCCCTCTAGGATAATTTCACTTGGTATCAGAGCTTTAGTCTCTATATTTTCTTAAGTTTAATCACCTTAGAGTAAAGATCCAAATGGAATCAAACATGAATGTGCATGCTCTTGAAGGTCAATCAACTACTAGACCTCTTTTGTTTAATTGTAATATTTTTGCATGTTGGAAAGCTAGGATGTGCATTTACTTGAGATGCATTGACATTGACATCCTAGATATAGTCGAAAATGAATATGTTGAAAAATCTAGTCATAATATGACCGAGGAAGAGAGGCATTTGGCTACTCTCAATGTTAAGGCTATGAATGCCTTGATTTGTGGACTCACTCCTAATGAGTATAATAGAGTGTCCATTTGTGCAACCGCACATGAGATTTGGGAGAAACTATGTATAACTCATTAATGAACTCCTCAAGTCAAGGAGTCAAAAATTAGTAGTCTCATGCATGAATACGCGTTAATTACGATGCTTCCAAATGAGTCTATTGATGCCATGTTTTTTCGGTTTACTAACATTGTAAATCAATTACATGGTCTTGACAAGGTGCTTGAGAACCAAGAAAAGAACTACAAGATCTTTCGTTCTCTCACACCGGCATGGGAGCCCAAAGCAAAGGCTATAGAGGAGGCAAACAATCTTACAAAGCTCACCTTTGATGGCCTCATTGGCAAACTCAAGGTTTATGAGAAGAAGATCAAGGAGAAGGTAAAAGAACCCCCATGAACAAACGAAGAGCTTTCTCCAAAGATGAAATCAATTGCGCTCAAGGGAGCAATTGAAACAGACTCCTCCTCATTCGATAGTGAAATTGATTTCTCCAAAGAAGTGACAAACCTCTCCAAGAGAATATCAAAATTGGTAAGAATGAGTAAAAATTTCAAAAATAATCATTCTAACGAATTCTCTTCACGTGTAGGTAAATGTTTTGAATGCCATGAACTGGGACATATGGCAAGAGATTGCCCCAAAATAAAAGAGAAGTATATGAAGTACAAGAAGAAGAAGGCCATGTATGCGGGATGGGAGGAATCCGAACCTAGCGATTCAGAAAGTGGTGAAGAAGCCGCAAAATGTACCTTTCAAAATCCAAACATATGCTTCATAGCTCACAAGGATGAGGTAATATCTGATTCCGATCGAGAATCTTTTATTATGCAATGTGAATTAGAAACCACTCTCGTTGAGTTAAACTTTGAATTTAAAAAGTTAGCAAAAGAACATTCTTCTTTTAAAAAATTGCATAACTCATGTAATTCAAGATTTGAATCATTACAATCTTCTTTGAATGATATCATTACTTTGAAAGATAAGATAATTGGAGATCATGATTTTGAAACAAACAATTAAGGTCTAAAATTGAGAAATTAAATAATGAAATTGCTTTGTTAAAATCAAGTCATGCCTCTTCTAGCTATGTTCACTCACAACTTGGTAGAAAAAGATTTCATCAATCTCATGCACCTATCCATAAGAAAAAATTTATTTGCACTTATTGTATGAGACATGGTCACATTTCCACACATTGCAGAATTAGAAATAATTTATGATTATGGGTTGATGTGGATACCTAAGGGTACTAAGAATACTAACATTCAAGGACCCAAGATTTGGGTACCTAAAGTTTTTACTACTTCTTTACTTGTAGGGAATGTGTCGCACAAGATGTAAAGAATATGATATATTGATAGTGGTTGCTCTCATCACATAACGGGTAATAAGGATCTTTTTGCAATCCTATCAAGGATGGAAGGAGGCAATGTCTCCTTCGGTGGTGGAGAGAAAGGTAAAATTGTTGGCATTGATAATTTTGATAAGAAACATTCTCCCATCATTGAGGATGTTTAATTAGAAAAAGAACTAAATCATAATCTTCTTAGCATTAGTCAACTAAGTGATAAAAGCTATGATATTATTTTTAAACCTGATAAATGCATTGTAAGCTGTGACGCCCCTGGTTTCAGCAAGGCTGCAGTCCGAGGTGAAACCAAGAATGTCAAACCTACTATGCACTACACCGTGCAATAACATGTTTCACCATCACAATAAATATATATCTAGTAGAATCAATAACCGGTGTAGGTACAAAATAGGCAAAAGAGAAAATACAGAAGAAATATGAAACAACAGATATTCTGAAGAAAAGTCATCATCACTGACATAAATGAATAATCTCTAAAAATGAAACATCTCGTCTGATACAACTGTCTCACAATATGAAATCAAATGGAATAATACTAAGGCACATTCGCCTTGCCAAAACTAGAAATAATATCTCAAAATGTTCAACGAAATACATCTATTCTGGAGTTCTAACATAACTACTAACACTGTCTATAAATAACAACTAAAACAAATCCATCAAGCTACGGTTCTCCATGCACTGGCTCGTTACCTAAAAGTGGGGAAACAACGAGCGCCAAAGCGCTATAGCGAGTAACATCTCAACCAACCCCAAGGGGAAGGGCTAGAAGGATATAAAAATAACGGATAAATACATATAGATAGTCAAACACCAAAAAACTAAAATAAAATGAAAGTTTGATATTTAGAAATTTACAACATGTGCGTGGGTAGCTCAACAATCCCATATGCTCATATTGTACATAGCTAACTACCAAATCCAAACTACAACGTGGAGTAATGACTCCATCTCCAACCATACCAAAAGTAATATGTCATATGTCGAATATGAAATCCTGTAATAGCTCGAGGTCCAACACGAGGACTTTGATGATTATAATCCGACATGAGGACTTTGATGATTATAGTCCGACACGAGGACTTCAGTAGCTCATAGTCCCTCACAAGAACTTCTGTAAATTATAGTCCAACACGAGGACTTTGATGATTATAGTCCGACACGAGGACTTTGGTGATTATAGTCCAACACAAGGACTCAACATACAAAGAAAATATCTAAAACAACATCTAAACTGTTCACCCTCATGCCCCGGTGAATAAATCTAAGACTCATGTCTGTAGTCAACACATGTACATAAATCTCGGTGTTCAACAATCCCAAATAACTCAAAAATCTCGCCAGCAACATACCTATGCACAACTGAAAAAGGCAAAAAAAAAAATTGACTCGCGGTCGACCGTCGTGCCCACTCTGGTCAACTGCCCAGAGAGCAGGAACTTTCCTGTTCTTGTGTGCTCCCAGTGGTCGACCGTCGTGTCTTGCACGATCGACCGCGATCGACGGTCGACCATCGTGCCCAGCACAATCGACCGCGATCAAGATAGAAACTAAAATATTACCTGTGCACGATACGCAGTCGACCGTCACGCCAACCGCGGTCGACCGCGCAACAGCAAAACCCTATTTCCAGGTTTTGTTCTATATGATTTGATCTCGATCTTCGAGTGTGATGTTTATATGTACTAGCAACCCTATACATGTGATTTAGCATATCTGGAACATGAGACAAACAGTCTAATCACTATAGACAAAATGAAACAAATTTAAAACATGTAAATATATGTCGAAACCTTCGAAAACTTATATCTTTCTTTCAAACTCTTGTTAGAAAACAAAACTCATATCTAGATCTACATTGATAAATTCGTGGGTGATCTTATTAACTGCAAACTTGTTCTCTTTACATCATACAATAATAATATTTATCTTTATACATAAAAATAACATGTTAGGCTCACAAATCACATGAAAACATCATTTAAAAGCAATTGAAAACTGGGTGCAGAGTTGGGCAAGATGAAACTCGCCTGAGGGGTGATGAACTACTGTGGGTAGGGTCGTGATGGGGTCCTCCTTCGCTGAACACCGCTGGGGCTCTCTCGAACTCCTCGAAATCCTCCAAGAATCACCCAAAAGGATAGCTAGGGTTTGCAAGAGGAAGGGAGGAGGCTGCTAGGGTTTACTGTGATGAAGAGGAGGCTCTAATGAATAAAATTATATATACATATGGACCCTCAAACCCGACCCAAAACCCAAAACAAAACGAACTGGAAAAACAAAACTGACTGTCGTCCGGTCGACCGCTGCGCCCATCGTGGTCGACCGCGCAACAATATTTTTAGTTGTGTAGGTTTTTGTGTGCTGGTCAATTTCACTCGATTTTCTCTCACATAAATACACTTGTTTGATCCCCAAACACTTGGTATAATACTCATCTATGATATAAACATATTTTCACAATAAAAACTTATTAATCAAATATTTACGGAGTTTTACATTCTTCCCCCTTAAAAGAATTTTGTCCTCGAAATTCTGAAATCGCATCTCAAACATTAATAATCTGAGAAAATCACGACATCCCATAGCATAAATTTGCAGATAGTACTATTTAAAGTTAACAACTTAGAATGTAAATATTCACACCTTAATCCTTAACTAAATGAAATTAGTACATCGAGCGAAATAATCCAAACAAAGAAACCCTCATGTATATACCATATGTTTTTCAAATAATTAAGGATCAGGTGACAATACCTCCATTCTAGTGTTAAAAATGAATATAACTATCCCAAAATTATCATAAATCATAGAGAAACAAAATTCAACCAATTTACGTGCTCAAATAGGTGTGGGTAGTCGCGACGCATATCCTCCTTGCGCTCCCATGAAATCTCCTCAGATCCTCTTCGGTTCCATTAGACTTTCACCAAAGGAATCTCTTTATTTCTAAGTTTCTTGTCTTCTCTAGAAATTATACAAACTGGGATCTCAATCGTAGTCAAATCATCCTGAAGCTCGATCTCCTGAGCATCCAATATTCGCTGTCTCCCCTCATCATGAAGGTGCTTCCTGAGCATAGAGATGTGAAACACGTCGTGCACACTAGACATTGATGCTGGAAGATCTAGTCTCTAAGAAATAACCCTAACACGCTCAACTATCTGAAAAGGGGCAATATATCTCGGGGTAAGTTTCCCCCGTCTACCAAATTGTTGCACACCCTTCATCGACGATACCTTCAGCATGACAAAATCTCCCACCTGAAACTCCAAAGGTCGTCGTCTGTGATCCGCATAACTCTTCTGCCAACTCTGAGCGGCTAGAATATGCTCCCTAATCAATGCTATCTTTTCAGTAATCTGCCTCACAAGCTCTTGTCCAAGCAATAAGCTATCCTTCGGCTCTGCCCAACATATAGGGGATCTACAAGGCCTCCTGTATAATGTGGTCCTCACTGGAATAAAATGTGCCGACTTCGTCAACCGATCTACTATCACCCAAACTGAATCGTTCCCCTTCTTCGACTTCGGCAACCCTACGATGAAGTCCATAGAAATGTCCGCCCACTTCCACTATGGAATAGGTAAAGGCTGAAGTGTCCATGCTGGTCTATGGTTCTCTGCCTTCACTTGCTGATAGGTAAAATACTTAGCCACATAATCTGCAATGTCTCTACGCATACCACTCCACCAGAAGTGTCTCTTCAAGTCCTTGTACATCTTAGTGGTTTCTGGATGCACTGTATACCGAGTATGATGTGCTTCATCAAACAACTCCTTCTTCAGCTCCACACTGGCTGGCATAACTAATCGACCCTTCATTCGAAGGCCTCCATCTTCTTCAATGGTCCAATCATCCTTGGGCTCTTTGGAAATCTCCTCCTTCCGGATTTGAATCCAAGAGTCCTCTAACTGAGCTCTGGCTACTCTGTCCCTCCAAGATGGCTGCACTGATATAGCTCCTAAGTATGCGCTGGTCCAGCCAATCTCTGGCCTAAAGTAGAACTGGCTAAGAGTGAGAATATCTCTATACAACGCGCACCTCAAAGCCGCAACCTGATGTCGACGCTTCCTACTTAAAGTATCTGCTATGACGTTCGCCTTCCCCGAATGATAATGAATCGTGAATTCGTAGTCCTTGATGAACTCTGAAGTTCACCACTGCCTCTGATTAAGTTCCTTTTGTGAGAAAAAGGTACTTCAAACTCTGATGGTCTATGAAAAGCTCGAACTGAACTCCATATAAGTAGTGTCTCCACGTCTTAAGCGCGAATACTACTGCTGCTAGCTCCAAATCATGAGTGGGATAGTTCTGCTCATGCACCCTCAACTGCCGAGAAATGTATGCTACTACCCTCTGAGTCTACATCAGAACACCTCCCAAACCTGCTAACGACGCGTCCGTGTACACAACAAATATCCTGTCACTACTCGGAATAGTAAGAACTAGCGCCGTAGTCAACTTTGCCTTCAATGTACGAAAAGCCTTCTAGCACTCCATGCTCCAAGTAAACTGTACACCCTTCTTTGTAAGGCTTATAAGGGGCATCGCAATCTTCGAGAAGTCCTGAATGAACTTCCTATAATATCCAGCCAATCCCAAAAAGCTATGAATCTCGGTAACCGTCTTTGGCGGTTCCCAATCAAGCACTGCTGAAACCTTAGCTGGGTCTACCGCTATGCCATCTCTGCTGACAATATGGCCAAGAAACCTGACCTCAGAAATCCAAAACTCACACTTGCCGAACTTAGCATATAGCTGATGTTCTCGTAAGGTCTGTAAAGCTAAACGTAGATGCTGCTCGTGCTCTGACTCCAATCTCGAATAGATAAGAATATCATCGATAAACACAATCACGAACTGGTCCAAAAATGGACGGAAGACCCGGTTCATCAAATCCATGAATACCGTGAGTGCATTAGTCAACCCAAATAGCATGACCAAAAACTCGAAGGACCCATAACGAGTCAGAAAGGCGGCCTTGGGAATATCCATCTCCCGGACCCACAACTGATGACAACCAGAACGAAGATCAATCTTCAAGAAATACTACGCTCCCTACAGCTGATCGAACAAGTCATCAATCCAAGAAAAATGGTATCTATTCCAGATAGTGACTTTGTTCAACTCACGGTAGTCGATACATAATAGCATACTACCATCCTTCTTCTTCATGGAGAGGACCGACGCAAGCTCCTCAAGAGCTGCTATCCTAGCGGCTATGGGAGCCATCATATCTATCAGGTATTGGAGAGCCTGCTGTGGCTCTGGTGGAGTCTGCTGAGGTGCTTGTGGAGCCTGCTGTGGCTCTGCCTGACCAGCTCTCCGAGTGCGAGGTCTACCGCGTCCTGCCATCTAAGCACATAAAAGAAGGTTTATGAGTCCTCAAACAAAACATTTATGGATCTCGTATAAATGGAGAGTTCATATCATATATCATTCACGTAAATACTTTTAATATCACAAAAAAAAATATTCGTAATTTTTTGAATACACGTATATAACATCCTCACTCGTACTAGAAATTTCTAGCGGACTCGATACATGAAGCTTAAGAAACTCTATAATAACTCCACGACACGATATAGGATGATCCTAAGGATACTGGAACTAGCTCTAATACCAACTGTGACGCCCCTGGTTTTAAGAAGGCTACAGTCTGAGGTGAAACCAAGAATGTCAAACCTGCCATGCACTACACCGTGCAATAACATGTTTCACCATCACAATAAATATCTATCTAGTTGAATCAATAATCGGTGTAGGTACAAAATAGGCAAAAGAGAAAATACAGAAGAAATATGAAACAACAGATATTCTGAAGAAAAGTCATCATCACTGACATAAATGAATAATCTCTAAAAATGAAACATCTGGTCTGATACAACTGTTTCACAATATGAAATCAAATGGAATAATACTAAGGCACATTCGCCTTTCCAAAACTAGAAATAATATCTCAAAATGTTCAACGAAATACATCTACTGTGGAGTTCTGACATAACTACTAACACTATCTATAAATAATAACTAAATCAAATCCATCAAGCTACGACTCTCCGTGCACCTGGCTTGTTACCTGAAAGTAGGGAAACAACGAGCGTCAAAACGCTATAGCGAGTAACATCTCAACCAACCCCAAGGGGAAGGGCTATAAGGATATAAAAATAGCTGATAAATACATATAGATAGTCAAACACCAAAAATCTGAAATAAATAGAAGTTTGATATTTAGAAATTTACAACATGTGCGTGGGTAGCTCAACAATCCCATATGCTCATAATGTAAATAGCTAACTACCAAATCCAAACTACAACGTGGAGTAACGACTCCATCTCCAACCATACTATAACTAATCTGTCATATGTTGAATATGAAATCCTGTAATAGCCCAAGGTCCAACACAAGGACAGAAGTAGATTATAGTCCAACACGAGGACTTTGATGATAATAGTCCGACACGAGGACTTTGATGATTATAGTCCGACACGAGGACTTCAGTAGCTCATAGTCCCTCACAAGAACTTCTGTAAATTATAGTCCAACACGAGGACTTTGATGATTATAGTCTGACATGAGAACTTTGGTGATTATAGTTCGACACGAGGACTCAACATACAAAGAAAATATCTGAAACAACATCTAAACTGTTCACCCTCATGCCCCGGAGAATAAATCTAAGACTCATGTCTGTAATCAACTCTTGTACACAAATCTCAGTGTTTAACAATCCCAAATAACTCAGAAATCTCGCCAGCAATACACCTATGCACAACTGAAAAAGGCAAAAAAAAATTGACTCGCGGTCGACGCCGTGCCCACTCCGGTCGATCGCCCAGAGAGCAGGAACTTTCCTGTTCTTCTTGCACAGTCGACCGCGATGGACGGTCGACCGCGATCAAGACAGAAACTAAAATATGATCTGTGCACGATAAGCGGTTGACTGCCGCGCCAACTGCGGTCCACCGTGCAGCAGCAAAACCCTATTTCTAGGTTTTGTTCTATATGATTTGATCTCGATCTTCGTGTATGATGTTTATATGTACTAGCAACCCTATACATGTGATTTATCATATCTGGAACATGAGATAAATAGTCTAATCACTATAGACAAACGAAAACAAATTTAAAACATGCAAATATATGTCTAAACCTTCGAAAACTAATATCTTTCTTTTAAACTCTTGTTAGAAAACAAAACTCAGATCTAGATCTGCATTTTTAAATTCGTGGGTGATCTTATTAACTAAAAACTTGTTTTTTTGCATCATACAATAATAAGATCTATCTTTATACATAAAAATAGTATGTTAGGCTCACAAATCACATGAAAACAACATTTAAAAACAATTAAAAACTGGGTGCAGAGTTGGGCGAGATGAAACTCGCCTGAGGGGTGATGAACTACTGTGGGTAGGGTCATGAGGGGGTCCTCCTTCGCTGAACACCGCTGGGTCTCGCTCAAAATCCTCTAAGAATCACCCAAAAGGATAGCTAGGGTTTGCAAGAGGAGGGGAGGAGGCTGCTAGGGTTTACTGTGATGAAGAGGAGGCTCTCACGAATAAAATAATATATATATATATATCGACCCTCAAACCTGACCAAAAACCCAAAATAAAACGAACTGGAAAAACAAAACTGACTGTCGTGCGGTCGACTATCGCGCCCATCATGGTCGACCGCGCAGCAATATTTTCAGTTATGCAGGTTTTTGTGTGCTAGTCAATTTCACTCGATTTCTCTCACATAAATACACTTGTTTGATCCTCAAACACTTGGTATAATACTCATCTATGATATAAACATATTTTTCACAATAAAAACTTATTAATCAAATATTTACGGGGTTTTACTTAAGCCTGAATGATAAAGTCATTTTTATTGCCTTAGAAAATCTAATGTGTATATGTTTTATATGAATGAGCTTGTAGATCAAGATGTAAAATGCATTGCCTTGGTGGATGATGATCCTTAGATTTGGCATAAAAGGCTTGGACATGTAAATATGAAACTTATAACAAAGCTATCAAAGAAAAGCTTGGTAAGAGGACTACAAACTTTAACCTTTGTTAAATATTCACAATGTGAAGAATGTGCCAAAGGTAAACAAATTAAAAGTTCTTTCAAATCTATTAATGAGGTATCCACCACTAAACCATTGCAATTACTTCATCTTGATATTTTTGGTCCTATGCGTGTTGCCTCACTAGGAGGAAAGCATTATGTTTTAGTGTTAGTTGATGATTTTTCTCGTTTTACATGGGTTATATTTCTTGCTAATAAGGATGAATGTTTTGATGAGTTTCCCCATTTTATAAAAAGAGTTGAAAATGAAAAAGACTTGAAAATTGTTAAAATTCATAGTGATCATGTGATGAATTTTGAAATAAATCTTTTACTGTTTTTTTGTACATCATGGTATTATTCATACTTTTTCCGCTCCAAGAACAGCAGAACAAAATGGTGTTGTTGAACGAAAAAATCGCACCATACAAGAGATGGCACAAACTATGATAAATTCTTTTGACTTGCCAAAATATTTTTGGGCGGAAGCCGTTAACACGACTTGCCACATTTTAAATCATGTTTTGATTAGGCCTATTTTCAAAAAAAACCTATATGAGCTCTATTTTGGCAAAACACCTAACATAAGTTAATTTTGGATTTTTGGTTGCAAATGCTTTTTTTAACAGTAAAGATCACCATAATAAATTTGATTCTAAAATAGATGTTGGAATATTTTTAGGTTATGCATCAAGGAGTAAGGCTTATAGAGTTTTCAACAAATGAACACTCATTGTTAAAGAATCTATAAATGTTACATTTGATTAAAGTAATATTGGTTTGCAAGATTGTGTGCCTATTAGGGATGATGATGATATTGAAGGATGATTAGAACTAATGAAAATCCCCTTACCAAGGACACAAGAGGGAGAAGTTGGAACCCACCAAAAGGATGATCAAGGAGAACTCCCTAAAACGTGGAAGTATGCACCGGATCACCCTATCACCGTAAGGAGCAAATCATAAGAAGCCCCTCAAAAGGCATCATGACTCACTCAAAAGCCAAGAGTAAGTGTGGTAACATTGCTTTCTTATCTCAATTAGAACCAAAACGTGTTGATGATGCCTTAAATGATGAGTTTTAGATTTTAGCCATGCATGATGAATTAAACAATTTTCAAAGGAATAATGTTTGAAAACTTGTTCCTAGACCTAAAGATTTTCATATTATTGGAACAAAATGGGGTTTTCAAAATAAAATTGATCAATTTGGCATAGTGACTAGGAATAAAGTTTGTTTGGTTGCCCAAGGATACAATTAAGAGGAGGGCATTGATTATCATGAAACTTTTGCACCGGTTGTAAGAATAGAGTCAATTTTTATGTTTTTAGCCTTTGCTAGTTTTAAAAACTTTAAATTATTTCAAATGGATATCAAAAGTACATTTCTAAATGGTTTTATAGATGAAGAGGTGTATGTTGAGCAACCGTCCGATTTTATTGATCTATTATTACTAAATCATGTTTACCAGGTACAAAAGGCTTTATATGTGTTAAAACAAGCTCCAAGAGCTTGGTATGCTCGTCTCTCTAGTTTTCTTATCAAAATGATTTCTCAAAAGGAAAAATTGATAATACTTTGTTTGTTAGAAAAAGGAAAAATGATTTCATGTAGGTTCAAATATATGTCGATGATATTATTTTTGGGGCCACTAATGAAACTCTTTGCAATGAATTTTTAAAAGTTATGCAAGAGCAATTTGAGATGAGTATGATGGGAGAGCTTACATTCTTTCTTGGTCTCGAAGTCAAACAAAGTGATGATGGAATTTTCGTGTCACAAAGCAAATATGCAAGAGAGTTGGTAAAGAAATTTGGGATGTCAAACTCCAAGCATGCACCAACTCCATCAAGTTGGACATGGATAAAAGTGGTGAGAAAGCAGACCAAAAGCTATATTGAAGTATGATAGGTAGTTTACTTTATCTCACTGCTAGTAGACCAGATATAATGCTTAGTGTTTGTGTATGTGCACATTTTCAAGCTTATCCTAGAAATCCTCATTTGATTACGGTTAAAAGAATTATTAAATATATAAATGGTACTATTGAACTTGGTTTATTTTATCCAAAGCATACTACTTTTGATCCTCATGGTGATTGTGATGCCGGCTTTGCCGGATGCAAGATAGACCGCAAGAATACTAGTGGCACATGCCAATTCTTAGGCAGCTCACTTGTTTCTTGGTCATCCAAGAAGCAAAATTGTGTAGCCTTATCTGCTACAGAAGTGGAATACATTGTCGCTGACCAATGTTGTGCACAATTATTATGGATGAAACAATGGCTGATTTTGATTTACATTTTCACGATATAAAAAATATTTTGTGATAATACTAGTGCTATAAATATTTCAAAAAATTCTGTTTTACATTCTAGGACAAAACATATAAATGTACGCCATTATTTTTTACATGATCATGTAGAAAGGAAAGATGCCTTACTTGTTTATATTGATACAAAATCACAATTAGAGGATATCTTTATCAAACCTATTAGTGAAGAATATTTTTGTCGCATAAGTGGTGAATTAGGCATGTGCGTCATTTGATTATTTGTTTTTGATGGTCTTGCATGTCTTTATTTTTTAATTATAATCTTCATATCTTGATATTTTGATTTGCTCTCATTGAAATAATATGTTGTAATACATAAGGACACTTAGAGGAGTGGTTGGGAGAGACCGGTGTCAATTCCAAGAAGAGTGGGTTAGTTGTAAAGCCTAGGGAGAGGTAGTAAATCCAAATACTTAAGGAAGGTGACACGGGTAGGCTAACACTTAGAGGAGTGTCTTTTGGGATTGACAAAATGTGTATTATAAAAGCTTTGCATACCCCATTATGATGTTGTCAAAGGGGGAGAAAATCTCTTATACTTTGTGCACATAGATAGGGGGAGAATCTTATAGATAGGGGGAGCATTTATCTGTAAGTAATATTTTTATGCTCTTTTATAATGGTAGTTTTTCATCATCAAAAAGGGGAGATTGCTAGGTCTCGTGCTTTGATAATGATTTACAAACCCCATTATTGGTGCTAATTGCTTGTCAAGTGATATTACACATGATGTATTTTATCAAGCAATATAGTGCCATGACAGGAGGATTGATGGAATTGCGCCGTAACGATGATATCCTTGGAGGTGGAGTCTAGTTGATGAAGATGCCCTAAAAAGCTCAAAGATCGACTCACTTGAATATCAAATAAAGAAGAGATTTCAAGTATATGTTCAAGAAGAGCTTCATTAACAAATCTTAGCAAATATCATCGCTTAAGTATTGTACTCAATTATAAGCAGTATTTGTATTTTTTACTTCTCTCTAGTTCATAATGTAGGCAAGAAATAAAGTAGATAGCTTTTGAAGCAATTGGGGATCACACATACACTCTCAAACTTTTAACGTTTTTACAAAATGATGAGTTTTCAGAAACGGTAAATAATATTTGAAAAATTTCAATTTTAACATGTGTGTTTTCATCAGAATAAATATTTCCCCAAGTTTCATAATTTTTAGAATTTATTTACTATTTTTAAACACACTTTGAAAATCAAGTTTACTATTCAAATATGAGTTGTGCATGTTTTTCGGTCGTGACTGTTCAAACTAGTCGACCAATAAATTCCTATGCATTTTAAATCTTTTTTTTTGTTTAGTCGACCGATCTTTATCAATCGACATAACAGTGTTATCAGTCGACCGATTCACTCATCAGTCGACCGATGACACTGTAACGACTAGTTTTCCAGACTCCGGGATTTGGTTTATTTCCTTGATTTTCTTTGGATTTAGGCTGTTGTTTTGAGAGACTATATATATTCCCCAGCCCTCATTTTTTTAAAAAAATTCTAGAAAATAAAATAAAAGAAGAGAAAAACTTGTGTTTTGTTTTTAAGAACTTCTAAGCTTATACTTTCACTCATTCTCAAGTTCTTAAGTTTTTCTGTTTACATTTCAAATCCTAGAACCCCTGAGCTTCAATTCTTCTCTTTATCGTTGCTATAGGATTGTTGTAAGAGAGGCTTTTCTTCATCTTGTATTTGTTTTGAGAGCTTGATCTCGAGGAGATCATCGTGTGGAGTGTACGATCTCGGGGAGATCATTGTGAAGAAGTTTCGGCTTTCAAATCGGGTTGTGTAGTGAATTACCATCGGGAGAGGTGGTTGGGAACGTAGGTCGAGAGGACCGAACCTCGTGAACGCATTGGCGTCTCATTTGGCTAATTATCTCTAACTCTCTTTTTAATTATTTCCTTAATTATTTATTTGTGTCTAAAATTGTATTGAATTTTTATTAGTTGCACATTATTGTGTCATTACCCTATTCACCCCTCCTCTAGGGTAATTCCATGTATACCATTAGGGTCTTGGCGTGTGTTGACTTTTTGGCTATATATATGGCATTCTTAGTTGGGGAAATTTTACTTGCTTTTGAAACCCTAAAATTTTCATCTACGGTGTGAGCAATTTTTGTCCATCTTTTTCATTCTTCTCCGGTGATCATCTACCCATTGGCATATTCACCTTCTGTGGCTCGAAACGAGGCTCGAATCAATCACCTTTGAAAGTTCCACTCAAAGGTGGAGTCGGCGTTGCTAGAGATGTATTACAATAAGTTTGACATCCCTCGGGCGTTCACTTTATCGGCGCTAGAGAAAGGTCAAGCCATATACAATCACGGCGATAATGTCACTCTAGTGTATATCAAACACTTAGAGTATGGCTTGCATCTTCTACTTCACCCTTTTCTTCCTCTCGTCTTTGAAGGCCTAGGGGTTTTGCCGTCGTAGATGAAGCTGAACACCATAGCTACTCTAGTTGGGTTTGTAGTCATTTACAATCTACTGGTGAGCCTACTCTAATAATTATCAGTCATCTGATCAGTGTTAAGGTTAATCAGAAAGAGGGCCACTACTATTTTTAGATCTTGGGTAGCTACAAACTTGTCTCTAATGCCCCCCACATCTAACAAGGACTGGAAGGAGAGATTCATGTGGGTCTTTGGAGCTGACACTATCATGACCTGCTCCTCATGGCCCAATATCAACAAGGATGCGCTAAGACTGGGTCCACTATTAAATGATGAGAAGTGAGCGCTCGACAAGATTAAGTCTTACATTGGTTCACATTGGAGTGAGAACCTTTTCAACAACTCGGTGTTACGAGTTGTTGGTATTTCTCTAGTTCCTCTGATTGAGGATGATGAGACTTAAGCGGTTATGTTTGGTGCTACCGCTAGAGGAGCCAGAGACATCCCTAGTGGTTGCCTAGCTTGATCTCAAAGAGGGCTATCAGTGTAGGCGTTAAAAATTTCCTATAGGTTCCGCATGCAGCATGAGATGAAACGAAGACGGCAGACATCATCATCTGAGTCAGATGAGATTATCCGATAATGTAAAGAAGCAAATGAGTGCACGAAGCGAATCGATGAAGCGTACGAGTCAATGAAATGTGCAAATGCGCAATACGACAAGACAAACACAAGTTTAGAGGAGTGGCACACGCAAGTCACCTCAAGGTGGCTCGCACTTTCGACTCCCCGACGACGTGTTTTCAGATAATTTTCTCAGGATTCGTTCAATCTACTGCCTCCCTAACTAGCTTAGGGTCATCTCTAAACGTGGTTAAGTAATTATTAACTAAAGATAAGATCAAATCATGACTTTTTATCTAAAAACACAGTATCCGAAGCCTATAAATACACCCCTAGGGCCCCTACATACGGGGGGATCTGAAATTTGGAGCTTGGAGGCGAGGGGATCTAAAATTTGGAGCTTGGAGGCGAGGTGCTAACCCTGTGAGAGCAGACCAACGAATTTTAGAGAGAGGCTAGTGAGATCTCGGTGAACTTTAGCATAAAAAGGATGATTGCGAGATATCTGAAGCCCCTTTTCATCCTTCCCTCGAGATCAGTCCTTGTTTCGATCTTGAGAAGAGTAATAATCTTACTTGGTTAAGATTATTTACTTTAGTTCTAAGTTTCCTCAATTGAAACAAGAACATTGAGCCTTCATTCCGATCAACCCGGATCTGATACTCGATGGTCCACGGATCAAAGTGTCCCATGCATAGGCAAAGATCTCACGCAAGCAGCAACCGATAAATGATCTTGTGTGTGTTTCTAGGAAGTCTTTATTTATTTTCATTCCAGTAAGAAAAGTCTTATAAAAAGGCTCCTTCTTTTGAACTTATTGTAAACGATAAACATTGTAAATGAGTTCAGCAATGAAAAAGATTTTCGACGCCTAACACACTGGCGACCATAGTGGGAGCCAATAGCCTCTCTGCCAAGGCTGTCGTGTCACAACCGAAGATCAAGATTCCGGTTGATTCAGCAGTCGAGTACGAGTTCGACGAAGTCAAGTTCGAGGAATATTTCTCCTCGTCTTCATCAAAATCCTTCTCTCCCTGCAAGTGCGAAAAGATCTCATATTTGAAGGAGGCGTATTCATCAATGAAGGCTACAAGTGACCCCACTCACTATAACTCCTCTCCAGCCAAGGAGTTGTTCAACCAAAGTACGCAAACTCTGACGAAGAGGGCTCGTCAGAGCCGATGCAAACGCCAAGCTCGTCAAATCGTCAAAGCCTTGGAACCGGTTGTCGGGATCTATTATCATGCGGATTTGGAGTCTAGGAGGCATCAAGCGACTCAGCCACTTCAACGAAAAACAATTGACGACTCCTCCAAACCATCAACCAATGAATGGGTCCGTGTCAAAAGGACTCGTATAACTCTCGAGGAGCGTATCCAGAAGCATCACGCACTCCTCGCGCATGCATGGATTCTTTTGTAGAAGGCACATGAACTATTGAAGGAAGAGGTGGCCAAAGAACTGCCAAAATCCAAACAAGTCTGGAGGCCAAAGTCCAAAACGGGGTCAAAAACAACTCAGACAGCATCCGAAACGATCAAAAAACCCGAGTCACCTCAAAGTGGCTTGGCCAAGTCCGAGCCACCTCAGAATGGCTAGGCCAAGGCTGAGCCACCTCAAAGTAGCTCGCGCCAAGGGCGAGCCACCTCAAAGTGGCCCACGTCAAATCCACCTCTCGCGTTTGTTTCGATGTCTCCGTCAGCCTCCTTTCCCACTTCGTCTACTCCCGTACCTCCAGTGAAGCCTTACGATAGCATTAATCTGTCAAAATTCAAGATTACGATGATGGATCACATTAGCTCTCTACGTAAATATCGAAGCAAATGCTTAGGTCCGGTGAACAAATCCCAAGTGACTCTTTAGATTGGGGGTCATACATGCCCTCTTAATAAGTCAATTCCTGTAACCACTCGCTTGGGGGTGCGTGTGAAAGACCAGGAGCCCATAAAGGTCCCACCCTCATGAAGGCATGGTCCTAAACGTGTGACTCCTAAGAACGCTAACAAGACATTACCTCTCCAGAAGAAAATGTGTCCGTCAGACGGTAGTGTTATACCTAGAAATTCAAACCAACAGCCGACAGGTTGCTCCGGCCACAATGCCGATGAGTTGTACTATCGGGCTGGGGGTACGAACAAATCTTAAAAGAGAAGTATCCTAGAATTGGATTCTTACTATCCTTGTGTGAGGCTTATCAGGGTAGTATTATCAAAATGTAGCTACCCCAGGACCATTTCACAAAGGGTCTCGGTATTCGAGAAAATTATAACTGAAGCATCAAAGCTCAGATCAAAATTCTTCCACAAGAGAAAATCCGTCATCGAGGATGATTAATTCCCTGAAGTCACCATCAATATGACTGACAAAGGAATGTCTGCAATTGCTTCAAATGACTCTAATCCTAACTTTTCTCCGGGATGTAAAGTCAATTCAAGAATAGCCCAACGAATGCTTCGGCTTCAATTGGGAGCTACCAGAATTCACGAAGGACTGTCTTCAGATGACGAAATTTTGGATACTTGCTTCGCAATCGCCTCCGACGATACCATGTCTAGCATGGGGGAAACCAGGGAGGCATTCACGATCTCTCCTAATCTCGTAGCTCAGACTCTTCAAGAAGCTCTAGACAAACGACGAGAAGAACTCAGGGCTGAGATGAGAATAGAGATGGAGTTGGTCATGCAACAAATGAGAGAATTGCAGGCTCCACGACTTCAACTTCCTAAGTCCAGTCAGCAAGCTAAATCCAGCCGTCGCAATCAAAATGTCACAGATGATAGTGATCTAGAAAAGGACGATGTCATCAAGACTGATACAACCCTTGATAACACTGGGGGTGGTTCAATTTTACCCCTCAATAATACTGGGGGTGGCACAATTACTTCTTCTCAACATCACTCAAAGAGAAATAAAGGTGACAACAAGATGATGCAAGAGTTGGGAGATAAGGTTAACACCTTGCTATCGGCTCAAGAAGTGAAGAGGACCGGCATTTCGTGTCCATATCCAAGAGAGTGGGATTCAATCCTGTACCCGACGAAGTTAAATCTAATTAACTTCATGTTGTTTGACGGGAGAGGTTCGCCCATTTAGCACTTAATCTACTTCACGTCCCACCTGGGAGTGAACTATGGACATGAGCCCTTCATTATTCGGTCATTCGTTAGCACCCTTCGCGGGGCCGCTTTCGATTGGTACCACCGTCTCAAGCCAGGGAATATCAATAGCTGGGACAATATGGAAAGCTCATTCCTCAACGACTTCTTCAATGGTGACACTGAAGTGTCAATCGGAGCACTTCTGGATGAGAAACAGAAAAACAGAGAGTCAGTCGACACCTTCTAAACGCTTCCGAAACAAGGTAATGAATTACCGAGATCCGGTCACGGAGTTATTCATGCTCCAGACCTGTCATAACAACCTTTCCCTTGATGTGTTAGAGGCTATAGGAGTTTCTCCTTCAGCCACTTGGAAAGAGTTAAAACTCCGTGGCGAACAGGCTGAATGCTTCCTCAAAAGGAAGAAGCTCGAGAGAGGCCCACTAATGACTAGTGCACCTGAAGCTACTCTTGACGTTAATCAAACGTCACAAAAGCAAACTCAGAGGCAACAAAGGATTCTTGATTTGAGATCCCAAGAGGAGTATTCTTTCGAAGATGATGAAGTTCTGACCATCTTTGAGCACCTCCTCACCAATAACAAAATCCAGCTGCCACCGATTATGAATCAGGAGGAAGCTAATAATACTTCGGATCCAAAGTACTGTGCATACCACAGGAGGGTCCACCATCCCACTAAGGCGTGCTTCACTCTCAAGAACAACATTCAAGCCTTGGTTAACGCCGGTGTCATAACGGTAAAACAAGCCAAATGGGAATGGTAAAGACTTCGATGAGTATACAAGTATAAACTACTTCTCCTCTTTCCTTTAACAGGTATATGAGGTTAAACTGCTCCCTGATATTCTAATGGGTATACGAGTATAAACTGTTTCCATTATTTCCAACGGGAAGTTTTTAGAGAATATTACTCTTAATATTCTTAAGGATAACCCGCCAATGTGGCCATATACAATTGGATTCAGGTTCGCCAAAGAGCTGGAGGTGGGATACCTTAATGCATTCCAGTGGGAAGATACCATGCATGGTATTCTTAAGGATAACCTGAGATCAGTTGATTATTCAAGATGAAAGCCAGTAATCTGAATAATTCACTCTTAATCATGATAAAGATGATTAAGAACCTCCCACTGTAGCTATTTAATCATTTCTAAGATAATTAAAACCCTCCCACTATGACTTTTTAAGCACTCTTTCGTCAAGATGAGATTCAATAACTTCACCCGGTCAATCTTTCCTCGCGAAACTCCCACGGTATAATTGTGGAGTGCTTAATAATCCAAGGTCCTCCACCATAAAATCCCTCACTGATCAAATCAATTAATGGTGGTTCCACAAAAATTCTTCATGATTACATCCATTCCAACTCCCACTGTGCCTAAGCCTTTAACACTCCTACTGTTGAAGTCCGGACACGATGGTTACCTATACCTTCACTCCCCTTTGGTCAAACCTTTAAATAGTTAGGGCCAAAGCTAAATCCCCTCCATAAACGAGAGGTCTATTTTCAAATCGAACGATCAAACCTTTAGATAGTTAAGTTTGTCTCAAACTCCCATTTGGTCAAACCTTTAAACAGTTAGGGACAAAGTTAGGATTTCATCTCGATAAACGAGAAATCCACCTTCAGATTGGGTAACCAAACCTTTTAACAGTTAGGGTTATCCAAGTCTTTTTGATTCTTGGAGTGGAGATCCTATTCTTAGTTTCACCTTTCCAGATTCTCAAAATGGAGATCTCAGTTCGAGTTTCTTTTACGGCAGGATATAGAAAATAAATTTCTTTCTCTCCGGCATCGGGTTCGTCTTTACCCCAAGAGAAGACACAATCTTTCCACAAAACCAAGAATCCATGCCTTACACGCATGGGGAACTTTGTCTCGATCCCTAATTAGAGATAAGTTTGCATCTAACACATGTTGTCGGGTGGTCTATTCCCACGAAAATAACCAAGTCTACATATTCAACATCATAGAACAAAAAATTAATGCATCTCATACATGGGGGACTTTATCTTGATCCCTAATTAGAGATGAGTCTGCATCTAACACATACTGTCGAGTGGTCCGTTCCCACGAAAACGATCAAGTCTACATATTCAACATCGTAGCACCAAAAATCCATGCCTTTCATGCATGGAGTACTTTATCTCGATCCCTAATTAGAGGTAAGTCTGTATCTAATACATGTTGCTAGGTAGCGCATTCCCGTGAAAATGGGAAAGCCCACATATTTGACATCGTAACAGGTTGTTATTAATAACGTCGGAATCCATGCCTTACACGCATGGGGAACTTTATCTTGATCCCTAATTAGAGATAAGTCTATGCCTAATACGAGTTGCCGGTTAATCTTTTACCGTGAAAAAGACATCAGAATCCATGCTTGGGGGTCATTATCTCGATCACTAATTAGAGATAAGTCTACGCCTAACACATGTTGCCTATTAGTCTATTCCCATAAAAATAACTAAGTCTATGCATTCAAAATCATAGCATCAAGTCTAAAAGATTTTATTCTTTTAGCACAATGTTACATGTGGAATGGACTTAGACAATTCACATGCTAGCCCGACTCAAACGATAGTCGATAAAGTCTCATGAAATCCATTGATGGCTAAGGGTTTGCTAAAAATCCTATAATTAGCAGCTTGTGATGACGAATTAGCCCTTCTAGCTCAGAGAGCTTCTCTTCACAAAGCTAGTACAAGCTTCACCTTCAATCAGCTTTAATAGTCATTGACTCACCAGCTTCATCAGTTAGTCTTGTGACTTGAGCACCTGGGGTAGCTTCAACGATAGTAGCTGTATCAGCACCGACGACAGGTCCTACAATCAAATCTCACACAAAGAGCTCAACTGGCGAGCATCTGATGCATTCACAGCTTGTTCTCGCCACACTCCGATCCTTGAACACCCAACGGGTATATGAGGTGAAACTGATTCCCAAAAACTCTAAGGACTATACGAGTATAAACTGATTCTCCCTACTCCAACGCTTTAAGAGCTAAAACTGTGTAGACTCTAGTTAACGTATGAGTATAAACTGTGTTCACGCCGGTCAACGCGTGACAAATGAAGGTCAACGCCCGTCAGCGCATCGATATTTTCACCAAAATAAGGCTCAATTACAACACAATGAAGGTCAACGCCGATCAACATGTCGATAATTTTGTAGAAATAAGGCTCAGGATAATTCTCAATTCTAAGATAACCCCGAGGAGTCTAATCACAATTCAGATACAAACTCCCGACGAAGATGATCAGTTCAACGTTGATTCAACGACACGAGCTAATTCAGTTATCAACATGCCAGTCTCAGTTCAAGATTTCGACGACGGTTAGATGATAAACGTAGCCTCGGAAGAATTATAGCTATTCGACAAAATACTGAATAGACTAAAAGCTAAAGAAGTCAATGAATTAAAGGTTGGGCGTATCATATCCAAAGTATTCCAGCCTCCTCTATAAAAGAATAAGGCTGAAATACTTTGGAAGGGGTATCTATAGGCGTCAAAAATTACCTATAGGTTTTCGCATGCAGCTTGAGATGAAGCGAAGATGACGGACGTCATCATCTGAGTTAGATGAGTTTATCCGATGTCGTAAAGAAGCAAACTAGTGTACGAAGTGAATCGGTGAAGCGTACGAGTCAACAAAACGTGCGAATGCGCAATACGATGGGACGAACACAAGTCTGGAGGAGTCGGCACGCACGAGTCACCTCAGAATGGCTCGACCAAGGCCGAGCCACCTCGAGGTGGCTCGCACTTTTGACTCCCTGACAACGTGTTTTCAGATGATTTTCTAGGGATTCGTTCAATCTACAACATCCCTAACTACCTTGGGATCATCTGTAAACATGGTTAAGCCATTATTAACTGAAGATAAGATCAAATCATGAATTTTTATTTAAAAAACACAACATCCGAAGCCTATAAATACACCCTAGGGCCCCTACACATGAGGGGATCTAAAATTTGGAGCTTAGAGGCAAGGTGCTGACCTAGTGAGAGCGGACCCATGAATTTCAGAGAGAGGCTAGCGAGATCTCGGTGAACTTCAACATAAAAAGGAAGATTTCAACAATTCTAAAGCCCCTTTTCATCCTTACCTTGAGATCAGACCTTGTTTTGATCTTGAGAAGAGTAATAATCTTACTTGGTTGAGATTATTTACTTCAGTTCTAAGTTTCCTCGATTGAAACAAGAACAGCGAGCCTTCATTCCGATCAACCCGGATCTGATACTCGACGGTCCATGGATCAAAATGTCCCCAGTACAGGCAAAGATCACACATAAGCAGCAATGATAAACGATCCTACGTGTGTGTTTAGGAAGTCTTCATTTATTTTCACTCGTGTAAGAAAAATCTTATAAAAAGGCTCCTTCTTTTAAACTTATTATAAACAACAAAAGTTGTAAATGAGATCAGCAATAAAAAAGATTTCCAACACAAAAAATCGGTAAGGCTCCAGAAGCATCTTCACTTTGACTTGGCCCCTGAGGTGGCCGAGAAGATAAAGTCTAATGCGGCTGAGATCACAGCTCGACTGGCTGGGCCAAGCTCTACCACTATCCAGGCGGAGAGGTTTAAGAAAAAGAGGAGGTCGAGGAAAGTGGACAGTCGAGCCCCCCTCCAGTAGTGTCGATCCTTCGAAGGGCAAGGAAGGGGTAACAACAGAGGTAGGCACTCCTTCTCTTGCCCAATAAGCTATAGAGGGTAGAGCTTCTGTCACTCCATCTCAGAGACTCCTCGGGCAGAATCGGTAGATGTCCAGAAGGGGTTAAAATTATTGCAGCCAAGCCTTAAGAGTCTCAAGCTCAAGTCAAGAAGGAAACCGCCCCTGCTATATTTGTCGAGTCCACTCACCGACAAGGCAAAAAGCCAGCCGTTAGGGAGGTGCCTCCTACCTAAGGAGATAGTCTTGGGTGGCCCTCCACCCACTGCATTAATAAACTTCCACCAGAGGTGTGAGGGATCTAAGAAAGTTATTGAGGGTGACGCTTGAAGTCGGCCCTAGATATGTCAAGGAGCTATCATAGGATAACCAATTCATCCCCATATGGTACCTTAACAAGAGAGGGTCAGTCTTGGAATTTAGGATGACACAAGCTAAGGCCCTGGATCAGTTCTTGCTACCTAAAGATGATGAGTTCCTCTCAGCTATGCCCGACTGTGGTCTCCACCAGACCCTGAGGTGTTACCTAGACCAGACCCTAAGGAGTTACCTACTTCAAGGGGCTTTGGTGGAGCAAGAGATATTTGGGTGCTTTGAGCACATCCAGGAGATCTAATTCAAACTCCATGAAAAATTGAAAGTTAAGAAAGCCACTCGGAAGGTGGCCGATCAAAAATTAGCCGCAAAGGAAAAGGAGTTGGCTTGGAAGAGAGGCTAAGGAAAGTTGAAGTGAGAAGTTGAGATCTGGGATGGCAAGATAAAGGGCTTGCTATATTCAAATAGCTAGAAGCTATCCCAAATAAAGAAGCTTCAAGAGGACCTCGGTCACCTCGAGCACGAACTTCGTGAGTGAGATGACACGATAATGTTCTGAAGGAGGAGATTGAGGTTGAGAGGTAGGAGAGTTCCAATGCTTTTGAGTGAGCTTGAGTGGCTTGCCAAGATGCTCAAGGGTTGAGGGATCGATTGAAGTAGGAGGAGATCACTCATGAGAAACTAAGGAGGGATTTGGAACTCATGAGAAACTAAGGAGGGATTTAGAACTCATGAGAAACTAAGGAGGGATTTGGAGTGGCACTGTGTGCCATCTCTTGCATAGTGGTAGGAGATGCAGCGTCACCTTGACGATTTAGACTCACGAGATTATCGCTATCGAATCATCGAGGAGTATTGCTAGGGTACCCTTGGGAAGGTAGAGGTGTCGCTAGCATGTGAGGCTGGATTCAACTTCATGAGAGTGCAACTTTTGTTCAATCTCAAGCTTCATCTTGAGTGATTCCACTATCCTTCTCAAGTGGCAAACAGCTTTAGTGCTTTGCAGAAGATAAAGAGGAAAGGAGAAGGGCTTATTCTAGAGGTCAAGAATGAAGATGAGAATGATAAAGAGTCGGCTAAAGGACTAGGCGAGGACTCAGCTCATGATAGTTAGGTAACTAACCTGAAGAGGAGGGGGACCAAGTGGTCGGGTTCGAGCCTCAGCCATCTCCTTTGTCGACTTCTACTGCTACCATGCCTCCAGTCTTGAGTTCTGCTATGACTCCCAGTATCGCTCCGGCCCCAAGTTCTTCTCAAGCTTTTGTAGGCGTATAAAACTGCCTATAGGTCCCTTAACACAAATCTACGATGCCGATTCGACAAACCGACCATCGGGCGACGTATGTAGACACGATCGTTAGTCCACAACACCGAAGCCAAGTGATACGCGACGAAACGAATTAACGAGGCTACGAGGCTAACAAACCGCACGCAAACAACGGAATGAATCCACTCGCGTGCGGAATCAAGCTAACGGGTTGAGGAATCAACGAGTCATCCAACCAAAAGCGGACTCGGACGAATCACGATCGAATCAAGATCAGTTTCGGACTTGAACTCAGAAGTGGATTTACTGCCAAATCAGGTCAACGAATCGAGTCCGAACAAATCAACTACACAACCGAATCACGGACAGAACCGGAAAACAAAACGACGGAAACCCAAACACCTAGAGGGGCTCGGCCGAAACCAAGCCACCTCAAGGTGGCTCGGTGTGTCGGCCACCTGTGCGCAGGCACAGTTCAGATGGCCTATAAATAGGAGAGGTGGTTCATTTGTTCAGAGGTTGGAACTTTTGGGGCCGAAACTCTACCGAATTGAGATCTCACTTTGGAGTTTTGAAGACTTGAAGACTTGGACATTCAGATCTGGTTTTTGGCGAGCATTCACGTCACAAAAGGCAGGAGTTCGAGAGAGAAAATCAGATCTGAGATCTACACGAGATAATACGCCGGATCAAAGCTTGGCCTTTGATCCCGAGAACTAAAGGCTACTATTTCCTTGGTGAAATAGTACCCCCCGGCTGTTATTTCCTTCGTGAAATAGCACCCATCAAATCGTGTAGATCTGACCGGATCTAGATCACGCGGTGGTCCACGGATTAACCCGGCGCAGGCGAAGACCCCACACAAGCGAGTGACCACAAAACAGGAGCTCACGATTTGTTCGACAAAAGAGAAAAGTTGTAATTTTTATTTCTTTTTGTGATCTCGTTGTAACCGGATCTTATAAAAAGACCAGATCTTTATAATCGATAAACTATTACAGGAGTGTGCAATGGAATCAATGAAGAAAGCTACGATTTTTCCCGCGAACAATCTGGCGACCACAGTGGGAGCCGCCGATCTCGTTGCCGAGATCGGAACGTCGCAGCCGCGGATCTTGATCCCAGTCGTGGAGGAGGTCGAATACGAGTTCAACCAACAGAAGTTCAAGGAGTACCTGTCGTCCTCGTCCGGATCAACCTTCCCCCGCAAGTCCAAGATGTTCTCCGCCAGGAGAAAAGCTCGTTGGTACGAAGATGTTAAAAACACCAACGAAGATCTCACCCCGCTGGATGCCAAAGTCACATCGGGTGAGATTCCTCCAATTCCCAACCAGGTCAGATCTGCTCTGGCCAACCCTTCTGCCGCAGAGGGCGTGGTGACTCTCTCGAAGAAAGCCCGCCAAAGGCAACGTCAACGCCTTGCGAAACAATTCGCAAAGGCCATGGAGTTAGTTGACGGGATCCGTTACAATGCGGATCTAAAGAACAAGAGAGGCAAACAGCCTCAACAACAGGTGAACGACGCCTCTTCCAAGCCACCAACAATGGAATGGGTCCGTGTCAAACGGAACCGTTCAACGCTGGAAGAGCGCATTCGCAAGCGCCGCGCACTATCAGCGCATGCACGGGCTCAAGCTGAAGAAGCCCGTAGAAAGTTGTAGAAAAACGTGGCCAAGAAACCGCCACCAACTCGCAAAGTTTGGAGGCCGAAGTCTGAAGCGGCGGTTCAGACCAAGGAGCAGCAACTGCAGCCTTCAAAAGTGCAACTTCCGACGAATCAATCCAAACCGCCGATGATTTCCACAACTACTCCGGGAGATCCCGCAGGACTATCCCAGAAAAGGAAGTCAGTCTTGGAGCACCTCGGTCCACTTCCCGAGGAGCAAAGCAAAGCTCCAATCCAAGAACGTTTGGGCCTACTAAGAAAGCCCCGAACGAATCAACATGCTGGGGGTCGCCGCAACCCTCAACATGACAAAGAAATCATGGCACCCAAGCGCACTACTTTGCGCATTAAAGTTCAGGAGCCCGTTGAGAATTCACGCCCACAAAGGCGCGTTTCGAGGTGCCTGACTCTCGAAAGCCCGAAGAAGGTAGTTCTCTCTCAGAAGGAAACGTTATCGTCTGATGATGATTGTGTTATACCTGAGAAATCGTGCCAACACACGATAGGTTACTCCGACTTTCAAACGGACGAGTTGTACTATCGTGCTGAGGGTACGAGCAAAGCCAGGAAGAGAAGTCCTCGAAGGCTAGAAACTCAGTGCCCTTGTTCAAAGCTCATTCGGGCGGTACTGTCTGAGTGTAACTGCATCAAGGCAGTCCCCGAGAGATATCAGTATTCGAAAGGCTTAGTACCGAAACGCCAAAACCAAGGCATAGGCGTTTCCGGCAAAGAAGAACGGTGATCATTGATGGAGAATTTCTGAGGGTCACCGCCAATATGACCAGCAAGGGAACGTCGGCTCAAGACAACCCCGAGGCGATTCCAGAGGTGCCCCGTCGTGTAACTCGTCTGCAGTCCGGAGCTATTATTCGTGCAACGTATGGTAGGGTTCGGACAAGATGACCTTCGGGAGATGAAGAATCAGATGCTGGCTCGGCAATTGCATCGGACAATATTGTATCCAGTGAAGGACAACCCCGCGAGTCATTCATGATAAGCGCGGAACAAGTAGCCAAGATGCTCGAGGAAGCCATGGCCAAACAACAGGAAAGCTTCAGGTTCGAAATGCAGATGGCCATGCAGAATATGAGAGAAATGTATGAGCAACAAATCCAGGCACTGACGAACCAGCAAGGCGAACCAAACCGCCGTAATCAGGTCGTTCAGGAAGATGAGCACACGGATACGGATGAAGCTCACAATGCCAATAATCCTCCCATCAATGCAGGGGGTGGTAATAAGAATGCTAGTCATAATGCCACGCTTCCACCTCAGAATCGTGCTAACGAAGATACAGGTGAAAGTTTGAAAATCAAAAACCTCGAAAGCAAGATCAATACATTGATTTCTGCTCAAGAGGTGAAGAAAACGGGCATTCCTTGTCCATACCCAAGAGAATGGGAATCAATCCCATATCCGGTGAAGTTCAACCTAATCAACTTCACGCCGTTTGATGGGAAGGGTTCACCAACTCAGCATGTGATTTATTTCAAATCACACCTGGGGGTAATCTCCGGCAATGAGCCTCTGATGGTGCGGTCATTCGTTGGCACTCTTCGTGGAGCCGCCTTCGATTGGTATCGCCGCCTCAAGCCAGGTAGCGTGAACAGCTGGGACAACATAGAGACTAAGTTCCTCACAAATTTCTTCGACGACGACA
The DNA here is from genome assembly GCA_022839385.1 of Asparagus kiusianus. Classification (NCBI taxonomy): domain Eukaryota; kingdom Viridiplantae; phylum Streptophyta; class Magnoliopsida; order Asparagales; family Asparagaceae; genus Asparagus; species Asparagus kiusianus. The sequence continues at coordinate 273,253 of BQKN01064158.1, forward strand.
CCTAGATATCTATCGGATTGTTGCTCGATGAGAAGCAGAAGGACGGGGAGTTAGTCGACACCTTCATCAAAAGGTTCCAGAACAATACGTTGAATTGCAGGGACCCGATCACTAAGGAGTTCATTCTCCAGACCTGCCATAACAATCTTTCATTGGACGTGTTGGAAGCAATGGGGACAGCACCGTCCAAAACGTGAAAGGATCTGAAGGTCCGAGGGGAACAAGCTGAGCGATTCCTCAGGAGAAAGAAGGCGGAGAGAGGCCAACAAGCAGCGAATGCTCCAGCGCAGAATTTCAACCCAAGGGGGAAAGGTAAGGCACATGCCAATGCAGTTGATGCTAATCAGACTTTTCAATTGCAACCACAGCAACAGCAGCAGCGGCAACAACGGCCTCAGAAATCTTCAGAGCCAAGGTTTCCCAAAGTCTACTCATTCAAGGATGATGAAGTTCCCGACATCTTCAAGTACTTGTTAGAGAACAACAAAATCCAACTGCCGGCGATCGTAGATCAAGAAGGAGCCAGCAAAGTGACGGATCCGAAGTACTGCGCGTATCATAGAGCGGTCCATCACCCTACGAGGTCATGCTACTACCTCAAGGACAAGATCCAGGCGTTAATTGACGTAGGGGTCATAACCCCGAAGCCTGCCAAGAATGTGGGAGCAAATACAGTATCAATCAGCTTTGGATCGGTGCCCACAACATGGTTCGAGCCGAAACGCGTCACCAAAGTAGGAATGAAGACGGTGAATGATGACCCATATGGACAGCGCCAAAAAGGACTTGTGCCACACACAGCCCCGAACGGCGAAATCCTCTGGGTTCATCCAGATCTGATTGAAGATGAGCAGTGGGCGACTTCCTCGAAAAGAAAGGGTAAAGGCAAAGCTTGCAATGCTACTTCCGCAATCTTCGAAGAGGATGGCGATGAAGCTCCTACCTTCCCGCTCTCCGAAGAAGAACAAGAAGTCTTTGCCACCAGAAGCGGAAACGAGTATCACTACAACTATCCATCGCCCAGTGACCAGTTAACTGAGCAGGGGGTGACTAAACGGGGACCAGCCAAGACTCTAACAGAGCTGGGGGTGATTACAGCTCCTAAACTGGTTGAAGATGCTCGACGATAGCCGATGGATAAGCAGAAAGAAAAGAGGCCCCAAGAGGTGCAGAATCCGAAGCAGTCTCGTTTCAATCGTCCGATTGGAAGAGATAAACCGGAGAGCTCGAAAACTCCATGTATTTTCGATATTATGGCTCAATTAGCCGATATTCCGGCGCGGATAACGCTGTATGAGTTGCTGCGGCTGTCTAAGGAAACCAGGGAAGCCCTATGAGAAGCCTTGGCCGATTCAGAAGCATTCCTAACTCGGATCAAGCTGGTACCGGAAGAGCCAGAACCGTCAGTTCAACAACGCAATGTAGCGGCCAAGAACCTTCCCTGCATCACCTTCACCAAAGAGGATATGCAGACGAAGAATTCGAACCATGATCGGTCCCTATATTTCATCAGGTACATTGGCTCCAGCGAAGTCAACCGAATCCAAGTAGATCCGGGTTCCGCTGTGAGCATTATGCCGCTTCGCCTTATGCATAGCCTTGGCATTCCAGTCAGCAAATTAGCATCTACAGGCACAGTCATTTACGGATTCAACACCAGCGGGTCAAGGCCTTTAGGAAAGATCCGAATAAAATGCCAAATGGGTGATCTGAAGACGGAGGTCACGTGTTACGTGATTGATGTTGAGACATCATATAACTTACTACTGGGTCGGCCTTGGATCTATAGTAATGTTATAGTTCCCTCCACCCTACATCAGTGTCTGAAATATATCGACACTGATGGAAGGGTCAGGACGGTGGTCGCGGATAAGCAACCATTTAAAGGGTTTGAGAATTATTTCACTGATTCTCTCCTTTATGGTAACGAATCCGATACTGAACCATCGGTCCAGGGCACGGACAGCGGAGAAGAAGCTGATTCCGAAGCCGGATTCGATTACAATGGTGGTTTTGTTTTAAATGAAATTGTACCCTTTGTAATCAATCTTAACGATGAACAATCGTCAGATGACAGTTGTAACTGGCAACTTGCTAATAACGAAATAAATAATGATTTAGAGTACTCGCTGTCTCTTGATGATGCGATAAAGGGATTGTATGATAATCCCGACTTATGTACGCCACTCCGATCATCTTATGTAATGAAGAAACACCTCCAGCATTCTTTCGGAACAACCCTGATCGTTCCTGCCAAAATAGGAGACGAAAAAGAAGTGATTTACGGTAAAGGAGAGAATTTTTCGTTGCTAGATCATTTCCTAAGAGAAGATGGGGATGATGACAAATCTGGTCTGCATTTATCTAAGTATAGTCCGGAAGCGCGCAAGCTCATGGAAAAACAGGGATATGATTTCACACTCGGAGAAGGTTTATACTTCGATCGAGGTTCCCATATCCCAGTCAAAACGGTATATGTACCAAAAGGGAAACCAGATGATTATTACCATCACAAAAGAGGCTTAGGCTACGTTTCCTCGTCTGATGATGAATGTGGTTGGCAAATTATCGATCAAATTGCTAACAAGGCTAAAGATGGGTACTCGTCAGATTCCTCAGAATGGGACTCCGATACAAGTTTAGGGGAAGTATTCAAAACCCTAATGTCGAACATGACTACAGCTGATCCATCTACGATGGAGGACGACGATCAAATACCAACGTGGGAAGACCCATGGGTTCATCACCTAAACATGCAGTACGGTGATAGGTTTGAACAGAGGGAACCCCCCACTGAGGATAAAATAGTCCAAATTAATATGGGCGATGAAGCCAACCTAAAACCCATATTCATCAGCGATAGTCTTCCCCCAGATGAGAAGGAGGAATTAATTGCTCTCATCAGGGAATATATCGACGTCTTCGCTTAGAACTATGAGGACATGCCCGGGCTCGACCCCAATGTGGCGGTACACCGCCTCGATATCAAGTCGGATGCCAAACCTGTCAAACAACAGCAGAGATGGTTTCGTCCGTAGATTATGGAAACCATTGAGGCAGAGGTTAAGAAGTTGATCGACTCAGGATTTATCCGAGAGGAGCAACATCCAGACTGGCTAGCTAATATTGTCCCAGTCATGAAGAAAAATGGTAAGATCAGGATATGCATCGACTTCAGGGACCTGAATGCGGCATGTCCGAAAGACGACTTTCCCCTCCCAATCACGGACGTCATCATCGACAATACGTGCGGATTTGAGAGGATGTCCTTCATGGATGGCTTTTCGGGGTATCACCAAATCAAGATGCACCCGGATGATGAGAAGCATACAGCGTTCAGAACGCCCCTCGGTGTCTTCTGCTACACGGTGATGCCTTTCGGTCTAAAGAATGCAGGCGCCACATACCAACGAGCGATGACTAAGATTTTCCAAAAGCACCTCAGGAAAATGGTCGAGTGCTACGTTTATGATTTGGTTGTAAAAAGTCGCAACAAAGAAGATCACATCAAGGACTTGAAGATAATGTTCGATCTCATGCGGAGTCATCAATTGAAGATGAACCCCACTAAATCCTTCCTTGGAATGTCCAGCGGAAAATTCCTTGGATTCGTCATCACCACTAAAGGTATACATATCGACCCTGACAAGGTGAAAGCGATACATGAATTGCATCCCCCGAGAAATCTAAGAGAACTCAGAGGATTGCAAGGACGATTAGCTTACATCCGGCGGTTCATCTCAAATCTTTCTGGGAAGTGTCAGCCATTCTCTAAACTAAACAAGAAAGGTGTGTCATTTATTTGGGACGACGCCTGCCAAAAAGTACTCGAAGACATCAAGACATATTTGACGAACCCTCCTGTTCTTGTCGCACCAAAATCAGGTAAACCGTTCTTGATATACATCAAGGCGATGAACCATTCGATAAGTGCTTTATTAGCAAAAGACGTTGATAATGGTCACGAACAGGCGGTTTATTACTTATGTCGAACTTTGGTAGGCACCGAGTCCCGATATCCGATGATTGAGAAAGAATGTCTCGCATTGGTATTCGCAGTACAAAAGACGCGGCATTACTTGGTCGGACAGACGATTTACGTTATCTCTAACGTTAATCCGGTACGGGTATTTATGACGCAACCGGGTTCGATGAATTGGCGGTTAGCAAAATGGGCCCTTCTCTTGTCCCAGTATGACTAGCACTTCAAACAGCAGAAGTCGGTCAAAGGACAAGCGATTTGTGATCTTTTGGCGGCTAGCCCAACAACAGATACGGCAGAAGTATATGATGACTTACCGGATGAAACCCACGAGGTTAACACCACGTCGCATCAACAAGTATGGCAATAATACTTTGATGGCGCTTCGAGAGCAGTTAATAAGGCAGTAGCCCCCGGATGTCCTAAAGTCTCCTCCGGAATTGGAGTTGTCTTAGTTTCCCCGGGGAAGCATGTAATGCCTCGGGCTTATTCACTGACAGATCCATGTTCCAATAACATAGCCGAGTACAACGCGCTCCTCATTGGACTCAGTTTCGTCAATGAGCTGGGGGTCGAATATCTTGAAGTTTTTGGAGATTCTCAATTGATAGTCAACCAAGTCCGTGGAGAATATGAAGTCAGGAGCCAAGACCTGATCCCATACCACCAGGAGGCCGTCAAAATGGCAGATTCTTTCGAAGAATTCTTTATTGAATACATCCCTCGTCTCCAGAACGCTTATGCGGATGCACTGGCAGCACTAGCAGTATCACTCGCGCAGCCGCCCGAAACTAAATTGCTAGTCACAGTAAGATCGCATCAACTCTGCATACCCATATACAATATGGATATCGAAGAGGAAGATGATAGAAACGTAAACGCCAAGGAGGTGAACTCAACTCAAATCGGGTCTGAGTCCCGAGATTGGCGTTTTCCCATCATTGACTACGTCCAATATGGTATTCTGTCGGAGGATGTAAAAGAAAGAGAATCTATCCGTCGAAGAGCACCAAGGTTCTTCTATAATGCCGAGACCCGTACATTATACCGTCAAGGGTACGATGATTTGCTCCTCCGATGCCATTCGAATGAAGAAGCAGAAGAAGTTCTTAAGGAAGCACACGAAGGAGAATGCGGTGCGCATCAGCCTGGTCCCAAGCTGTATGATCGCATCAGAAGAATGGGATACTTTTGGCCAACAATGGTCCGTGATGTGATTGAATACGCACGAGGATGTCATGCCTGTCAAGTGCATGCAAATTATATGCACCAACCACCGGAGCGGTTACACACGTCAACCACTTCCTGGCCATTCGATACATGGGGTATGGACATTGTCGGTCCTATTTTTCCCCCTTCAGTCAAAGGTGATCGGTTTATTCTCGCAATCACGGATTACTGTTCAAAGTGGGCTGAAGCAATTCCTCTTAAGGAAGTGAAGACGAACAACGTCATCAATTTCATCAAGCATCATGTCATATACCGACACGGCGTGCCGAGACGGATCATTCATGATAACGGTCCGCAGTTCAAAAGCAACGCTTTCGTCAGGTTCTGCGACAAATTCAAGATTCAAGATGTTTCGTCGACAGCTTATTATCCCGCTGCGAACGAATTAGTTGAGGCTATCAACAAGACGATCATTAAGATCCTATCAAAGCTCGTGAAGACTAATAAACGAGATTGGGATGATAAACTCGGTGAAGCACTCTGCGCTTATCGCACCACCGTACGCACACCTACGGAAGCCACCCCGTATTCATTGGTATACGGATGTGAAGCTGTGCTGCCTTTGGAAATCCAAATCCCATCCCTTCGGATCGCTCTCGCAACAGAGATGACGACTGAAGAGCAACATCAGAAACGTCTTGAGGAACTCGAAATGTTGGATGAAAGGTGCTTGGAAGCTCAACAACACATTGAGTTTTATCAAGCCAGAATATCTAGGGCTTTTAACAAAAGAGTCCGACAGAGAAGCTTCAAGGAAGGAGATCTGGTCCTCGCTGCTCGCCGACCGATAATCCTCAATTCCAAGAAGAATGGTAAATTTGAACCCAAATGGGAATGACCGTTTGTGATAGACACAGTCTACTCAAACGGTGCATATCGCCTCGTTTCTCTAGAGGGTGTCAGGCAATTAATGCCAATAAATGGGAAGTTCCTGAAAAAGTACTATCCCTAGTACATTCAGGATAACCCATTTATCGAGAAGTTCCTCGAAGAATATCACACTTAATATTCTAGAGGATAACCCAAAATTGTTCTACCACCAAAATCCCTCACTGATCAATTTCAATTGACAGTGAGTCCACCAAAAACTATCTTTCTGGCTTAAGCCACCCACAAATTCCCCTCTTGATTCTTTCCACGAACAAGAGGCCCACTTTTAATTCAGAGCCTCCTTTCGATAAACGAAAGAACTCCCCTCTTTTCTCTTTGGTTAAACCTCTTCATGGTTATAACCAAAGCTAAAACTTTATTTCAATAAATGAAAAACTCATCTAGATAACCGATCCTATAAAGGATAAGCTTATTTAGATCTTCTGGATTCTCGGAGTGGAGATCCCACTTCTAGTTTCTTTCTTGCACTGGAAATAGAATATAAAATTCTTCCTTTCCAGAATCAAGGAATAGAATATAAAATTCTTTCTTCCTTGTTCGGGGAATAGAATATAAAATTCTTCCTTCCCACACCAATCCTTCTCCAAGAATTTAGGATTCATCCTAGGAAGTTTATCCCGAATCCTAAGCAGAGATAAGTCTACGCTTAACACGCGCTGCCGGTTTAGTCTTTCTCCGTAGAAGAAGACACTAGAGTTCGATTCTGGGGTATTCTATCCTGAAACCTAAGCAAGGATAAGTCTACGCCTAACCCGTGCTGCCGGTTAGTTCTTAACCGTTAAAAAGAACACCCGCCCACATATTCAACATTGTGGCAGGTTGTTATTAATAACACCAAAATTCATGCCTTACACGCATGGGGAATTTCATCCTGAATCCTAAGAAAGGATATGCCGACGTCTAACACGCGTCGCCGGTTTTGTCTTTGTCCGTAGAAAAAGATACCAGAACCTGATTCTGGGGACCTTTATCCCGAAGCCTAAGTTGGGATAAGTCAGCGTCTAAAACACATTGCTGGGTGGCCTATTCCCATAAAAGTCTACGTATTCGAAGTCGTAACACAAAGTCTAAGGGAGTTCATTCCGTTAGCACAACGTTACATGCAGAACGGATTTAGACAATCCGCATGCTAGCCCGACTCAAACGGTAGTCGGTAAAGGCTAATCAAATCCGTTGAAGGCTGGGGGTTAGCCAAAAATCCTAAAGTCAACGCCTAACACGCGTCGCCGGGTAACCTATTCCGTAACAAGTGGCAAAGCCTATGTATTCAACATCATAGCATAGAGTCTAAGGGAGTTCATTCCTTTAGCACAACGTCACATGCGGAACGGATTTAAACAATCCGCATATAAGCCCGATTCAAACGGTAATCGGTAAGAGCACGTCAAATCCATTGAAGGCTGAGGATTAGCCAAAAATCCTAAGTCAACGTCTCATACACGTTGCTGTTTAGTCTTTTCACAGGAGAAAGACGAAGTTTACGTATTCAATATCGTAGCACTAAAAGGGTTAACTCTTTTAGCTTAACGTCACATGCGGAACGGACTTAAACAATCCGCATGCTAGCCCGACTCAAACGGTAGTCGGTAAAAGCTTATCAAACCCGTTGATGGCTGAGAATTTGCCAAAAATTCTATAAATACGAGTCATTGACGCATCAATTTTACAAATTGGTCTCGTGACTCAAGTATCTGCCACGCTCCAATTCCTTAAGAGCTTAAACTGTGTATACTCCAGAAAACGTACGAGTATAAATTGTTTCGGACGCTGTACAACGCGTCACAATGAAGCTCAGATGCCGGACAACGCGTCGTAAATGTCAATCGATGATCAGTTCTATGTTGAAACAACCAACTCGAGCTAAAAAGTCAGGAAATCGAGAATCGACTTCAAATTCAAAATTCCGACAGACGGTCAGACAATAAATGCAGCACCGGAACCCTTACAGATATTCGACAAAGCACCGAATAGCTTGGAGGACTGAAGGAATCAAGAATAAAAGCCATTCCAAATATCCCGTCGTAACCGATCGAAGGATGGGACAATCATATCCAAAGTATTCCAGACTCGTCTATAAAAGAACGAGGCTGAAATACTTTGGAGGGGGTATCTGTAGGCGTATAGAACTACCTATAGGTCCCTTAACACAAATCTACGACGCCGATTCGACAAACCGACCATCGGGCAATGTATGCAGACACAATCGTTAGTCCACAACACCGAAGCCAAGTGATAAGCGACGAAATGAATTAACGAGGCTACGAGGCTAACGAACCGCACGCAAACAACGGAATGAATCCACTCGCGTGCGAAATCAAGCTAACGGGTTGAGGAATCAACGAGTCATCCAACCAAGAGCGGACTCGGACGAATCATGATCGAATCAAGATTAGTTTCGGACTCGAACTCAGAAGTGGATTTACTGCCAAATCAGGTCAACGAATCGAGTCCGAACAAATCAACCACACAACCGAATCACGGACAGAACCGGAAAACAAAACGACGGAAACCCAAACACCTAGAGGGGCTCGGCCGAAACCGAGCCACCTCAAGGTGGCTTGGCCAGAGCCGAGCCACCTTGAGGTGGCTCGGTTGTCGGCCACCTGTGTGCAGGCACAGTTCAGATGGCCTATAAATAGGAAAGGTGGTTCATTTGTTCAGAGGTTGGAGCTTTTGGAGCCGAAACTCTGCCGAATTGAGATCTCACTTTGGAGTTTTGAAGACTTGAAGACTTGGACATTCAGATCTGGCTCTTGGCGAGCATCCGCGTCATAAAAGGCAGGAGTTCAAGAGAGAAAATCAGATCTGAGATCTACACGAGGTAATACTTCGGATCAAAGCTTGGCCTTTGATCCTGAGAACTAAAGGCTACTATTTCCTTAGTGAAATAGTACCCCCCGGCTGTTATTTCCTTCGTGAAATAGCACCTGTCAAATCGTGTAGATCTGATCGAATGTAGATCGCGCGGTGGTCCACGGATTAACCCCGGCGCAGGCGAAGACCCTACACAAGCGAGTGACCACAAAACAGGAGCTCGCGATTTGTTCGAAAAAAGAGAAAAGTTGTAATTTTTATTTCTTTTTGTGATCTCGTTGTAACCGGATCTTATAAAAAGACCGGATCTTTGTAATCGATAAACTATTACAAGAATGTGCAATGGAATCAATGAAGAAAGCTACGATTTTTCCCGCGAACAGCTTTAGCCTCGGACCCAGATCCGAGTTCCGCCCCCAATCCAAGTCTAGCTCCTCAGGAACTTCAATGTATATCCTTTTTTTTTTCTTTTTTCTTTGTAAATACTTTTGTATTGTAAGTGCTTTGAATATATGAATGAAAAAGGTTCACTTTTGTCAATTTGAATTATGTACCTTTGTGATTGTGAAGAGGACTGAGTTGATGACATGCCTTGGTTTTACCCCGAAAGGAAACCAAGGTCTTACATGTCAGAGTCGACCAAGCTGGAGACATGCCTTGATTTTGTTCCGAGTGGATACCAAGGTCTTACGTGTCGGAGTCGACCAAGTTGGAGACAAGCCTTGGTTTTATTCCGAAAGGATACCAATGTCTTACCTGTCAAAGTAGACCAAGTTGGAGATGTCTTGACCTCGTGCCTTGGTCATACTCATAATGAAACCTAGGTCTTGGGTACGTGGTTTGGGTTTATTCATGAAGATGATACCAAGGTCTTTGTAGTAGTACAAAACATGTCATGCTAGGATATTGAAAATTGTCTCACCCCGCTTCCTAAAATACTGGGGAATCAGAACGTGAACAAGCCTACGACGTATTAGACTAAGGAGAAATATACTAGACCTTCTACTCAATCTAATACGTTAAGCGTCAAGCAATATAAAGTGAAGGCACAGGTCCCCGATCACAGTAGTGAGAATATAATAAACAACTTAGAATAGAAAAGAGTCATATCAAAAATGGAATATCATCTGAGACACAAAGTTTGGGTCAAACATGCCCTTATTACAAAACTATCCAACTATATGCTGAAGAGATATAGAATACATCGATCAAATGGAAATAGAAAGTACTACAAAAATAAACTAGGACCATCAACGAATAAAAAAAACGACTAGGCTTCGGCTTCTTCTTCTACTCTATTGTGAAGCACTCCTGCTGAGAATACTCGGGCCCCGACGTGTCTCCAAGCTGGACCTGTCCGTCCTCTAAGTCTGACATACACTAGAGAAAAATAGGTGTACGTCAGCATGCATAGCACACGACAAGACTCCACATGGGAAAATAGAAACGGTCGAATGACCAATGAAAGAACAGTAATAATAAATAGAAGCATGCAGCTGGAATACTAAAACTAGATGAAATCCACCAATAGTATATAATAATCAAATGAATCCAAAAATCAACCAAGTAACAAAGTCATGCAACTAGCCATCCTATAATAGATCACTAGTTCATCCAAATAATAAGGTCATACAACCTGATGGAACTAATACTTAAAAATCTACAACACGAGACGTAGCACGTCGAGCAAAATAATCCAAACAAGAAAACCCTCATGTATATACCATATGTCTCAAATTACAAATAATTAAATACTAATCCTAATATATATATATGAAAAGAATATAACTGGTCTGTATCTCACAAGAATCCATAATCATCTAAGTAACGAGATCATGTAACTAGCCATCCTATAATAGGTCACTGGTCCATAATCATCCATGGTGATAATAAAGGAAATTCCAATTATAGATATCAAACAAAGCCTACCATAGGACACACAAGCATATTATTCTTATTTTACATGTTATTTGAATTGGAGAAGGATATTTTATATATATATCGGGTCCCCGTAAACCTATCCGGGGGCCTTGCCTTCAAGTCAAGTATTGGCCATTTGGCCCATGTATATATATAACTCGTGATATCAGGAAAGAGCATGTGCCCATTTATATACATGTTATGTTCTCTGTCCAATTCCCAAACCTCATATTTGTCAATTTAATTTAAGTGACTATACATAAAATATTATGCACTAGCCATAGAGTTATCGTGGAATGACTTCTGTAAATCTATGAAAATAATTATGACCCATAACACGTCCGATCAAGAGTGCATCATCTAGTCAATGCTATAATAGTAATAGTCAAGGAAACCTCATACCAGGATATCGATATCAAGGGAACTCGGAACTCCTCACATCGGGATATCGATTTCGAGTGAGTATAGCCATGTTTTGAAGCACGCTTATAAACCATACTTTTAATAGGAGTCGTTTTCGTGTACAGTCTCTCCTATTGGATAACAACTAGGTGATAAAGTAATAAATTCCATATAGTCATTCATCAAACAAATCTCACGCATGTAATAACATAACACAGTCTAGTCTATGCATGTAATTCATAACAGATCTAAAATTCTAATAAATGATAATAAAAATAGAAATTCACGCGTACTTAAATCACAGCAATTATAAGAATTGAAACGAAACTAATAGAGAGTCGAGATCTTGCGCATAATTAATTTATGATAGATCTAAAATTGTATGGAATAATAAACGAGAACATGGATCTTGCACACAATTAACAAATCTAAAATTGTACGGGATAAATAACGGGAACGGAGATCTTGCACATAATTAATTTACGACAAATATAAGAATTGAAACGAAATTAAACGAGAATCGGGATCTTGCCTCGGGGTTTCATCGAACGAATCGACACTGACGTGCGAGTCCGCAGGTGAGGCGACGGCAACAAGCAGGCTGTGCATAGCGTCGGTGGTGCGGATCTGACCTCAGGCATCAGCGGAGGCTACAGCAGCGAGGGTAGAGGAGAGAGAGGTGCAAGTGTGGGGGAGCGTAGAGCTACTGGAGGGAGAGGTGGATCGTGGGGTTACGGTGCTGAGGGATCTGGGCATGGGTTAAGGGCGGCTCGGTAGAGGTCGAGGGGGATGCGGGGCTGCGGTGGCGGTTGAGCAGTGGTGGGGAGGAAGGCTACTGTAAGGAGTTGTCGGGGCTGTCGGAGGACGTGGGGTTGAGGCGTTGTCAGCGAGAGGCAGGGTTGAGGCGGAGGAGGATGAGCCGGAGGTGAGGGGGAGGTGGCTGCAGGGGTGACGAGGGAGAGGAGGTGGGGTCGCGGGGTGATCGCGGGGGAAGCGGAGGAGGACGGCTGAGCGGCGTGGTGGTGCTGCGGGAGAAAAGAGAGAGAGAGGAGAGGCGGGCGGCTGTGTGTGGCTGCGGGAGAAAAGAGAGAGAGAGAGAGAGAGGTATAAATACACTTAGCGTTAGGTTAAAAATAACTAAGAATTAATTAAGAAAAGTAATTAGAGAAAAATTAAAACTAATTAAGAAAATAATTAGGAAAATTAACAATAATTAGGGATAAAATTATTATAATTAATACAATACTTATAATAACAAAACAATAATATAACAAATATTAATTTAAAAGTTTTCACTACATCAAGTTAATTTATAATTATCAAAATTATTAAATAAATATAAAATTAGATTTTTAAATCGTAGAAAATTCTAAAAAATCGAGAAAATATAAATACTTTTTTAAAAATAATAAATTAATTTTAAAAATACCAGAAATTTTATTTTTTAACTAGTATCGAAAATTCATGGTCATTACAAAAATGTTCATTATAAATGTTTGTTTTGTAGTGACTCATTAAGATAACATTTGTAATTTGTTCCTCTCGAGTTTATCACTTAGATTGGCCTCCAAGAGGAGGAGGAAAAAACTATGGAGGAGAGTGAGGGGGCTTCGAGTAAGGAGCTCATTTGTGAAAGAAGCGAATTGTTGGTGAAAAGAATTAGGAACTCTTCGTGCGGATTCATCCAATTAGGCCTGAGCGATATCTCGTATTAGTCATATCTCAGTACGAGGAAGTGATGATTGGTTTGGGTGATTTGAATCAACCATCTTGCACAAAAAAGAAGAGGAGGCCCCATAGTGAGTGCCAAACTGTTGATGTCAAATGCTTAACAATGGGATTTAGGATTGATTTTGAAGAGTTTAGCTCCTTGATCTCCTTTGAAAGCTAATACCCTGATAAGAAGAGTCGCACATATGCAACATATTAGAGGATGGGAGTTGGGTTCTCTTGTAATTCCTCTGACAATCAAGTTAGTTATGATCTGAAGGGGGAGAAATGAATTGATATAATTCTCTCTAAATATGCAAAAATCGCGTACCTTTGGTCAGTAGTGATGTTCCTATTTATACTAAAATGATAGGGGCATTCAGGTAATTTTCGTCGAGTACATGCAATCGTCTTAGTCAACTGATATATTTCCAGGTGTCAATATCAGAGAGTCCAAGATACATTGTGATTAATATGGCGATGATAGAGAGATTAAGGTACTAATGTTGTCTGATGTGTTATGAAGGCTTCAACGGTGAAGTAATGATGACTCCATCAGCAAATCTAATGTGACAATGACCGACTGTCATTTAATAAGTGTGAGGAGCACCACCTTTTGTCTTGGCCTTCAAGGGAGGTAAGAAACACCGTCTCTTGTCTAGGCCTTCAAGGGAGACAAGAAGTAACACCTTTCGTCTCGGCCTTCGAGTGAGACGATAGGTGACGCCTTTAATCTCGGCCTTCGAGGGAGATGAGAAGTCAGTGTGTCTAGGTCGCGTTGGTGTATAGTCTACTTGAGATACTTGCGATCTAGCTGAATGGGATTAACACTGTTTCCGGTAAAAGTTGCTGTTTTCATTGATGTTCTCTTTTTCGAGATCTGTTACAATTTTGAGCGTTACAACAGGATAAAATGAAAACAAAAGGGTTACAACTTTAACGAAAATAAACACGAGATCCCGGTTTGGTACGGTCTCGCTTGCGTGGGTTGTTGGCCTGTGACGGGGACGTCGATATCCGTGGACCGCCGACTTTTCAAGATCCTTTTCGGTAAAATCCGGCAGAGTTTCGTCTATCCGCAGAGGGATATAGAAACAGAACTTCGTCGATCCGCGTGAGATCTAGAAGTTTAAAGCGTATATCTCGGCTAACGCGAGATAATAGCTCTTCTCAGTGTCGCCTGCGAAGGGCAACACCAAGGAACAGAAGGGGGTGAATGAAGGGTGCTGATGAAGAACGCCTTACTCCTTGCTCCGGCAGGGCTTCGCCGCTATCTTACAGACTCTGACTCCTCACTCCGGCAGGGCTTCGCCGCTCTCTTGCAGAACAATCCTTGGCTAATATAATTCAGCCTTGAATTGAGAGCAAAAAATCAAGAGCCCCTCACAAAGGAGGCCAAGGGGGCTATTTATAGCCACAAGGAGAGGGGGGGGGCTGATGTGAGACACCCCTGGGGTGTCTTGGCTTTGCCAAGACACCCCTCGGGTGTCTCGGGCCTGCCGAGGCCCATTTGGGTGTCTCAACGCAGTCCGAGGCTGTGCCGTTGTTCTGCCGTTGTCCTGCCGTTGACTCGCCGTTGACTTTTCGTCCAAACTCGGATTTGAGTGATTTCGGATGCGTTGGAATCGTGACGGCGAGCTCTGTAGGCCCCAATGGTTGGATTATCCGTGGGGTGATCGGGGCACAGCGGGCGTTGGTCCAATTGTGGTGATTGCGGGGTTTTCGGTCAACCCGTATCCTCGTGATTCTGACATTCTGTCGGATCACGTCATCCGTCGGTTTTCTTCAGTCGCTCACCGGCGTCATTTGAGCTCTTGTGAACTGGGTAGTGACGTTCGATCGTCGATCGTTAACACCGAGCTGTGAGTGGGGACCTATCGGCAATTTTCGATGCCTACAGATACCCCCTCCAAAGTGTTTCGGACTCGTTTCTTTTATAGAAGAGACCGGAATACTTTGGATATGATTGGTCCAACCTTCAGTCGGCCTAAGTGACCTGTGGTTTGCTTCAACTCTCGGCTCTTTCGATCTTCGGTTTATCCGGCGCTTTGTCGAATAACCGAAGTTGTTCCGGCGCTGCGTTTATCGCCTGGCCGTCGTCGGAGTTTCGAGTCTACAGCTGATGAGTTGAGTTTGGCTCGTGTCATTGAGTTGACTTTTGAACTTGCTATCCCCGTCACATCGTGTTGACTTGAGGGTTTCGGTTGACTTTTTGACGCAACGCGCTGTCCGGCGTTGACCTAAGGTTACGCGTTGACCGGCGTCCACCTTAGGGTTTTGGAACCGCATGGGTTGACTTTTGTCGTCACGTGTTGACTTTCGTCGCCACGTGTTGACTTTCGTCGCAACGCGCTGTCCGGTGTTGACCTAAGGTTACGCGTTGACCGGCGTCCACCTTAGGGTTTTGGAACCGCTTGGGTTGACTTTTGTCGTCACGTGTTGACTTTCGTCGCCACGTGTTGACTTTTGTCGCAACGCGCTGTCCGGCGTTGACCTAGGGCTACGCGTTGACCGGCGTCCGCCTTAGGTTTTGGTACCGCTTGGGTTGACTTTTGTCGTCACGTGTTGACTCTCGTCGCCACGTGTTGACTTTTGACGCAACGCGCTGTCCGGCGTTGACCTAAGGCTACGCGTTGACCGGCGTCCGCCTTAGGGTTTTGGATCACGCTCGTTGATTTGTGTTGCAACGAACCATCGGAAGTTGATGTGTGAAGTTCACCCGTATTTTCAATTGCCGGCGAAGAGAATGAACATCGGGGGATCGAAAGATCGTTTGGGGGCTTAAAATGCTGTCCGGGGATCAAAACACCGCGTAGGGGCCAAAAACCCGGGCGAAACACC
>BQKN01064158.1:301044-325735 GCA_022839385.1 Asparagus kiusianus
TGAATTTTGAACTTTTCGCAGAACCTTATGAAGGCGTTGCTGATAAATTGAGGACCGTTGTCGTGTATGATTCGTCTTGGAACACCATGCCGGTAAATGATATGGTGCTTGATGAATGCAATGACGTTGCTCGTCTTGACTTCTCTGAGTGGAACTGCCTCAGCCCATTTGGAGAAGTAATCAGTGATCGCCAGGATGAACCGATCGCCTTTAACCGAAGGGGGATTTATAGGACCAACAATGTCCATTCCCCAGGTCTCGAACGGCCACGACGTAACCGAAGGATGTAGATGTTCCGGAGGCTGGTGTATGTAATTCGCGTGTACCTGACACGCGTGACACTTCCGAGCGTATACGATTGCCTCGTGCATCATGGAGGGCCAAAAGTATCCCATTCTCCTGATGCGATCATAGAGCTTGGGACCCGGTTGGTGCGCGCCGCACTCTCCTTCATGTGCCTCTTTAAGCACTTCTTCAGCTTCTTTGGTTGATAGGCAACGTGCCAGCATGCCATCATACCCCCTACGGTATAGTGTTCGATTCTCCGTATTATAGTAGAATCTTAGAGCTCTTCGTCTGATCGACTCTCTCTCCTTTACGTCTTCTGGCAAGATCCCATGTAGGACGTAGTCGATGATGGGGAAGCGCCAATCCCGGGGCTCAAACTCAGCCTGAGTTGTGTGTGCCTCCTGAACCTCTTCTTCCTTGTCGTCTTCATCGTGAAGCGGCACTAAGAGTTGGTGAGTTCCTACCGTGACAAATTGTTCTGTCCCGGGTGGCTGTGCCAGAGAAACAGCTAGAGCTGCTAACACATCTGCGTAAGTGTTCTGCAACCGCGGAACGTGCTCGATGAAGAACCCTTCAAATGATTCCGCCAGTTCTATCGCCATCTTGTGATACGGGATTAGATCCTGACTTTGAACTTCATACTCCCCTTGGACTTGCTTGACGATTAGTTGAGAATCGCCGAAAGCTTCGAGATACTCAACCCCCAGCTCTTTGGCAAAGTTGAGTCCTATAATCAGTGCGTTATACTCTGCTACGTTATTCGAGCACGGCTCAGTTAATGAGTAGGCTCGAGGCATCACATGTTTTCCTGGGGAAACTAAGACCACTCCAACTCCGGAGGAGACCTTAGAACATCCAGGAGTACCTGCGGCATTAGCTGCTCGTGAAGCACCGTCGAAGTATAAACGCCACACTTGTTGGTGTGAAGTCGCGTTGACTTCGTGGGTTTCATCAGGTAGGTCGTCGTATATCTCGGCGGCGCCCGTTGTTGGATTGGCTGCCAGGAGATCACAGATGGCCTGTCCTTTTACTGACTTCTGCTGTTTGAAGTGCAGATCGTATTGGGACAAGAGTAAAGCCCACTTCGCTAATCGCCAGCTCATGGAAGCCGGTTGAGTCATGAACACTCGGACCGGGTTAACTTTGGAGATGACGTAGATGGTTTGTCCAACCAAGTAATGCCGCATCTTCTGGATGGCGAACACTAGAGCCAGGCATTCTCTCTCAATCATAGGATATCGAGATTCAGCGCCCACCATGGTTCGGCTTAAGTAATACACCGCCTGCTCGTGACCGTTATCGTCATCTTGTGCAAGCAATGCACTTAATGAGTGGCTCGTCGCCTTGACATAAATCAAGAACGGTTTGCCCGATTTCGGTGCAACGAGTACGGGAGGTTTCGAGAGATATTCTTTGATACTCTCGAACGCCTTTTGACAAGCATCGTCCCATACGAATGACACGCCCTTCTTTGTGAGCCTGGAGAACGGTTGGCATTTCCCCGAAAGGTTCGAGATAAACCGACGGATATAAGCCAATCGCCCTTGCAGTCCTCTGAGCTCTTTGAGGTTCCTTGGCGGTTGCAATTCATTGATCGCCTTCACTTTATCCGGATCAATGTGAATACCTTTGGTGGTGACGACGAATCCCAGGAATTTGCCACTAGACATTCCGAGGAAAGACTTGGTGGGATTCATCTTTAACTGATGGGCCCGCATCAAGTCGAACATGGTCTTCAAGTCTTTGATGTGATCTTTCTTATCACGACTTTTCACGACCAGATCATCCACGTAGCATTCGACAGTCTTTCGGAGATGTTCCTGAAAGATCTTCGACATGGCTCGCTGATATGTAGCACCTGCATTCTTCAAGCCGAAGGGCATGACTGTGTAGCAGAATACGCCGAGAGGCGTTCTAAATGCAGTATGCTTTTCGTCGTCTGGATGCATCTTTATCTGGTTGTAACCAGAGAAACCATCCATGAAAGACATCCTCTCGAACCCACACGTGTTGTCGATGATAACATCCGTGATGGGGAGAGGAAAGTCATCTTTTGGGCAAGCAGCATTGAGGTCCCTGAAGTCGATGCATATCCGGATCTTCCCGTTCTTCTTCAGGACTGGAACAATATTGGCAAGCCATTCGGGATGTTGCTCTTCTCGGATAAATCCTGAGTCGACAAGCTTTTTGACTTCGGCTTCGATTGCCTCCATCATTTGCGGACGAAACCGTCGTTGTTGTTGTTTGACTGGTTTGACGTCCGGCTTAATGTTAAGACGATGCACTGCTACGTTTGGATCGAGCCCTGGCATGTCTTCATAATTCCAGGCAAACACGTCGATATACTCTCGGATAAGAGAAATCAACTCTTCTTTCTCCTCAGGTAGGAGGCTGTCGCTGATGAATATTGGCTTCGGATTTTCTTCGCTGCCCATATTCACCTGAACGACTTGGTCTTCGGTAGGAGGCTCTCTCTGCTCGAACCGGTCGCCATACTGCATGTTTAAGTGATGAACCCACGGGTCTTCCCATGTCGGCATCTCATCATCTTCTTCGATTGTCGTTGGATCAACCGTGACCATGTTCGACATTAGCTTCTTAAACATTTCACCAAGACTAGCGTCGGAATCCCAACCCGAAGAGTCGGAAGAATATCCTTTCCTAGTCTTGTTAGCAATTTGGTCGATGATTTGCCAGCCACACTCCTCGTCTGATGAGACATAGCCTAGACCTCTTTTGTGGCGATAATAATTATCGGGCTTTCCCTTCGGTACATAGGCCATCCGGGGTGGAACCCGTAGACCTCGACCAAAGAAAAGACCCTCTCCGATCTTGAAGTCATACCCGTGCCTTTCCATCATGTTGCGCGCTTTCGCATCGTATTTGGACAGATGACGGGCCGGTTTATCATCGTCGTCTTCCTCTTCCATGAAGTGGTCGGGTATCGGAGATGCTCTTCCTTTGCCGTAGATGACCTCCTTTCCACCCCCAATCCCTGCGGGGATGATAAGCGTTGTTCCGCAAGGGTCGTGTACCTGCTTCCTCGTCAAACAAAATGATTGAAGAGGCATATACAAATCAGGGTTAGCATAGAGTTCATTAGTGATATCATCGAGACCCGTCGAGTACTCTAAATCATCGTTTATTGATAGTTCTTCGGCAAGTTGCCAATTACAACTATCTTCCGATGATTCATCATCGTCAAGATTGATTACAATGGGTACAATGTCGTTTAAAACAAAACCGCCATCGTAATCAAGCCCTGGTTCGGTATCAGCTTCATCTCCGCTGTCCGTTCCTTGGGCCGATGGTTCAGTATCGGATTCAGCGCCGTATAAAAGGGAATCGGTGAAATAATTCTCCAATCCCTTAAACGGTTGCTTATCCGCGACCACCGTCTTGACTTCATTATCTGTGCCCACATATTTGAAGCACTGATGTAGAGTTGACGGGACTATAAGGTTACCGTGGATCCAAGGCCGACCCAACAGTAAATTATAGGATGTTTCCGCGTCAATCGCATAGCATGTAACTTCCGACTTCAAATCCCCAATCTGGCATTTGATTCGGATCTTCCCCAAGGGTTTGGACCCGCTGGTGTTGAATCCGTAAATCGTCGTGCCAGTGGACGCTAATTTGCTAGTCGGGATTCCGAGATGATGCATCAATCGGAATGGCATGATGCTAACAGCGGAACCCGGATCGACTTGGATCCGGTTGACAACGCTGGAGCCAATATGCCCGGTGAAGTACAACGGCCTGTCATGATTTGAGTTCTTTGTCTGCATATCTTCCTCGGTGAAAGAGATGCAGGGGAAGTGATGCGCCGCCAGATTGCATTGTTGAGCTGACGACTCCGGTTCTTCGGAAGATGGTTTGATCCGAGTCAGGAAGGCTTCGGAATCACTCAAGGCTTCTTGTAGTGCTTTCCGTGTATCCTTTGAAAGACGCAACAACTCGTAGAGAGTTATCCTAGCCGGGATGTTGGCCAATTGCGCCATAATGTCGAAGTGGGGCTGAAAGCTTGCATTCCCCGGTTTGTCTCGTCCAATTGGATGATTGAATCGAGATTGCCTCGGGTTCTGAGCTTCTTGACGTACAGGCTCTTTCCCCTTATCCTTCTGCGGAATCCTCTCCGTAGCTGCTGGCATTGGGGGAATTGCTGCAATCCCTAGTTCTGCCAGCGTCTTGGAAGGTGGGTTTTTGGTACCCAACTGTTCGGTAGCTTCCGGATACTTGAAATGATATTCGTTCCCGCTTCGGGTTACAAAAGCTTCCTGCTCGTCTTCCGAAAGCGGGAAGGTTGAAATTCTGTCGTCATCCACCCCCGGTATAGCAGAGGCTCCGTAACAAGATTTTCCCTCTCTCCGCCTTCTTCCTCTTGAGGAATCGCTCGGCTCTTTCTCCCCGCACCTTCAAATCCTTCCAAGTCTTTGATGGAGCCATTCCCATGGCTTCAAGGATGTCGAGGGTTAGGTTGTTGTGGCAAGTCTCGAGGATGAAATCCTCGCTGACCGGATCCCTGCAATTCATAGCTTTGTTCCGGAATCTCTTCACAAAGTTCTCAACCGTCTCGCCATTCTTCTGTTTTTCATCGAATAGTGTGCCGATCGAAATCTCGGTGTCATCATCAAAGAAGTTGGTTAGAAACATGTCCTCCATGTCATCCCAGCCATTGATGCTTCCAGGCTTGAGACGACGATACCAATCGAAGGCAGCTCCACGAAGAGTGCCGACGAATGACCGCACCATGAGGGGCTCATTTCCGGAAATGATTCCTAAATGAGACTTGAAGTAGATTAAATGCTGGGTAGGGGAACCCTTCCCATCAAACGGCGTAAAGTTAATCAGATTAAACTTTGCCGGATATGGGATTGATTCCCACTCCCTTGGATAGGGGCAGGGTATACCAGACCTTTTTACCTCTTGAGCACTCATCAATGCGTTGATTTTGCTCTCCAGGTCCTTCATCTTCCTGTCCTCACTTGTCTCGGTCTTCGAGTGGCTTCGAGGTGAGGTGACATGGTCCTCTTTTGCATTATCTTCTGCGGGACCACCCCCAGTGTTGGTATTGACGGGAGGGATGTTGACATTATCCCCTTCCCGTTCATGCTCCTCTGGATTGCGTTGACTCGGTTCTCCTTGGTGAACCGTCATTGCCGCGATCTGTTGGTCGTGCATCTCCCTCATCCGCTGCATGGCCATCTCCATTTCAAATTTGAAGCTCTCCTTCTGCTTGGCCAGGGCTTCTTCAAGTATCTTCGACACTTGTTCGGCGCTGATCATGAGCGATTCATAAGGTCGGCCTGCACTTGAAGTTGTGTCATCGGATGCGACGGTGGAGCAGGTATCAGAATCAGCATCTGATTCTTCTTCTTCTAGGGAGAGTCCCTTTTGTACTCTTGGGTAATTCTTTCGTTTGATGGTTCCCGACCGCAACCATGTCATGCATCGGGAAGCCTCGGCAAGCTGATCCAAGTTGAGACGTGGTGTTGATCCCCCTCTGCCGGTCATGTTGACTGACACTTTCGAGTATTCATCCTCTCGGCGGAGCGATTTCTTCTTGTGGAAACGCTTCGGCTTGGAGAGTCTCTCGAACACCGAGATTCTTGTTGGGGTCTGAGCACAGCAACACTCGGACAGCACTGCCTTGATAATGTTGGCACACGGGCAGCGGGACTCCATATCCTGCATGTATCTCTTTCGAGATTTTCCCACACCCCCGGCCCTGTAGTACAGCTCATCAGCTTGATAGCTGGAGCAACCTACAGAGTGTTGGTAGGTGTCCTTTGGTATAACACGCTCATCCTCAGACGAGTGTGTTTCCCTTTGGGAATGCAAAACTTGGTTAGATTTTTCAAGAGTGGCCCGTTCAATTTTACGCTTTTGGGAGCGTAGAAATCGAACGGGCTCTTTTAGTTCGACTCGCAACTCAGTGCGGTCGGTGATAGGGGCTTTCCTTTTTTTATCTTTCTTGGGGGGATTGATTCGACCCCCGGTCTGGTTTTTAACTTAGGGACCTTTCAATGGTCCCAGCCGTTCTTTGACGGGTATTCTTCCTCGGTTCTCCGGTAAGGGACCGAGGCGACTCGTCAAAGGAACCTGGGATCTTGAATGATCCCCTTTTTTACCTGGCCCTGTTGAGGGTGCCGGTACAGGAGGAGTAGGCTCTGATTTGGTTGAACTCTGGGCGATAATCTTGCCCTTCTTTGCTGGAAGTGTTGGTGTCGATTTAGGAACCCACACCGATTTGCTTGTAGACGGTGTTTTGACCACCGTTTCTCGCTGCATCTCCTCTGCCTTCTTCAGGAGGAGCCGGGCATGTGCGAGTAGAGCGCGGCGCTTCTTGATTCGCTCCTCGAGCGTGGAGCGGTTCCTCTTGACGCGGATCCACTCGCTTGCTTCTGCTTTGGAGGGGAGGTTGATTGCTTGCCGTTGCTCTTATCGCTGCCTCGACTTCAGATCCTCTGCATAGCGCACTCCATCTTTCGACTCCTTAGCCCTGGCGAGCTGTTGAGCGAGGCGTTGGCGGCGTCTTTGGATCGCCCTTTTTGATGGAGTTGGAGCAGCATCACCCATTGCCTTTGGTGCTGTTGGATCTACGTTCTTGACCACACTGATCGACGCAAGGCCGTTGTGTGGTGCAAGTGTAGCAGCAGCGACGGCGGGGTCTTGGATTGAGGAGTTGGAGATCCCGCAAGCCCTTTTTGGAGATGGGTTCTTCCTGCGCCGGTGCGGAGAGGCAGATCTGGAGGAGGAGGAGGAGAGGTACTCTTCATACTTCTGCTGGTCGAACTCGTACTCGACCTCTTCATTCACCCGGATCTTGAAGGCCGGTTGCGTCACTCCGATCTCGGCAGCGTGATCGATGGCTCCCACTGTGGTCGCCAGCTTGTTTCCGGTAAAAGTTGCTGTTTTCATTGATGTTCTCTTTTTCGAGATCTGTTACAACTTTGAGCGTTACAACAGGATAAAATGAAAACAAAAGGGTTACAACTTTAACGAAAATAAACACGAGATCCCGGTTTGGTACGGTCTCGCTTGCGTGGGTTGTTGGCCTGTGACGGGGACGTCGATATCCGTGGACCGCCGACTTTTCAAGATCCTTTCCGATAAAATCCGGCAGAGTTTCGTCTATCCGCAGAGGGATATAGAAACAGAACTTCGTCGATCCGCGTGAGATCTAGAAGTTTAAAGCGTATATCTCGGCTAACGCGAGATAATAGCTCTTCTCAGTGTCGCCTGCGAAGGGCAACACCAAGGAACAGAAGGGGGTGAATGAAGGGTGCTGATGAAGAACGCCTTACTCCTTGCTCCGGCAGGGCTTCGCCGCTATCTTGCAGACTCTGACTCCTCACTCCGGCAGGGCTTCGCCGCTCTCTTGCAGAACAATCCTTGGCTAAGATAATTCAGCCTTGAATTGAGAGCAAAAAATCAAGAGCCCCTCACAAAGGAGGCCAAGGGGGCTATTTATAGCCACAAGGAGAGGGGGTGGGGGGGCTGATGCGAGACACCCCTGGGATGTCTTGGCTTTGCCAAGACACCCCTCGGGTGTCTCGGGCCTGCCGAGGCCCATTTGGGTGTCTCAACGCAGTCCGAGGCTGTGCCGTTGTTCTGCCGTTGTCCTGCCGTTGACTCGCCGTTGACTTTTCGTCCGAACTCGGATTTGAGTGATTTCGGATGCGTTGGAATTGTGACGGCGAGCTCTGTAGGCCCCAATGGTTGGATTATCCGTGGGGTGATCGGGGCACAGCGGGCGTTGGTCCAATTGTGGTGATTGCGGGGTTTTCGGTCAACCCGTATCCTCGTGATTCTGACATTCTGTCGGATCACGTCATCCGTCGGTTTGCTTCAGTCGCTCACCGGCGTCATTTGAGCTCTTATGAACTGGGTAGTGACGTTCGATCGTCGATCGTTAACACCGAGCTGTGAGTGGGGACCTATCGGCAATTTTCGATGCCTACAAACACTTGCTTATTTCTGTAGCACAACAGTATCGATAGCATTTGCGTGTTAGATACTATTAATAATAAACTAGCTTAGCTCTAACTAATTTAACATTTTACAAGCATTTATTGACCATATGACCAAATTAATTCATCTGAATATTTATGGAAGGGTTAAACACCCTTACCCTTTCTTTTAATCCCTTGTCAAACGGGACCTAAGTTATTATATAGTGGCTCTTATTCCTACTTAAATATATCATTATTTTTTTATTTTTAAAATATTTGACTATACTCACATATGATTATTCCAATATTCTCCCACTTTATTTATTAGTGTATTTCAATTATCCACGAACAATGTACTATTTCCAAACTTGATCTAAACAAAAAATTATGATAAGACGATGTAAAACCACAAAAATTTGAATATTTTATAATAAATAATAAAAAATATGTTAAATGGTGAAAAATAATATATTTGATGTTTAAATATGATAAGAATTAATTTGAGATCAATTCAATAGATATTTGTGAATATATGAGTGCATATGTGCAAGACATGCACAAAGGGCAAAAGAGAAATCTGAGATTTATGATCAGTTATGAGTTTCTATATTTTAAGTACTGATGCAGTTAGAATCTAAGAAAGTGTAAAAGATCAAAGTTGTAGGTCCCTTCAATAGATTTCTAACAAATCTTAAATCACCTCATTCGGAGTTCATACGAGAAAATTATGGCTAATATACCGAACCCCAGCCTGTGTGCATGTTTCTTTTCAGTCGACCGCTAGGCGTGCAGACGTCAGGATTGTCTCTGTTTCGGGTTGGTTTTGTTTATACCAAACCCGGGAGTATACCTAAGTATATATATCCGTTTTGAAGCTCTCAGAACCCTCTTTTAAAACCTAATAGCCTCAGCCCCCTCCTCTCTCTCTCTCTCGAACCCTAAACCCCATTTCTTTGGGGATTCTTGGAGGATTTTGGAGGAGCTGACGCGAGATCCATCGGTGTTCAGCGAAGGAGGATCATCCTCACTTGTTTTTAGGAGTTCATCAACACCCCTCAGGCGAGTTTCATCTCGCCCAATCCTACACCTATGTTTTAAACATTTTTAATAAAGTTTTCCTGTGTTTTATGAGCCTAAAATGCTATTTTATGTATAAAGATAGATATTTATATTGTATGTTGTAAAAAGAACAAGTTTTCTGTTAATAAAGATCACCCATGAATTTCTTAATACGGATTTAGATCTAAAATTTTTCCTAACAAGAGTTTTGAAAGAAAGATAATTGTTTTCAAATGTGTCGACATACATACATGTATTTAAAAAGGTTTCTTTTTGTCTATAGTGATTAGATTGTATTTTTTTACATATTCTAGAAATGCTAAATCACATATATAAGATTTGTAGTATATAGAATCATTGTATAATGGCTTTTGAATCAACCTGAGGAGTAGAAACCTGTAGGAAAGGTTTCTGTCTCTTCACGGTCGACCGCTGGGGAATTTTCTGCATGTTCATGTTGTTGCATAAGTTTGTGTGGCTGGCAAGACACCTAGGTTATATGGGATTATTTATGATACACTGGGATTTGTGTATATGAGTTGACTACAGACACGAGTTTTAGATTCACTCACCGATGCACGAGAGTGAGTAGTAAATATGCTGATTTTTTATATTACTTTCATGTTGAAGTCCTCATGTTGGACTATAATCCATTGAAGTCCTCGTGTTGGACTATAATCCATTGAAGGCCTCGTGTTGGACTTTAAGCTTTTGCAGTTCATGTATTGGACATTTACCTATTTCAGTCCACGGCTTGGGCACGTATTTGACATCTGACCGATCATTGAAATTATGGTTGGAGATGGAGCTATATTTCTTTATTGCTCCACATTGTAGTTTTTTTTTTGGATTTAGTGTTTAGCTATTTACAATTTGAGCTAACAGGAGACGTACCTATGTTCGTGTTGTAAATTTCTAAATATCAAACCACCATTTTATTTTGGAGTAGATGATTAACTGTTTATATGTATTAATAGCTATTTTTCTTTCTTCTAGCCCTTCCCCCTAGGGTTGGTTGAGATGTTACTCGCTAGCGCTTAATGCTCGTAATTTCCCCCCTTTTGAGTAACGAGCCAGGTGCTCGAAGTGTCGTAGGTTGATGGAGTTACTCTAACAGTTATTTATCTATATTGTTAGTAGTTTATGTCAGAACTCCACGGTAGATGTGTTTATGAACATTTGAGTTATTATTCTAGTTTTGTAAAGACGACATGCCTAAATGTCATTTCATTTTATTTCCTATGCCGAGACACTTGTATTCAGTCAGATGTTATTTCTCTCAGAGATTGGTCTATTTATTTCAGTAGTGATGATTTCTTCAGAATATCTGTCGTTTAGTATTTCTTCTGTATATTTTCTCTAGCCTATTTTGTACCTACACCTGTTGTTGATTCTACTAGATAGATAGTAATTGTGATGGTGAAGCATGCTATTGCACGGTATAGTGCATGGCAGGTTTGACATTCTTCATTTCACCTTGGACTGCAGCCTTGTTGAAACCAGGGGCATCATAGTTAGTATCAGAGCTCTAGTTTAGTATCCTTAGGATCATCTTGTGTCGAGTCGTGAAGTTAGAGTAGAGTTTCTTAAGATTCATGTATAGAGTCCGCTAGAAATTTCTAGAATGATTAAGGACGTTATATACGCGTATTCAAAAATTACGAATATTTTTTTGTGAGACTAGTATTCATTGATATTAAAAGTATTTGCGTGAATGATATATGATACGAATTTCTAATCTTTACGAATTTCATATATGTTTTGTTCGAAGACTTATAAAATTTCTTCTATATGCTTAGATGGTCGGACGTGGTAGATCTCATACCCGGAGACCTGGTCAGGCAGAGCCACAGCAAGCTCCACCAGAGCCGCAATAGGCTCCCCAGTATTTGATAGACCTGATGGCTCTCATAGCCGCTAGGATGGTAGTACTTGAGGAGCTTGTGACGAATCACATCACACCACCACCACCACCACCAGTAGTTCCACCACCGGTGATACCAGCTATTCCTGTTGTGAAAAATTTCCCGAAAGACACACCCGTACCCACCCCACAGGCAGTTGCTGATAGAACCACAGAGCAAGAGGCTTGGCTCTGCGTAGTGGAGAGATACCAGAAGATGAGGGCACCAGAGTTTTAGGGATTATTAGATTCTCTTGTGGCACATAAGTGGAAGGAAGATGTGGGTAACACCCTTGAGATACTTAATGCGACTTCGGTTCAGAAGCAGAGGCTAGCATTCTACAGTCTCAAAGGGGATGCAGGGAGATGGTATCGGCTACAATTTACCCCAGAACAGAGGATAACCCTCACCTGGGAGGACTTTGTCTATTTTTTCGATGAACAGTATATCTCTTTCGCGGCACAGGCCAGGAAAGAGCTTGAGTTGTCCAGATTGACGCAGGGAGACATATCAATAGCTGATTTCGAGAGCAGATTTATGAGCCTACTTCACTTTACGGGCATGTGGCAGACTGGAGAATGCTAGGCACAGATGTTTCTAGCAAGACTTCGCCCTAGCCTTCGTCGATACCTCGTTTCTAAGAGGTTCTACTCAGTTCGAGAGGTAGCTGATGCTGCCACTTCACAGGAGAACGAGTCTGCTATGTTTCAGAAAGACAAGGAAGGGAATACTAAGGATAAGAGAAAGAACAAGAGTCCTTTTTCAGGACCCTAGCAACAGCAGCAAGTCCCTCATAGGAGAGGACCCCAGCATGATCAGAGACCATCTCAGCAGCGAAAGTTTCAGGACACATGTTTTAAGTGTCACAAGATTGGCCACAGAGCATCAGACTGTCGCTATGCACCAGCAGGAGCCCAGCAAGGGAAAGGGTAGAATTAGTAGTAGAACTGGTAGAACTGATTTTAGGGCCGAGGTCAGGGCCAGCAGATGAGACTCGAGGCACCGCCAGTAGTTCCAATGATTGAGGGATAGGTTCGCGTAGTTCAGGAGGTCCCTCAGGGACAGGTAGTCTCATATGCTCCACTTCTAGCAGCAGAGCAGCCTCCAGCCACCGGCAGAGTCTATGTGATAGTCTCTCGTGATCATAGTGCGAGCGGGGCCGTAGTGGAGGGTACGTTCCTCGTGAACTCCTTTCTAGCCTGTATTCTTTTTTATTCAAGGGCTTCGTATTCTTTCATATCTTATGCATTTATTATTTGACTTCAGCTCATAGCTCAGCCTCTAGACATTCCTTTGTCAGTTTCCACCCCTCTAGGTGAGATGTCGCTCTTGGAGAGCATTTGTAGGAGGTGTATTATCAGTTTAGACGAGTTTGAGTTCGTTGTCGATTTGATAGTGTTGCGCATGTCAGAGTTTGATGTTATTCTTGGTATGGATTGGCTATCTTCCTACCACGTCAGTATTGACTATTTTGCGAATAAAGTCAATTTGCGAGCGTCCGATGGGTCCGAGTTAGTTGTGGCAACCTCTCTGGGGAACCAGTTTGCGGAGTCATTACTGGCGTACGTCGAAGAGGTGATGCTTTGGGATCAGAGTGTTGATATATACGAGACTACAGTTGTCTCAGATTATCAGGATGTCTTTCAGGACATACCTGGGTTGCCTCCTGTGAGAGAGGTTGAGTTTTGTATTGAGTTACAGCCGGGCAAAGCCCCGATATCCCGAGCACCCTATCGCATGGCACCTACTGAGATGAGGGAGCTATAGACCCAGTTGGATGAGTTGTTAGCTCAGGGCTTTATTCGTCGGAGTCATTCTCAGTGGTGAGCGTCGGTCCTCTTCATGAAGAAGAAGGATGGTAGTATGCGATTATGTATCGACTACCATGATTTGAACAAAGTCACTAACCAGAATAGATATCTTTTGCCTCGGATTGATGACTTGTTCGATCAGCTGCAGGGAGCATAGTATTTCTCGAAGATTGATCTTCATTCTGGTTATCATCAGCTACGGGTTCGGGAGATGGATATTCCCAAGACCGCCTTTCTGACTCGATATGGGTCCTTCGAGTTTTTAGTCATGCCATTTGGGTTGACTAATGTACCCGCGGTATTCATGGATTTGATGAACCGGGTCTTTCGTCCATATTTGGTCAAATTCGTGATTGTATTTATCGATGATATTCTCATTTATTCAAGATTGGAATTAGAGCACGAGCAGCATCTACGTTTGGCTTTGCAGACTTTGAGCGAGCATCAGCTATATGCTAAGTTCAGCAAGTGTGAGTTTTGGATTTCTGAGGTCAGGTTTCTTGGCCATATTATCAGCAGAGAGGGCATACTAGTGGATCCAGCTAAGGTTTCAGCAGTGCTTGATTAGGAACAACCAAAGACGGTTACCGAGATTCGTAGCTTTTTGGGGTTAGCTGGCTATTATAGGAAGTTCATTCAGGACTTCTCGAAGGTTACGATGCCACTTACACACCTTTCAAAGAAGGAGGTATAGTTTACTTGGAGCACGGAGTGCCAGAAGGACTTTGATACCTTAAAGGCTAAGTTGACTACGGCGCCAGTCCTTACTATTCCGAGCAGTGATAGGATATTTATCTTATACATGGATGCATCGTTAGCAGGTTTGGGAGGTGTTCTGATGTAGACTCAGAGGGTAGTAGCATACATCTCATGACAGCTAAGGGTACATGAGCAGAACTACCCCACTCATGATTTAGAGTTAGCAGCGGTAGTATTCGCACTGAAGGAGTGGAGACACTATTTGTATGGAGTTCAGTTCAAGCTATTCACAAATCACCAGAATTTGAAGTACCTATTCTCCCAGAAAGAACTCAATCAGAGATAGTGGCGATGGATTAAGTTTGTCAAGGACTACAAGTTCGTAATTCAGTATCACCCGAGGAAGGCGAACGTCATAGCAGATGCTTTGAGTAGGAAACGTCGACATCGGGTTGTGGGCTTGAGGTACTCGTTGTATCGAGATCTTCTCACTCTTAGCCAGTTCGATTTTAGGTCAGAGATTAGCGGGACCAACACATACTTGGGAGCTATATCAGTACAGCCATCTTAGAGGGACAGAGTAGTCAGAGTTAAGTTAGAGGACTCTTGGATTCAAATCCAGAAGGAGGATATTTCTGAAGAGCCTAATGACGATTGGACCATTGGAGAAGATGGAGGCCTTCAAATGAAGGGTTAATTGGTTATGCCAGCTAGTGTAGAGCTGAAGAAGGAGTTTTTTGATGAAGCACATCGTACCCGATATTCAGTGCATCCAAGAACCACTAAGATGTACAAGAACTTGAGGAGATACTTTTGGTGGAGTGGTATGCGTAGGGAGATTGCAGAATATATGGCTAAGTGCTTCACCTGCCAGCAAGTGAAGGCAGAACACCAGAGACCAACCGGACACTTCAGCCTTTACCTATCCCAGAATGGAAGTGGGCGTACATTTCTATGGACTTCATTGTAGGGTTGCCGAAGTCAAAGAAGGGGAACGATTCAGTTTGGGTGATAGTGGATCGGTTGACAAAGTCGAAACATTTTATTCCAGTGAGGACTACTTATACTGCCGAGGCATATGTGAGGATATTTATCCAGGAGATAATTCGACCTCACAGAGTTCCGGATACGATTGTTTCAGATCAAGGCTCAGTTTTCACCTCGCACTTTTTGAGGAGTTTCCAGGATTCATTCGGCAGCAGGTTATTACACAGTAGTGTATTCCACCCTCAGACAGACGGTCAGATAGTAAGAGCGAACCAGGTGTTGGAGGACATGTTACGGGCTTGTATTATTGATTTTTAAGGCAGTTGGGAGGATCATATTCCATTGATAGAGTTGGCTTATGACAATAGTTATCAAACGACGATTGGTATGGCCCCGTATGAGGCATTGTACGGGAAACACTATAGATCTCTTATATGTTAGGCAGAGCCGGAGGATAGCTTGTTGCTTGGTGCAGAGCTAGTGAGGCAGACTACCAAGAAGGTAGCATTGATCAGGGAGCGTATTCTAGCAGCTCAGAGTCGGCAGAAGAGCTATGCGGATCATAGACGGTAACCTTTAGAGTTTCAGGTGGGAGATTGTGTCATGTTGAAGGTATCGCCGATGAAAGGTGTCCAGCAATTTTGCAGACGGGGGAAAGCTTGCCCGGAGATATATTGGCCCATTTCAGATTGTTGAGCGTATTAGGGCTGTTTCATATAGACTAGATCTTCTAGCATCGATGTCTAGTGTGCACGATGTATTTCATATTTCGATGCTCAAGAAGCACTTGCATGATGAGGAGAGACAGCAAGTATTGGATACTCTGGAGATTGAGCTTCAGGACGATTTGTCTACTATTGAGATCCCAGTTTGTATACTTACTAGAGAAGACAAAAGACTTAGAAATAAGGTGATTCCTTTGGTGAAGGTCCAATGGAACCGGAAAGGATTTGAAGAGATTTCTTGGGAACGCAAAGAGGATATGCGTCGCGACTACCCACACCTGTTTGAACTGGTAAATTGTTTGGATTTTGTTTTTCTTATGGTTTATGATGATTTTGGGATAGTCATATTTATCTTTAACACTAGAATGGCGGTATTATCACTTAATTCTTAATCATTTGGAATATATGGTATATATATGGGAGGTTCCTTGTTTGGATTTTTTGCCTGACGTACTAGTTCCATTTAGTTAGGGTAGATTGTTAAGCATAGATATTGCTAGTTATTCATATCTAGGGATTTATGGTATGAGATATGTACGGGAGGGTTTCCTTGTCTAGATTATCCCCTCTTAGTGCTTTTCTCATATTATTAATTCCTAATATACGTTGCGGAATTTCGGGGATGAAATTCTTTTAAGGGGAGAAGAATGTAAAACCCCGAAAATTTGAATATTTTATGATAAATAATGATAAATATGTTATATGATGAAAAATAATATATTTTGATATTTGAATATGATAAGAATTGATTTGAGATCAATTCAATATATATTTTTGAATACATGAGTGCATATGTACAAGACATGCACAAAGGCCAAAAGAGAAATCTGAGATTTATGATCAGTTATGAGTTTCTATATTTTACATACTGATATAGTTAGAATCTGAGAAAGTGTAAAATATCAAAGTTGTAGGTCTCTTCAATATCTTTCCAACAAATCTTAAATCACCTCATTCGGAGGTCGTACGAGAAAGTTATGGCTAACATACCAAACCCCAGCTTGTGCGCAGGTTTCTTTTCAGTCGACCGCTGGGCATGCAGACGCCAGAATTGTCTCTGTTTCGGGTTGGTTTTATTTATACTGAACCTGGAAGTATACCTAAGTATATATATCTATTTTGAAGCTCTCAGAACCCTCTTTTAAACCCTAATAGCCTCAACCCCCTCCTCTCTCTCTCTCTCTCTCAAACCCTATACCCCCTTTCTTTGGCGATTCTTGGAGGATTTTGGAGGAGCTGACGCGAGATCCATCGATGTTCAACGAAGGAGGATTGTTCTCACTTGTTTTTAGGAGTTCATCAACACCCCTCAGGCGAGTTTCATCTCGCTCAATCCTACACCTATGTTTTAAACGTTATTAATAAAGTTTTCCTGTGTTTTATGAGCCTAAAATACTATTTTATGTATAAAGATAGATCTTTATATTATATGTTACAAAAAGAACAAGTTCTCAGTTAATAAACATCACCCACGAATTTCTTAATGCAGATCTAGATCTGAAAATTTTCCTAATAAGAGTTTTGAAAGAAAAATAATTGTTTTCAAACGTGTCGACATGCATACATGTGTTTAAAAAGGTTTCTTTTTGTCTATAGTGATTAGATTGTATTTTTTTTACATATTTTAGAAATGCTAAATCACGTATATAGAATTTGTAGTATATAGAATCATCGTATAATGGCTTTTGAATTAACCTCGAGGAGCAGAAACCTGTAGAAAAGGTTTTCGTCTCTTCACGATCGACCGCTGGGGAACTTTCTACATGTTCATGTTGTTGCATAAGTTTGCGTGGCTAGAGAGACACCTAGGTTTTATGGGATTATAATACACTGGGATTTGTATATATGAGTTGACTACGGACACGAGTTTTAGATTCACTCACCGAGGCACGAGATTGAGTAGTAAATATGCTGATTTTTTTATATTACTTTCATGTTGAAGTCCTCGTGTTGGACTACAATCCATTGAAGTCCTCGTGTTGGACTATAATCCATTGAAGTCTTCGTATTGGACTATAATCTATTACAGTCCTCGTGTTGGTCTTTAAGCTTTTTCAGTTTATGTATTGGACATTTACCTATTTCAGTCCACGAGTTGGACACGTATTTGACATCTGACAGGTCATTGATATTATAGTTGGAGATGGAGCTATATTTCTTTATTGCTCTACGTTGTAGTTTTTTTTTGGATTTGGTATTTAGCTATTTACAATTTGAGCTAACGGGAGACATACATATGCTCGTGTTGTAAATTTCTAAATATCAAACCTCTATTATTTCGGAGTAGATGATTGACTATCTATATGTATTAACAGCTATTTTTCTTATTCTTCTAGCCCTTCCCCCTAGGGTTGGTTGAGATGTTACTCGCTAGCACTTGACGCTCGTTGCTTCCCCTCTTTCCGTTAACGAGCCAGGAGCACGGAGAGCCGTAGGTTGATGGAGTTACTCTAACAGTTATTTATCTATATTGTTAGTAGTTTATGTCAGAACTCCACAGTAGATGTGTTTATGAACATTTGAGTTATTATTCTAGTTTTGTAAAGACGACATGCCTAAATGTCATTTCATTTGATTTCCTATGTCGAGACACTTGTATTCAGTCAGATGTTATTTCTCTCAGAGATTTGTCTATTTATTTCAGTGGTGATGATTTCTTCAGAATATCTGTCGTTTAGTATTTATTCTGTATATTTTCTCTAGCCTGTTTTGTACCTACATCTGTTGTTGATTCTACTAGATAGATAGTAATTATGATGGTAAAACATGCTATTACACGGTGTAGTACATGGCAGGTTTGACATTCTTGGTTTTACCTTGGACTGCAGCTTTGTTAAAACCAGGGGCGTCACAGACAACATGGCTACTCAATATTCCACCATTGATGGACATAACGAGGCCTTCGTCACTTCTGTGGGCAATCACACCATTCATCTTCGAGCTAATCTGATTATAGTTAAATAAATAATCTTGCAACAAAAATATGACTACCATATCTATAGGATCTTCCACCACTCGTGACCTTAATTCACACCAGCAATTTTTGGAGCAACATTGTATGCTGATCATTCCTAGTACTACTTTTTGGGAGAGATGTAAAGCCTAACTAGAACTTAATGAGCCTTAAACAAATGACAGAAACCAAATCAATTCCAAAGTTTAAGTATATTGATTGACCCTCCAACTCTTATTTAAACTCTTATTCCTCGTAGCTTTTCTAATGTCAAAATATAATAAAATATCAATATAATGAGCCTTTGATTGTGTTTTTGGGATTTAAAAAAGATTTAGGATGTGGGTTTCATGGAGGAGTTCTCCTTGCTTTTTTTTTATAGAGACTTGTACTCTAGTGAACTGATGCGTGTATAACATCAAATGTAGAGTGTTGTAGTTGAATTATGAAGGAAACCGACAGTTTGGTTGCATTATCATTGTTTGGGTTTTTCCAACTTTGAGTGCGTTGCTGTGATTTTTGCTCAGTGTGATAGCATTTCTTTTGATATTGTAAGTGCGAAAGCATTTTCGCTGGTTTTTTTTCAAGTATGAGTATTTACAATTGACTTTTTTTTAGGTGTGAGGTACTTTCTGGAATCACTACTGGAAACAGGACTTTTAGCGACGGACAAATCCGTCGCTAAAAGTTGAAAATCCATCGCCAATAGTTTTAGCGACGGAAAAAAAGAAATTCCGTCGCTAAAACTACGTCGCTATTATGAGGGTAGGTAAAGACCCTTTTAGCGACGGCAAATCCGTCGCTAATTTATAGCGACGGATTTATAGCGACGGAAAATCCGTCGTTTTTGTATTATTTTTTGACGACGGTATTTTCCGTCGCTATATATTTAACCGTCGCTATTAATTTTGGCGACGGATTTTCCGTCGCTAATACAAACTTTTAGCGACGTAGTTTTAGCGACGGAATTTCTTTTTTTCCGTCGCTAAAAGTTGTTTTAGCGACGGAAATTCCGTCGCTAAAAATGGACAGAAACTTTTTTAAAATTTTTTTTGAAAATTAGAAATTCCTGTACAATATATTTTACAACAATAACCTGTACAATATATTACACAACACAAGCATTAACACATATTTCACGCATATATAACAATTATTTCACTAAAAACATAATAAATATCCCAACATTTATAATGTTATTTATACAGCACACCCATTGTTTTTAATGTTAAAACAAATAAACTCAGTCCCGATCATCATCATCCTCATCACCAACTCCACCTTGTCGAGAAGTCCCAGCCTAAAAAAATAAAGAAAACGTTATAGAGCAATACGTACATCATCAAAAACTGAATTTTACAGTAGAGTAACAAATTATAAAACAACAAGGCATAACATGCAAGTATAGCAATAATAGAGTATCATGGCATATTCTTACATGTTATATGATTCAGAGAGAGTATCATGGCATATTATTACATGTTATATGATTAAGAGAGAGTATCATGGCATATATTTATGTATTATACGCAAGCACACACATGTTTTTAACAACGCACGCACCCGTACCTATCTCCACCGACACGCACACACGCACGCACGAGTACCCAGCTCAACCCAATCCCCACACTTCCCCCTCCCCCACCACGACCAAACCCAACATCAAGCACGCACATAACGATCACGACAATACAACACATGCAACACCACAACACAACAATAATAACACCACCACCACCACAATAACAATCCCCCAACCCCACCCACGAACCAACCAAACTCCTACCCCCCCACCCCCTCCCCCTCCATCATCATCACCACCACCACCACCACCACGACGAAAACACCCACCAACCAACAACATAACCAACGACCCTACACACGAACGCCCCACAACAAAACAAAATAACAACTAACTAACCAACTCACTATCCAATACAACCATCGCTACGCACGCACGCACCATCAACACCACCATCACATAAAAACATTAAGTATATAATTTTAGTTGTGTTTCGGAGAGAGATATAGTTTGTGTGTAACAGTTTGTGTGATATCATTTAGTCACATGGCATACTCGTAACTAAGTAAGAATTTTATATTTAATTCATTTAATTAAAAAAGATATATATATATATATATATATATATATATATATATATATATATTACCTGATCCGCCAAAAACCGTCTCCTATATGCCTCCTGAGCATCAGAAGGTAGAGTCGATATAAACTGGGTGAATTCCAGCTCCCTCTGCTCCCGACGCCTCCGTTCTTCCTCCGCCATCTGGAGTAGCTCCGACTCCCGACGCGACTGCCAATCTTCCATCGCTTTCATCCGCTACTCCATAGTCGGGTCTTGAGAAGAACTGCATCCTGGTGGAGCTGCAGACTCGTAGGTGCTACTGGACTCGTACGGCCGATGCTCGGATCCTCTCCACCTGTATCTGTTCTTCCTACTCGGTCCAATGACCGTCTCGATGATGCTATCCTCCTCCTCTCTACTTAATCGGGTCGGAGTGTTAGAATCGACCTGAGTCTGTGATAATTGCTCCTGCACCTTAGCATGTAATTTCTCCTGCGATATACCAAAACAACCCGGTCAAGTCTAACACATTTAAAATGCATTGTTATAAAAATTAAATATACAAATTAACTGCTACTTACAGCCAGATCCCGGTTCTGCGCTTTCTTCACTTCATCGGCGTAATTTGGACTCCAACCAGTCAGAATACGATCTGCAAAATGCCCGAGTTCTCCCCTTCCCTATTTTATTCACATATATCATTAACTCATAACACATAAATTATACTCAAATTGATAACCTAAGAGCTAATATATTATATACCTCAAGCGCCAATTGATGATAATGCTGGCTGAAGGACCTGGAGCCCCCGTGATGCTCGTAACTGCGGGGCGCATTGCGGTTCCTCCTTGCTATTTCAGCTTGTTCCTGCAAAAGAATGTTAAACAGATATAATATAGAATTTCAAACAATAAACAAAGATATATACTTCAATAATACCTGAGCTTCGGCCGTGTCCCAATAATCGCAAAGTGCAAAAAAATCAACTCCATCCACGCGCTCGTCAAGATGTCAGTAACGCTCCCAATCTTCTATTCTTTGAGTAAAATATTTTTTCTTCAGCTCTGACCGCCACCTCTTGAATGATAGATTGATTTGCGTGAAGCAGTAAGTCCAGGCACAAGCGTAATCGTCAAGAAAGAAAAATCGCTTCAGCATACAATGAAAAAAGAGATACAAATCAGTGTGTTAAACAAAATAATAAAATGACTAATAATTATGAGAATTAAAATAAATGACTCACACATATATATCGCCAACAAGCCACCAGCGCATCAATCCGCTGCGACTTCCACGTCAAATATATGTTGAAGAAATCATGTCTCCTGGCTAAAGAGGCGAGGAAAATGTTAAAAGAGTTAGCAAATGGCCCGACAGGCACGCCGTTCTCCCATCGGATCACGGCCCTCCGACGAATATCTGGGACGAGGTTCTGTGGCTTTGTACCACTGCGGCCGCGCCTAGTAGGTCGCTCGGTACCTACGAATATTTGAAATTCAGGCGAAATATAAATCAATCAATATCGATAATACAAATTAAAATATTAACAGATAAACTATAAAAATCTATGCACACCTTTCAATTCGAGGCATCTACGCCTTGCTTGTTCATACCTCTGCTATGCGATAAGTCGCAAATCATGATAAGCATCCCAATCCTCCTTCACCTTGGCCGGGTCGTGGGCTCGCTGATCCGGAATAGAATCCGGCGGTAGTGGCGCAGCTTCTACAGCTGCGCTATATGGCTCAAATCGGCGCTCCTCCAATACATCTGCATGCGGAGGAGGCGACGGCGGTATTTCTGCATGCTGAGCAGGATCAACGAGTGCCTCCGCATCAGGTGGAGCATCTCCTCGTCCTGTGTCCTGTGGCGGCCCGTCATGTGTAGCAGCGATGCGGCCTGCGTAGGAAATGTGAAAAATTAATGTTAGGCTCGTATTAATAGTTTATAGAAATGTACAGATATAATAAATTAATAAAAATACCTGACGTAGAGCCATGTGCGTCGCCTCCAGAATGTCTACCAATAAGTCTCTCAAGCGCTCTCTTACGTAATCCTTTTGTCATCTATACTTTGAAAACATAATGAGTACCCAACAAAACTATAATACATGACAAAAACTGATACATGATAACCAGTCAAACAGATAATAAAAGGCAATACTATAATACATGACACAAACTGATACATGATAACCAGTCAAACAGATAATATAAAGGCAATACTATAATACATGATAAAAACTGATACATGATAACCAGTCAAACAGATAATATAAAGGCAATACTATAATACATGACAAAAACTGATACATGATAACCAGTCAAACAGATAATATAAAGGCAATACTATAATACATAACACAAACTGATACATGTTAACCAGTCAAACAGATACATGAATGTTCTTTTTAAATCATAACCAAGCATTATATTATTATGATGATGTTGAGGCTCTACTCTGCGACCGTGTGCGGTTAGCCTACGATCGTGTGCGGGCCGACAAAAGGACTGTCCTTATAGTTTTATCGACTCTACCGTGGACTCGTTTTATGATTTTACGCATTGGCTCACATATAACCGTAGGTACATCAGGGCGTGCCAGTGCAATTTCATCCACCAGATTATTTTGTGTCAAGGAAAACTCAGCAACTGTTTCGTCGGCCAAGATAACATCTTCATGATCTTCATCAGATACGGCTTCATGAATGTAGGATCTAGGCGGATTCTTAAGGACAACCCATTCGTCATTTTTCATTATATCTTTGACATAAAAGCACTATTTTGCGTGAGCAGCTAACATGTACTTTTTAGTCTGATATATTTCCTTGTTAAGATTAACGAGTGTGTAACCGTAGTCATCCTTCGCATTTTTCAGCTCACTCCAACGAACCTTAAACATCACATGTCTGACTTCATTATTAATCCCATAGAAAATCTCCACAATGTCTTCTACCTGACCGTAGCAATAGATTTCACCTTGTATCGGATTTAGATCTTTTGAACTAGCGTATGACAGTTGCGAGAAGGAACAGAACACACCGCTATTTTGCGTTTGTCGTCTCTCTTCGAAACCGATGGTATTAAACCTAAAGCCGTTGATACAGTAGCCTCCATAACGCTTTACCACGTTAGAAGGACCTCTGGCATATAAACATATTTTTTCAGGCAGGTTAACCCCATTCGTAATACGTCGGTCAACCTTTAAGAAAAGAAACAAATAGTTTAAATATCTGTTGGCAGGCATATATTTGATATACGAATCAGAAATGTAAATAAATCTTACTTCACCCTTCAGCCATGCAGGGAATTGTCTAGAGTGTGTGTCCATAACTCTTTTGTTTTTTGTTCTGCATTTAAGAATAGTCTGGACATATCGGATGTGAAGCCTAGAATAAAATCATTTACAACAGTTAAATAGAGATAGTTATTATGATGTGCTATGATTTGATTCAAACAGTTAAATACTTACGCCGCGTATATGTTAAATGTAGTATCATTACTCAAGATATATGTATGGGCTTGATCTAGCTCCATTCTGGGGAATCTAGTGTCCTCCCCACGATCATTATAGAATGTTCCGTCAATTATTCGTTGGGGACGGTTGAGCCTTGTCTCCACACCCCGCAAGTAACGAGAGATGAAATTCAAACTCTCATTACTTATATAGTTCTCTGCTATCGATCCTTCAGGACGTGCACGATTATGCATCAAATGTTTCATGAAACCCAAATACCTACAAGCATATATAGTTTCATGATTTGTGACAAAATAAAACTGATATACGTAATTTAACAAATATTAATTGAGCATTATAATAATAAATACCTCTCCACAGGGTACATCCAGCGATATTGAACTGACCCCTAACCCTAACCCTAACCCTAACCCTAACCCTAATTTTTTTATATTATAATTTTAACAATATGAATATTTTTTATTAGGGTTTGATTTTTCCATAATTTTTGGATATTGCAAAAATTAAACTATATAACTATAATCTTAATTTATTATTAGGGTTTTAATTTTATTAGGGTTTTGATTTTTCCATAATTATTGGGTTTTACAAAAATTAAACTATAAATAAGATTGAGGGGGGTGAGAAGGGGGTACCTTGAGAGAGAGGGGGGAGAGAGATCGACGGCAGCGGCGGCGGCGGCGGCGGCTCCACCCGACGGCGGCGGATAGAGAGGGGGGGCGCGGGTCTGG
Source organism: Asparagus kiusianus (assembly GCA_022839385.1). Lineage (NCBI taxonomy): Eukaryota > Viridiplantae > Streptophyta > Magnoliopsida > Asparagales > Asparagaceae > Asparagus > Asparagus kiusianus. The sequence goes on from BQKN01064158.1 coordinate 325,721, forward strand.
GAGATCGAGAGAGAG
>BQKN01064158.1:325835-346429 GCA_022839385.1 Asparagus kiusianus
GAGGGGGGCCGGGGTTCTCGGGTTCGATCTGAGAGAAAGGGGGGGTTGGTTTCGGTAAAAACGGGCGCGGGTGCCCAAAATTTTGGGCGCCCGCGCCCAAAATTTTTTTCCCACCGAAACGTTTTAGCGACGGATAATTCCGTCGCTAAAAAATGTTTCGGCGACGAAAATTCCGTTGCTATAGTGAATTTAGTGACGGAGTTTAATATTGTCGCTAATAATTTAGCGACGGAAATTTTTCGTCGCTAAAAAATATTTTTCCGTCGCTATAAAGATGTTTGCCTACGGATAAATAGCGACTGAAATTCCGTCGCTATAAGTTCTGTTATAGCGACGGAAAATTCCGTCGCTAAATATCCGTAGGCAATAATCCATTTTCTAGTAGTGAATTCTAAAAATGTGACTCACAAAGACCAAAAAGAGGGGTTTTCTTAATATATAGTATAACACTAGTGTATAATCTCGTGCTAAGCACGGTCTTATCACAATTCATCTATATTCGTCACGTTTCAATCACTCTTATCCGATTATAATTTGAAAGATCTAACAACTCAACCCCCTTCGAAACACGTGAATCTCACTCTCACCCATCCCCAGAGGTTAGATAATATGTATCTGCCTAGAAATAATGATATCAAACAACTCATATAAAACTATAATTAAAATTAAGATCATTTAAACTATTTTTTTCATAATAAATGAATAAAATAAAGATAATCAAAATATCTTAAATGCAACTTGAATGAAATTAAGATATAACACAGTTTAATGTTTAAAAAAATTATTTGTAAATAATGCATCACAAAAAAAGTTCTCAATCAATCAACCAGTCAGTGGATGTAACAAGCAATACATTAAGAAAAACTCTAATAATTATAATTCTTTTTCTTCATCTTAATCCTCTTCTTAAAAGTTGAAAGAGTTGGTTCTTTGTCCATTTCCACAAAATATTATAGCTCAAAATTTTATAATTTTAGAAATATTTAGAAATTTTGAAAAAGAAAATATAATTTTAGAATTTTATTTTAACAGCTGTAATATTTTTTATAAATCAAAAATATTTTTTAATCACTATAATATTTTTAATCTAATTTGAATCTAGCATCATAGATATCCTAATTAACTATAAATTGATTATATTTGGATATCTGATTTGAAAAGAAACGCCTAAATGAGAGGATTTGATTTCATTTGTCATTTGAATTAGTTACTAAAGATATAGCCAAAGATATTCTAATTGATTATAAATTATTTTTTTCTATATCTGAAAATCTTGATTATAAATTGATTTTTTCTATATATGAATATCTTATTTGTATTAGTAACTAAATATATTGCCAAAGATGTTCTAAAAATTTAAAAATGCCTAAATATATTTTTAAAATTTTATTGTAATTGTTGTAATATTTTTAAAAATAGAAAATAATTTTTATTTATAATTTTTAAATGATGTAGAAATTCCAAAACACACTCCTACGTTTTAAAATATTATAATTTAAAATTTTTAATTCTAAAAATTTATAAAAATAAAATATATTTTTAAAAATTTATTATAATTACTGTAATATCTTTTTAATCTGATTTGGATCTAGTACCAAAGATATTCTAATTAGTTATATATTGATTTTATCTGAATATCTGATTTGAAGAGAATCGCCTAAATAAGGGAATTTGATTTTATTTGAGATTTGAATTAGTTACTAAAGATATTGCCAAAGATATTATAATTAATTATGAATTGATTTTTCCTGTATCTAAATATCTGATTATAAATTATTTTTTTCTATATCTGAATAGCTAATTCGAATTAGTTACTTAAGATATTGCTAATGATATTATAAAAATTTAAAAATGGCTAAATATATTTTCAAAATTATATCGAGCACTAAAGATATTGTTTAATCTAAGCTAATTCGAAGTAGTTACTATAATATTGTTTAATCTAATTTATATCGAGCACTAAAGATATTCTAATTGATTACAAATTAATTATATCTATATATCTGATATGAAAAGAAGCCTAAATTAGGGGATTTAATTTTATTTGTGACTTCGGTTAGTTACTAAATATATTATCAAAGATATTCTAATTGATTGTGAATTGATTCTTTATCTGAATATCTGATTATTAATTGATTTTTCTTAATCTGAATATCTGATTTGAATTAATTACTAAAGATATTGCCAAAGATATTATAAAACTTTAAAATGGCAAAATTTATATCGAGCACTAAAGATATTGTTTAATATAAGCTAATTCGAAGTAGTTACTATAATATTGTTTAATCTAATTTATATCGAGCACTAAAGATATTCTAATTGATTGCAAATTAATTATATCTATATATCTGATATGAAAAGACGCCTAAATGAGGGGATTTAATTTTATTTGTTACTTAGGTTAGTTACTAAATATATTGTCAAAGATATTCTAATTGATTGTGAATTGATTCTTTATCTAAATATCTGATTATTAATTGATTTTTCTCAATCTGAATATCTATTTTGAATTAATTACTAAAGAGATTGCCAAAGATATTATAAAATGTGACGCCCCTAGTTTCAACAAGGCTGCAGTCCGAGGTGAAACCAAGAATATCAAACTTGCCATGCACAACACCGGACAATAACATGTTTCACCATCACAATAAATATCTATCTAGTGGAATCAACAACCGGTGTAGGTACAAAACAGGCAAAAGAGAAAATACAGAAGAAATATAAAACAACAGATACTCTGAAGAAAAGTCAACATCACTGACATAAATGAATAATCTTTGAAAATAAAACATTTGGTCTAATACAACTGTCTCAAAATATGAAATCAAATGGAATAATACTAAGGCACATTCGCCTTTCCAAAACTAGAAATAATATCTCAAAATGTTCAACGAAATACATCTACTGTGGAGTTCTGACATAACTACTAACACTGTCTATAAATAATAACTAAAGCAAATCCATCAAGCTACGGCTCTCCGTGTACCTGGCTCGTTACCTTAAAGTGGGGAAACAACGAGCGTTAAAGCGCTATAGCGAGTAACATCTCAACCAACCCCAAGGGGAAGGGCTAGAAGGATATAAAAATAGCTGATAAATACATATAGAAAGTCAAACACCAAAAACTGAAATAAAATGGAAGTTTGATATTTAGAAATTTACAACATGTGCGTGGGTAGCTCAATAATCCCATATGCTCATATTGTAAATAGCTAACTACCAAATTCAAACTACAACGTGGAGTAATAACTTCATCTCCAACCATACCATAACTAATCTGTCACATGTCGAATATGAAATCATGTAATAGCTCAAGGTCCAACACAAGGACTGAAGTAGATTATAGTCCAACACGAGGACTTTGATGATTATAGTCCGATACGAGGACTTTGATGATTATAGTCCGACACGAAGACTTCAGTAGCTCATAGTTCCTCACAAGAACTTCTGTAAATTATAGTCCAACATGAGGACTTTGATGATTATAGTCCGACACGATGACTTTGGTGATTATAGTCCGACACGAGGACTCAACATACAAAGAAAATATCTGAAACAACATCTAAACTGTTTACCCTCATGCCCCAGTGAATAAATCTAAGACTCATGTATGTAGTCAACTCATGTACACAAATCTCAATGTTTAACAATCCCAAATAACGCAGAAATCTCGCCAGCAACACACCTATGCACAACTGAAAAAGGCAAAAAAAAGTTGACTTGTGGTCAACCGCCGTGCCCACTCCGGTCGACCGCCCAGAGAGCAGGAACTTTCCTGTTCTTCTGCGCTCCCGGTAGTCGACCGCCGTGTCTTGCACAGTCGACCGCGATCGAGACAGAAACTGAAATATGACCTGTGCACGATACGCGGTCAACCTCCGCGCTAACCGCGGTCGACTGCGCAGCAGCAAAACCCTATTTTTAGGTTTTGTTCTATATGATTTGATCTCGATCTTCGTGTGTGCTGTTTATATGTACTAGCAACCCTATACATGTAATTTAGCATATCTGGAACATGAGATAAACAGTCTAATCACTATAGATAAAATGAAACAAATTTAATACATGCAAATATATGTCGAAACCTTTGAAAACTAATATCTTTCTTTCAAACTCTTGTTAGAAAACAAAACTCAGATCTAGATCTGCATTTATAAATTCGTGGGTGATCTTATTAACTGAAAACTTATTCTCTTTGCATCATACAATAATAAGATCTATCTTTATACATAAAAATAGTATGTTAGTTTCACAAATCACATGAAAACATCATTTAAAAACAATTGAAAATGGGGTGCAGAGTTGGGCGAGATGAAACTCGCCTGAGGGGTGATGAACTATTGTGGGTAGGATCGTAAGAGGGTCCTCCTTCGCTGAACACCGCTGGATCTCGTTCAAACTCCTCAAAATCCTCCAAGAATCACCCAAAAGGATAGCTAGGGTTTGCAAGAGAAGGAGAGGAGGCTGCTAGGGTTTACTGTGATGAAGAGGAAGCTCTCACGAATAAAATAATATATATATGGACCCTCAAACCCGACCCAAAACCCAAAACAAAACAAACTGCAAAAACAAAACTAACTGTCGTGCGGTCGACCATTGCGCCCATCGTGATCGACCGCACAACAATATTTTCAGTTGTGCAAGTTTTTGTGTGTTGGTTAATTTCACTCGATTTCTCTCACATAAATACACTTATTTGATCCCCAAACACTTGGTATAATACTCATCTATGATATAAACATAATTTTCATAATAAAAACTTATTAATCAAATATTTACGGGATTTTACATTCTTCCCCCCTTGAAAGAATTTCGTCCTCGAAATTCCGAAATCGCATCTCAAACATTAATAATCTGAGAAAATCACGACATCCCATAGCATAAATTTGTAGATAGTACTATTTAAAATTAACAACTTAGAATGTAAATATTCGCACCTTAATCCTTAACTAAATGAAATTAGTACATCAAGTGAAATAATCCAAACAAGGAAACCCTCATGTATATATCATATGTTTTTTCAAATAATTAAGGATCAGGTGACAATACCCCCATTCTAGTGTTAAAAATGAATATAACTATCCCAAAATCATCATAAATCATAGAGAAACAAAATTCAACCAATTTACCTGCTCAAACAGGTGCGGGTAGTCGTGACGCATATCCTCCTCGCGCTCCTAAGAAATCTCCTCAGATCCTCTCCGGTTCCATTGGACTTTCACCAAAGGAATCTCTTTATTTCTAAGTTTCTTGTCTTCTCTAGAAAGTATACAAACTGGGATCTTAATCGTAGTCAAATCATCCTGAAGCTCGATCTCCAGAGCATCTAATACTCACCGTCTCTCCTCATCATGAAGGTGCTTCCTGAGCATAGAGATGTGAAACACGTCGTGCACACTAGACATTGATGCTGGAAGATCTAGTCTATAAGAAACAGCCCCAACACACTCAACAATCCGAAAAGGGCCAATATATATCAGGGCAAGCTTCCCCCGTCTACCAAATCGCTGCACACCCTTTATCGGTGATACCTTCAGCATGACAAAATCTCCCACCTGAAACTCCAAAGGTCGTCTTCTGTGATCCGCATAACTCTTCTGCTAACTCAGAGCGGCTAGAATATGCTCCCTAATCAATTCTACCTTTTTGGTAGTCTACCTCATAAGCTCTGGTCCAAGCAATAAGCTATCCTTCGGCTCTGCCCAACATATAGGGGATCTACAAAACCTCCCGTACAATACCTCATACAGAGCCATACCAATCGTCGCTTGATAACTATTGTTATAAGCGAACTCTATCAACAGAATATGATCCTCCTAGTTTTCCTGAAAATCAATGACACAAGCCCGTAACATGTCCTCCAACACTTGGTTCGCTCTCTCTATCTGACCGTCCGTCTGAGGGTGAAATACACTACTGTGCGATAATCTGCTGCCGATTGAATCCTGGAAACTCCTCCAAAAGTGCGAGGTGAACACTGACCCTCGATCTGATACAATCGTATCTGGAACTCCGTGAAGTCGAACTATCTCCCGGATGAATATCCTGGCATATGCCTCGGCGGTATAAGTGGTCCTCACTGAAATAAAATGTGCCGACTTCGTCAACCGATCTAGTATCACCCAAACTTAATCGTTCCTCTTCTTCGACTTCGGCAACCCTATGATAAAGTCCATAGAAATGTCCGCCTACATCCACTCTGGAATAGGTAAAGGCTGAAGTGTCCCTGGTGGCCTCTGGTGCTCTACCTTCACTTGCTGATAGGTGAAACACTTAGTAACATAATCTGCAATATCTCTACGCATACCACTCCACCAGAAGTGTCTCCTCAAGTCCTTGTACATCTTAGTGGTTCCTGGATGTATTGTATACCGAGTACGATGTGCTTCATCAAACAACTCCTTCTTCAGCTCCACACTGGCTGACATAACTAATCGACCATTCATTCGAAGGCCTCCATCTGCTCCAATGGTCCAATCATCCTTGGGCTCATTGGAAATATCCTCCTTCCGGATTTGAATCTAAGAGTCCTCTAACTAAGCTCTGGCTACTCTGTCCCTCCAAGATGGCTGCACTGATATAGCTCCCAAGTATGCGCTGGTCCCGCCAATCTCTAGCCTAAAGTCGAACTGGCTAAGAGTGAGAAGATCTCTATACAACGAGCACCTCAAAGCCGCAACCTGATGTCGACGCTTCCTACTCAAAGCATCTGCTACGACGTTCGCCTTCCCCGGATGATACTAAATCGTGAATTCATAGTCCATGATGAACTTAATCCATCGTCGCTGCCTCTGATTAAGTTCCTTTTGTGAGAAAAGGTACTTCAAACTCTGATGGTCTGTGAAAAGCTCGAACTGAACTCCATATAAGTAGTGTCTTAACGCCTTCAGCGCGAATACTGCTACTGCTAGCTCTAAATTATGAGTGGGGTAGTTCTGCTTATGCACCCTCAACTACCGAGAAATGTATGCTACTACCCTCTGAGTCTGCATCAGAACACCTCCCAAACCTGCTAACGACGTGTCCGTGTACACAAAAAATGTCTTGTCACTGCTCAGAATAGTAAGAACTGGCGCCGTAGTCAACTTAGCCTTTAAGGTATCAAAAGCCTTCTGGCACTCTATGCTCTAAGTAAACTATACACCCTTCTTCGTAAGGCTTGTAAGGGGCATCATAATCTTTGAGAAGTTATGAATGAACTTCCTGTAATATCCGGCCAATCCCAAAAAGCTACGAATCTCGGTAACCGTCGTCGGCGGTTCCCAATCAAGCACTGCTAAAACCTTAGCTGGGTCTATCGTTATGCCCTCTCTGCTGATATTATGGCCAAGAAACCTGACCTCAGAAATCCAAAACTCACACTTGCTGAACTTAGCATATAGCTGATGTTCTCGTAAGGTCTGCAAAGCCAAACGTAGATGCTGCTCATGCTCCGACTCCGATCTCGAATAGATAAGAATATCATCGATAAACACAATCACGAACTGGTTCAAAAATGGACGGAAGACCCGGTTCATCAAATCCATGAATATCACGGGTGCATTGGTTAACCCAAATAGCATGGCCAAAAACTAGAAGGACCCATAAGGAGTCAGAAAGGCGGTCTTGGGAATATCCATTTCCCGGTCCCACAACTGATGATAACCAGAACGAAAATCAATCTTCGAGAAATACTACGCTCCCTGCAGCTGATCGAACAAGTCATCAATCCGTGGCAAAGGGTATCTATTTCGGATAGTGACTTTATTCAACTCATGGTAGTCGATACATAATCGCATACTACCATCCTTCTTCTTCACGAAGAGGATCAGCGCTCCCCTTGGAGAATGACTCCGACAAATAAAGCCCTGAGCTAACAACTCATCCAACTGGGTCTGTAGCTCCCTTATCTCAGCAGGTGCTATGCGATAGGGTGCTCGGGATATCGGGGTTGTGCCTGGCTACAACTCAATACAGAACTCAACCTCTCTCACAGGAGGTAACCTAGGTATATCCTGAAAGACATCCTGAAAATCTGAGACAACTATAGTCTCGCATATATCCACACTCTGATCCTGAAGCATCACCTCATCGATGTACGTCAGTAATGACTCCGCAAACTGGTTCCCCTGAGAGGTAGCCATAACTAACTCGGACCCATCAGACGCTCGCAACTTGACTGTTTTCGCAAAACAGCCAATACTGACGTGGTAGGAAGATAACCAAACCATACTAAGAATAACATTGAACTCTGACATGCTCAACACTATCAGGTCACTCAAACTCATCTAAATTGATGACACACCTCCTACAAATGCTCTCCAATAGTGACATCTCACATAGAGGGGTGGAAACTGATAAAGGAATATCTAAAGGCTGAGCTACGAACTGAAGTCTAATCATAAAAGAATAAGATATAAAAGAGTGTGAAGTTCCCGGATCGAAAAGAATACGGCCTGGAAAGGAGTTCACTGAGAATGTACCCTCCACTACGGTCCCGCTTGCACCATGATCGCGAGGAACTACTGCATACACTCTACCTGTGGCTGGAAGCTGCTCTGCTGCTGGAGGTGGGGTATACTGGACTACCTACCCTTGAGGGACCTCCTGAACTGCACGAACCTGCCCCTCAATCATAGAAACTACTGGCGATGCCTTAAGTCTCGCCTACTGGCCCTGACCTCAGCCCTAAAATCTGTTATGCTGCTGATTCTGCCCTCTCCCTTGCTGGGCTCCCGCTGGTGCACTGTGACACTCTGATGCTCTATGGCCAAACTTGTGACACTTAAAATAAGTGCCCTAGAACTTGCGCTGCTGAGGTGCTCTTTGCTCATTCTGGGGTTCTCTCCTATGAGGGCCTTGCTGCTTCTGCTGCTGGGGTCCCGAGAAAGGCCTCTTATTCTTGCCCTTTCCCTTAGTGTTCCCCTCCTTGTCCTTCTGGAACATGGCTGACTCATTCTACTGAGAGATGGCAGCATCTGGTACCTCTCAAACTGAATAAAACCTCCTAGAAACGAGGTTCGACGAAGGCTAGGGCGATGTCCTGCTAGAAACATCTGAGCCTGGCACTCTGCGGTCTGCCACATGCCCGTGAAATGAAGCAAGCTCATAAACTTGCTCTCAAAGTCTGCTACTAATAAGTCTCCCTGAGATAACCTGGACAACTCAAGCTCTTTCTCGGCCCGTGCCACGGAAGAGATGTACTGCACATCGAAGAAATAAGTGAAGTCTTCCCAGGTGAGTGTCATCCTCCGCTCTGGAGTGAACTGTAGCCGATACCATCTCCTCGCATCCCCTTTGAAACTGTAAGATGCCAGCCTCTGCTTCTGAATTGATGTCACATTCAGAATATCAAGAATGTTGCTTACATCCTCCTTCCACTTATGCGCTGCTAGTGAATCTGATGATCCCTGAAACTCCGGTGCTCTTATCTTCTGGTATCTCTCCACCAGACGGAGCCAAGTCTCCTGCTCTGCTGCTCTATCCACAATTGCCTGTAGAGTAGGTGCGGGTGTATTCTCCTGAAGACCCTCCGCAACTAAATAATTACTAAAGCAAATCCATCATCCTACGGCTCTCCGTGCACCTGGCTCGTTACCTAAAAGTAGGGAAACAACGAGCGTTAAAGTGCTATAGCGAGTAACATCTCAACCAACCCTAAGGGGAAGGGCTAGAAGGATATAAAAATAGCTGATAAATACATATAGATAGTCAAACACCAAAAACTAAAATAAAATACAAGTTTGATATTTAGAAATTTACAACATGTGTGTGGGTAGATCAACAATCTCATATGCTCATATTGTAAATAGCTAACTACCAAATCCAAACTACAACGTGGAGTAATGACTCCATCTCCAACCATACCATAACTAATCTGTCATATGTTGAATATGAAATCATGTAATAGCTCAAGGTCCAACACAAGGACTGAAGTTAATTATAGTCCAACACGAGGACTTTGATGATTATAGTCCGACACGAGGACTTCAGTAGCTCATAATCCCTCACAAGAACTTCTGTAAATTATAGTCAAACACGAGGACTTTGATGATTATAGTCCGACACGATGACTTTGGTGATTATAGTCCGAACGAGGACTCAACATACAAAGAAAATATCTGAAACAACATCTAAACAGTTCACCCTCTTGCCCCGGTGAATAAATCTAAGACTCATGTCTGTAGTCAACTCATGTACACAAATCTCTGTGTTTAACAATCCCAAATAACCCAGAAATCTTGCCAGAAACACACCTATGCATAACTAAAAAAGGCAAAAAAAATTGACTCGCGGTCGACCGTCGTGCCCACTCCAGTCGACCGCCTAGAGAGCAGGAAATTTTCTGTTCTTCTGCCCTCCCAGCGGTTGACCGTCGTGTCTTGCACGGTCGACTGCGATCGAGATAGAAACTAAAATATGACCTGTGCACGATAAGCGGTCGACCGCCGTGCCAACCGCGGTCGATCGCGCAGCAGCAAAATCCTATTTTAAGGTTTTGTTCTATATGATTTGATCTCGATCTTCGTGTGTGATGTTTATATGTACTAGCAACCCTATACAAGTGATTTAGCATATTTGAAACATGAGATAAACAGTCTAATCACTATAGACAAAATGAAACAAATTTAAAACATGCAAATATATGTCGAAACCTTTGAAAACTAATATCTTTCTTTCAAACTCTTGTTAGAAAACAAAACTCAGATCTAGATCTGCATTTATAAATTCGTGGGTGATCTTATTAACTGAAAACTTGTTCTCTTTGCATCATACAATAATAAGATCTATCTTTATACATATAAATAGCATGTTAGGCTCACAAATCACATGAAAACATCATTTAAAAACAATTGAAAACTGGGTGCAGAGTTGGGCGAGATGAAACTCGCCTGAGGGGTGAACTACTGTGGGTAGGGTCGTGAAGGGGTCCTCCTTCGCTGAACACCGTTGGGTCTCGCTTGAACTCCTCGAAATCCTCCAAGAATCACCCAAAAGGATAGCTAGGGTTTGTAAGAGCAGGGGAGGAGGCTGCTAGGGTTTACTGTGATGAAGAGGAGGCTCTCACGAATAAAATAATATATATATATATATATATGGACCCTCAAACCCGACCCAAAACCTAAAACCCAAAACAAAACAAACTGGAAAAACAAAATTGACTGTCGTGCGGTCGACCGTCGCGCCCATCGCCGTCGACCGTGCAGCAATATTTCCAGTTATGTAGGTTTTTGTGTGCTGGTCAATTTCACTCGATTTCTCTCACATAAATACACTTGTTTGATACCCAAACACTTGGTATAATACTCATCTATGATATAAACATATTTTTCACAATAAAAACTTATTAATCAAATATTTATGGGGTTTTACATAAAACTTTAAAAATACCTAAATATACTTTCAAAGTTTTCTTAAAATTTCTGCAATATTTTTGAAAATTAAAAAAATTTATTTGTAATTTTTAATCATTGTAATAATTTTAAAAACGTAAAAAATTTATTTTTTTAATATTATAATTCAAATTTTAATTTTTAAAATTTTTAGAAAATTTAAAAAAGAAAATGCATTTTTAAAATTTTGTTATCATTATTTTAATACTTTTAAAATTTCTAAATAATTTTTAACAATATTATTTAATCGCCTTGATATTTTCAAACCTGGTTTTGATCTAGCGCTAATGATATTCTAATTGGTTATATTTGAATATATAATTTTGAAAGAAATGTCTAAATAAGAAGATTTGATTTTATTTGTGATTTGAATTAGTTACTAAAGATATTGCCAAAGATATTCTATCACTTTTTTCTATATTTGAATACGTAATTATAAATTGATTATTTTTATATCTAAATATTGTTGGATATCTTGACCCCAAGATATGTTTGTTTTGATGATAATAAATATTATATATTGTGTGTATTTTGTGCTAACATATGTTTTGCAGTATCAGAGTAAAATCAATAATGATATTCAAATAGATACTCAAGACACAAGGTAATACAAGGCAATTGAAGTTTATATAAGGCTAATTGGAGATGAAAGAAATCAAGATGCTTCAATGATATAATTGTATTTTGGGATTTTTTTATTGGGTAGAATCTTTCCTAAAAGCCTTGATCACACACACTAAACATTCACGTACATAGTATTTAGAACACATTAACACATGCTTTGTGTGTGGTTAACTATAGAAATTCCCTAAGTTAACAATTAGAGTCTATAGATATAGAGTGTGTCTCAAAACATATCAAATATCTTATATCTTAATATCTTTAGTCAACTAATCCCTTTAGTAGTTGACTATAAAATCCTCAATCAAATATCCCGAAACTACATGTGTACAGTGTAGTTGACTACTCTCCTTAATAGTTGACTACTAAGTGATACGGGTGTATCTTCTCTTCGGAACTTAGCGATCCTTATGGGAGCTTGAAGATAGATGATTCTCATGGTAACTTAAGAATAGAGGTGTAAAACAACACAGTAGAGCACAGGTTGAAGCATGGAACTAGATGGCAAATCGAAGAATCGAAGCATCCAGTTTTCAGCCCGTGAGTCGACTCATACATGTACATGAGTCGACTAATCAGGTTTAGTCGACTCATGCCTGTCATGAGTCGACTCACGAAACCCAGTCGTTTGGTCAAAAGTTTCTGACCAGTCGACTCATAACTTCATGAGTCGACCCATGTGTCATGAGTCGACTCATATATGCACATGAGTCGACTCATCGACGGTTTCCTGGTTCGTTTGGGTTTCTGTTTGCACGAATTCCTATGGGGTTTTAGCTTGGTTATTTACCACTTACCATCCATGTTGTTACACCTATATAAGAGATTGTTTTAGGGTTTTAAAAGAAAGGAGAAAGCAATCAAGAGAGATTAGATTATATTTGAGAATTGAGAGAGATTGTTCTTCAATTCTAGTGAGATTGTGAGAGATTGTAAACTATTTTATTCTCATAATCTTGAGAAGATATTTTCCTTCACCACCACTGAATTGTTCTTGTGTTCTTGTTATTTTCTTCTCAACCCACCTTTGATAATTCCGCGATCAAAGGTGCTCACATGGCGACTCGTATTAAGTTGGTATCAGAGCGATCAGATCCTATGAAGGGGGCATCTTGTGTATGGTCCTGACTCGGTCGCAATACAAGAAGCTAGGCGAGATCCTTATTTCATTGGAAGGAGTCCAGAAATTAAGGAAGAATAAGATGACTGAAGGAGACAATTTCACAAGACTTGATGCAATGGAGAAGCAGATCAAGACGATCGGGGCGACACTCACTAACCTCGTAGGTCTCATCAATGGAAGTGACAAAAAGGAGGAATTGTGGCGCCCTAGGGTTCACACAAGGTTGCAGTCCAAGGTGAAACCCGGATTGTCAAACCTGTCAAGCACCAAACATCATGCTACGACATGTTTCACCAGCACAGTCACTATCTCTCTAGTGGAATCAACAAATAGGTGAAAGTACAAAACAGGTAAATAATAGAAGTAGTACAAAATCGGATATGCACAGAAGAAGTATATCAATAAATGAGTCCAACTGAAATAGAATGTAAATATCTCTGAGTCTAAAATACATCTCAACACAATGAGTCAAATGAAACCTCATTAGGGCACTCAGCCTCTACAAAATGAATACAACTCTAAAGTCTGAACAATGAACATAACCATACAGTGGAGCTTAAACTACTAAAACTACGTGACGGCGACTATGCTAGAACTCTGTCATCCTGCGGCTCTCCTAAACTCTGATCCGCCTGAAAGAGATAATTTAAACAGAAAGAATAACAACAAGAGCATCAGAGCGCTACAGCAAAATCACCTCCATCAGCCCCTAGGGAAAGGGCTGCTAGATAAAGTGGAGGCTCTATTTATTAAGCATAGTCTACCTATATCATTTTCCCCATATCTAATAGAGTTAATATTTAGACACTTACAAGATGAGATGTAGTATGTCGAGCGAAATAATCCAAATAAGAAAACCCTCATATATATACCATATGTCTCAAATTATAGGTCCCTAAATACCAATTCCAACTCTATGAATAAAAACAACACTCAAAAGAAATACTCTAAGCCTCAACCATATAGAACCAATATCAAAATCTCGAACTACTTCTCAAGAAGTTGGCGCAATAATAAGAGAATATCATTCAACTCAAAAAAACTAATATAGTCCATATCCTGTATGCCACAAATCAAAGAAATTACCCTACTCATGAGTAATCTAACATGGGAGTAACTACAACTGATAATACATATATGTGTACATCTCCTTGTGCAATAGCGATACTCTTGTAATACTCTTACTCAAACGTTCTGCGGCAATAGGTTTATGCTCAATACATGAACTGCAAAATCTTAAAGTCAAACACGAAGACTTCAATGGTTTATAGTCCAACACAAGGACTTCAACTACTATATGTTAAATAAAAACAACTTAGAAAAATGTCCAACACATGGACTGCATATGATAAATGCCCAACACATGGACTGTAACAGGTAAAATCCCAACAAATGGACTATAACAGGTAAAAGCCCAACACATGGACTGTAATGGGTAAATGTCCAGCACATGGACTAAAATGGGTAAATGTCCAACACGTGGACTATATGATTAAGGTCCACCACATGGACTGAAATGGGTAAATGTCCAACACATGGGCCGCAATAGACAAATGTCCAACGTATGGACTGCATACGATTAATATCATGCAATGAACAGATACAAGTAAAAGCATATATACTATTCACTCTCATACCACAGTGAATAAATCTAAGACTCATGTCCGTAGTCAACTCATGTACACAAATCTCAAATGTTAAACAACACTTACGCATTGTATTATAACAATACAAGATCGAGAAACTCTCTCGAAAACCAAAACAAAGCCAAACAAACATGCACATGCCATAAAAGAAGTTGTCGGTCGACCACAATTATGCGGCAAACGGCCGCGACATGTTTTCGGGGTTGCCCAGGCTCCTGGCTAGCACGTGGTCGACCGCCGCTAAGGTGCGGTCGACCGAACACAGAAATTCCAGAAACGTGCAGGTTTCTGCACAGTGTTGTGTTCATGCCGACTTTGTGATTCAAACATGTTTAAATCATACGAAAACATGTATAAAACATACAACAACACTTAAACTTTGATAATCACTTACTGAAATTATCTCGAACATAAATTAAACTCTTGTGTTAAACAAATTAGGGCTTTTTAACCTAATTAACCAAATTCTTTAATCTAAAGCATAAACTTTTAACATATTAAACATAAGCATGATTGCCAAACAACTTAGAAAAGATATACATTCATTAAATCATATTTTTAACACATAGGTACCATAAACCTAGGGTTTTCTCATCTTTAATCCACATGTAAACTCAATTAAATATTAAATTAGGGTTTATACATAATTAGAACATGATTAACAAGTTAAAAACAAAATTTTGAAGAGCCCTAATGATCATGATCATGTTTCTATTATAAACAGCAAGAAAAACATGTAGATCTAACATTTATTTCAGATCTAACAACAAAAATCTAATCTCTTTCACATTAGATTAAGATCTAAGTATGTAAACACAAATTAAACTTCTAAGATAGTTGTTTAACTATGAGGATGAGTTTGGATGCAAGTGATCTTGTTTTTTCATGTGAACAAGCCTCTGAAATGAACAGGAAATGATCTCTCGATGCCAAACATCACAATTCCTCGCCTTTCCTTCGACAAGCACCCCGAGATCTCTCCTAAAACTCACAATTAGGGTTAGGGTTAGAGGAGGAAGGTTGCTGGTGTTAATCTCACGTGAAAGAGGGTTAAAAGAGCTTTAAAATGAGTATATATACATAGGGTAACAACTGGGTTCGGTATAAATAAAACCCAACCCGAAACAAACCTGGCAGAAACAGATTCGCCTAGCGGTCGACTGCGCAGGTTTCTGGGCTGTGCTCAGACTAGGTTTGGTAAAAAGACTATAACTCATCTGATCTCGGAATGAGGTGATTTAAGATTTTTTGGAAATCTATTGAAGAGACCTACACCTTTGGTCTTCTACATTTTTCCAAATTCTGACTGTGTCGATGTATAAAACATAGAAACTCTCAACTGATTATTATTCCCAGATTTTCACTCTTTTGGCCTTTGTGCATGTTTTGTGCATTTGTACTCATATTTTCAAAAATATACATTGAATTGATCTCAAATCAATTCTTATCATACTCAAACATCAAAGTATATTATTTTCACCATATAACATATTTATCATTATTTATTACAAAATATTTAAATTTACAGGGTTTTACATTCTTTCCCCCTTAAAAGAATTTTGTCCCCAAAATTCTGCAATCGTACCTTAGGAATTAATAATATGAGAAAAGCACTAAGAGGGGATAATTCAGACAAGGAAACCCTCTCGTACACTGTAGGCGTATAAAACTACCTATAGGTCCCTTAACACAGCTCGACGACGCAGATTCGACAAACAGACCATCGGGCGACATATCCAAACATGACCGTTAGCCCGCAAACACCAAAGCCAAATGATACGCGACGAAGCGGACTAACGAGGCTACGAGGCTAACGAACCGCACGCAAACAACGGAATAAATCCATTCACGTGTGGAATTAAGCTAACGGGTTGAGGAACCAATGAGTCATCCAACCAAGAGCGGACTAGGACGAATCACGATCGAATCAAAATCAGTTTCGGACTCGAACTTAGAAGTGGATTTACTACCAAATCAGGAACCGGATTTACTGCCAAATCAGGTCAATGAATCGAGTCCGAACAAATCAACCACACAACCGAATCACGGACAGATACAACGATGAAAAAAACGACGGAACATTGCACCTAGAGGGGCTCGGCCCAAACCGAGCCACCTCAAGGTGGCTCGGCCCAAACCGAGCCACCCTGAGGTGGCTCGGTGGCCGAGCCACCTTAAGGTAGCTCGGTGGCCGAGCCACCTTGAGGTAGCTCGGCGGCCGAGCCACCTCAAGGTGGCTCGGCGTGTCGGCCACCTGTGCGTAGGCACAGTTCTGGTTGCCTATAAATAGGAGAGGTGGTTCATTTGTTCAAGGGTTGAAATTTTTAGAGAGGCGAAGCTCTGCTGGATTCAAGACTCAGATCTAAAAAAAGATCAAAGCTTTGGGACTTCAAGGACTCGCTCTTCCAGATCTGGTGCTCGACGATCGTCAACGCCAAAAAAGGCAGGTGTTCGAGAGGACCGGATCTCAGATCTACGCAGGCGTACTCCGGATCAAAGCTTGGTCTTTGATCCCGAGATTTGGACGACTATTTCCTTGGTGAAATAATCCCCCCGGCTATTATTTCCTTCGTGAAATAATACCCGTCGTACTGCGTAGATCCGACCGGATCTAGATCGCACGGTGGTCAACCGATAAACCCCGACGCAGGCAAACAACCCACGTAAGCGAGCGACTGAAAAACAGGAGCTCGTGATTTGTTCGGCAAAAGGAGAAAGTTGTAATCTTTTTTTATTTTCTTTGATTTTATTGTAACCGGATCTTATAAAAAGACCGGATCTTTGTAACTCAAAAAACTATTATCTGAGAGTGTAATGGAATCAATGAAGAAAGACACGATTTTTACCGCGAACAATCTGGCGACTACAGTGGGAGCCGCCTATCTCGCTGCCGAGATCGGAGCGTCGCAGCCGCGGATCTCGATCCCGGTCGTGGAGGAGGTCGAATACGAGTTCGACCAGCAGAAGTTCGAGGAGTACTTATCGTCCTCGTCTGGATCTACCTCCCCCCGCAAGTCCAAGAAATCCCAGAAGTTCTCCTCCAGGAGAAAAGTTCGTTGGTACGAAGAAGTTGAAGCTACCAACGACGACCTCACCCCGATTGACGCCAAAGTTGCGTCGGGTGAAGTTCCTCCAAATCCCAACCAGGTCAGATCTGTTCTGGCCAACCCTGCCGCCGCAGAGGGCGTGGTGACTCTTTCAAAGAGAGCCCGCCAAAGGCAATGTCAACGCCTTGCGAAACAATTCGCTAAGGCGATGGAGTCAACAGATGGAATCCGCTATGATGCGGATCTGAAGAACAGGAGAGGCAAGCAGCCTCAACAAATGATGAATGGCAGCTCCCCCAAGCCGCCAACCAACGAATGGGTCCGTGTTAAACAGAACCGTTCAACGCTAGAAGAGCGCATTCGCAAGCGTCGCGCACTATCAGTGAAGGCACGGGCTCAAGCTGAAGAGGCCCGTAGGAAGCTGTAGAAGGAAGTGGCAAAGAAGCCGCCACCAACCCGCAAAGTCTGGAGGCCCAAGTTCGAAGTGGCGATTCAGGCCAAAGAGCAACCTTTGCAGCCTTCGAAGTAGGTTCAACCTCCGGCGAACCAAACGAAGTCGCCGACAATTCCTATGGCTACTCCGGGAGGTCACGTAGAATCATCCCGGAGAAAGAAGTCAGTTTTGGAGCGCCTCGGCCCACTTCCCGATGGACGATGCAAAGCTCTAGTTCAAGAACGTTTGGGCCCGATGAAGAAGCCCCGAACGGATCAACATGCTGGGGGTCGCCATAACTCTCAACATGACAAAGAAATCATGGCACCCAAGCGCACTACTTTGCGCATTGAAGTTCAGGAGCCCGCTGAGAACTCACGCCCACAAAGGCGCGTTTCGAGGCGCGTGACTCTCGAAAGCCCGAAGAAGGTAGTTCGATCTTAGAAGGAAACGTTATCGTCTGATGATGATTGCGTTATACCTAAGAAATCGTGCCAACACAAGATAGGTTTCTCCGACTTTCAAACGGACGAGTTGTACTATCGTGCTGAGGGTACGAGCAAAACCAGAAAGAGAAGTCCTCGAAGGCTAGAAACTCAGTGCCCTTGTTCAAAGTTCATTCGGGCGGTACTGTCTGAGTGTAACTGCATCAAGGCAGTCCCCGAAAGAGTTTCAGTGTTCGAAAGGCTTAGTACCGAAACGCCAAAACCAAGGCATAGGCATTTCCGGCAAAGAAGAACGTTGGTCGGTGATGGAGAATTTCCGAGGGTCACCGCCAATATGACCAACAAGGGAACATCAGCTCAGGACAATCCCGAGGCGATTCCAGAGGTGCCCCGACGTGTAACTCGTCTGCAGTCCGGAGCTATCATTCGTGCAACGTATGGTAGGGTTCGGACAAGATTACATTTGGGAGATGAAGAATCAGATGCTGGCTCGGCAATTGCGTCAGACAATACCGTATCCAGTGAAGGACAACCCCACGAGTCATTCATGATAAGAACGGAACAAGTGGCCAAGATGCTTGAGGAAGCCATGGCCAAACAACAGGAGAGCTTCAGGTTCGAAATGCAGATGGCCATGCAGAATATGAGAGAAATGCATGAGCAACAAATCCAGGCACTGACGAACCAGCAAGGCGAACCATGCCGCCGTAATCAGGTTGTTTAAGAAAATGAGCACACGAATGCGGACGAAGCTCGCAATGCCAATAATCCTCCCGTCAATGCAGGAGGTGGCAATGAGGATGCTAGTCACAACACCACGCTTCCACCTCAGAATCGTGCTGACGAGAACTCGGTTGAAAGTCTGAAAATCAAAAACCTCGAAAGCAAGATTAATACGTTGATTTCTGCTCAAGAGGTGAAGAAAACGGGCATTCCTTGTCCATACCCAAGAGAATGGGAATCAATCCCATACCCGGCGAAGTTCAACCTAATCAACTTCACGCCGTTTGATGGGAAGGGTTCGCCAACTCAGCATGTGATTTATTTTAAATCACACCTGGGGGTAATCTCCGGCAATGAGCCTCTGATGGTGCGGTCATTCGTTGGCACTCTTCGCGTAGCCGCCTTTGATTGGTATCGCCTCCTCAAGCCAGGTAACATAAACAGCTGGGACGACATGGAGACTAAGTTCCTTACAAATTTCTTCGACGACGACACCGAGATATCTATCGGATCGTTGCTCGATGAGAAGCAGAAGGACGGGGAGTTAGTCGACACCTTCGTTAAGAGGTTCCGGAACAAGGCGTTGAATTGCAGGGACCCGATCACTGAGGAGTTCATCCTCCAGACCTGCCACAACAATCTTTCCTTAGACGTGTTGGAAGCAATGGGGACAGCACCGTCCAAAACGTGGAAGGAATTGAAAGTCCCAGGGAAGCAAGCTGAGCGGTTCCTCAGGAGAAAGAAGGCAGAGAGAGGCCAACAAGCGGCGAATGCTCCAGCGCATAATTTCAACCCAAAGGGGAAAGGTAAGACACATGCCAATGCAGTTGATGCTAACCAGACTTTTCAATTGCAACCTCAGCAACAGCACCAGCGGCAACAACGGCCTCAGAAGCAGAAATCTTCGGAGCCAAGGTTTCCCAAAGTCTACTCCTTCAAGGATGATGAAGTTCCCGGCATCTTCAAATACTTGTTGGAGAACAACAAAATCCAGCTGCCGGCGATCGTAGATCAAGAAGGAGCCAGCAAAGTGACGGATCCGAAGTACTGCGCGTACCATAGAGCGGTCCATTACCCTACGAGGTCATGCTACCACCTCAAGGATAAGATCCAGGCATTAATTGACGTAGGGGTCATGTGACGCCCCTGGGTTCACGCTAGGCTGCAGTCCAAGGTGAAACCA
>BQKN01064158.1:363467-393393 GCA_022839385.1 Asparagus kiusianus
TCAGTTTTCGGTCGACCGAACCGGTCGACCGCTCATTTGTTTTCGCCATCAGCATGCGACAGAGAGTCTGTCGGTCGACCGGTCCAGTCGACCGAAAGCTCAATCGGTCGACCGCACCGCTCGACTGACGATTGTCCAGAGCTGACCTTCGTGTTTTTGCTCTCTGTCGGTCGACCGACAGAATTTCCGGTCGACCGACAATAGATCCGTTGGCTTCCAACGGCTATTTCCTGAGTTGATTTTCTGGGGGCTTTTCAGTCATTTATTTTGTGGTTTTGGCTGAGATTTCTAGTGGGTATATATACCCCATTGCTGATGTCTTTTAAAACTAATGAAGAGAGTTTTAAAAATAAGTTTAAGGAAGTTTTAATC
Source organism: Asparagus kiusianus (assembly GCA_022839385.1). Lineage (NCBI taxonomy): Eukaryota > Viridiplantae > Streptophyta > Magnoliopsida > Asparagales > Asparagaceae > Asparagus > Asparagus kiusianus. The sequence goes on from BQKN01064158.1 coordinate 363,840, forward strand.
AAGGGTTTAAGTTTGTTTAAAGTGTGTTTATGAGCTTTTAAGCATTTGAGTGTGTTTGAGTTTGTGAATTTAATTTCACAAGAGCAAGTGCAGATCATCGTTTGGTGTTTGAGCATTCACTCTTCTCCTACTCTCTTGTCATCTTTAGAGAAGTGTTTCTAAACTCATCTAGCAATTTATTATTTTGATTATAATTTCCATAAGCTAGATTTATATTGAGTTTAGTTTAATCGTTTTATTGATACTCTTTGTTCACACACAACCTATTGAGCTTATTGTATTTACATTCATAGTATAATTTAGGGTTGTGGGTTTGTGACATTGAGAGTAAGCTTAATTGAGTTCTCATCTTGTTTAGAGAACAATTAATTGATTTATATTGTGCCTAATTGTGAGGATTCACTTGTAATACACTTGTACACCGAGAGAAGTGTGTGGTGGGAGACGGGGTCGAATCCAAGAGGAGTGGCGTCGGTTGACGTGCCTAGCGAGAGGTTGTAACCGAGCACTTGAGGAGGAGGACACGGGCTAGGACCAACACTTAGTGTGTGAGGTGTGATTGCATTATGATTGTATTGTGAGGTGTAAACGTTGTTTGGGTGAACGTAGAAAACCCGGTTGTGATAGTGGAGATTTCCTCGAGGTGAGGAGCAGGGACGTAGGTCGTGGGGACCGAACCTCGTAAACATATCGTTTTGTTTGTGATTGCATTGGCGTACTTTTACATTCGTGCTTATTATTCATATTGCCTTTGTCAATTGCTCATTGTTGTTTTTCCCTCTATCTAGTTCATATTGTCTACCCTTGTGTTAGTTGACATATCCTTACATATATCATATTATATATCTCTTTGGTAGGATATATCATCTTGTGTTAGTTTATATATCCTTGCATATATTTCTATCATATAGGATATATCACCTTGTGTATATTGCATATTCTTGCACATAACCCTTTGTATATCTATCTTGCAAGAATATATTTGTTAAGTAATTTTAATTGGCATTTAATCAGATTAGATTAGCATAAGACCCTAATCACCACCCCTCTAGGATCTAACAGTTGTCTCTTGATGATGCGATAAAAGGATTAGACGATAAGCAAGAAACACCTCCAGCATTCTTTCGGAACAACCCTGATCGTTCCTGCCAAAATAGGAGGCGAAAAAGAAGTGATTTACGGTAAAGGAGAGAATTTTCCGTTGCCGGATTATTTCCTAAGAGAAGATGAGGATGATGACAAATCTGGTCTGTATTTATCTAAGTATAGTCCGGAAGCGCGCAAGCTCATGGAAAAACAGGGATATGATTTCACACTCGGAGAAGGTTTATACTTCGATCGAGGTTCCCGTATCCCAGTCAAAGCGGCATATGTACCAAAAGAGAAACCGGATGATTATTACCGTCACAAAAGAGGCTTAGGCTACGTTTCCTCGTCTGATGATGAATGTGGTTGGCAAATTATCGATCAAATTGCTAATGAAGCCAAGGATGGGTACTCGTCAGATTCCTCGGAATGGGACTCCGATACAAGTTTGGGGGAAGTATTTAAAACCCTAATGTCGAACATGACTACAGCTGATCCATCTACGATGGAGGACGACGATCAAATGCCAACGTGGGAAGACCCATGGGTTCATCACCTAAACATGCAGTACGGCGATAGGTTTGAACAGAGGGAACCCCCCACCGAGGATAAAATAGTCCAAATTAATATGGGCGATGAAGCCAACCCAAAGCCTATATTCATCAGCGATAGTCTTCCCCCAGATGAGAAGGAGGAATTAATTGCTCTCATCAAGGAATATATCGGCGTCTTCGCTTGGAATTATGAAGACATGCCAGGGCTCGACCCCAATGTGGCAATGCATCGCCTCGATATCAAGTCGGATGCCAAACCTGTCAAACAACAGCAGAGACGGTTTCGTCCACAGATTATGGAAGCCATTGAGGCAGAGGTTAAGAAGTTGATCGACTCAGGATTTATCCGAGAGGAGCAGCATCCAGACTGGCTAGCCAATATTGTCCCAGTCATGAAGAAAAATGGTAAAATCAGGATTTGCATCGACTTCAGGGATCTGAATGCGGCATGTCCGAAAGATGACTTTCTCCTCCCAATCACGGACGTCATCATCGACAATACGTGCGGATTTGAGAGGATGTCCTTCATGGATGGCTTTTCGGGGTATAACCAAATCAAGATGCACCCGGATGATGAGAAGCATACAGCGTTCAGAACGCCCCTCGGTGTCTTCTGCTACACAGTGATGCCTTTCGGTCTAAAGAATGCAGGCACCACATACCAACGAGCGATGACGAAGATTTTCCAGAAGCACCTTAGGAAAACGGTCGAGTGCTACGTTGATGATTTGGTTGTAAAAAGCCGCAACAAAGGAGATCACATCAAGGACTTGAAGACGATGTTCGATCTCATACGGAGTCATCAATTGAAGATGAACCCCACCAAATCCTTCCTTGGAATGTCCAGCGGAAAATTCCTTGGATTCGTTGTCACCACTAAAGGCATACATATTGATCCTGACAAGGTGAAGGCAATACATGAATTGCAGCACCCGAGAAATCTAAGAGAACTCAGAGGATTGTAAGGGCGTTTAGCTTACATTCGGTGGTTCATCTCAAATCTTTCTGGGAAGTGTCAGCTATTCTCTAAACTAAACAAGAAAGGTGTGTCATTTATTTGGGACGACACCTGCCAAAAAGCACTCGAAGATATCAAGACGTATCTGACGAATCCCCCTGTTCTTGTCGCACCAAAATCAGGTAAACCGTTCTTGATATACATCAAGGCGATGAACCATTCGATAAGTTCTTTATTAGCACAAGACGATGATAATGGTCACGAACAGGCGGTTTATTACTTAAGTCGGACTTTGGTAGACGCCGAGTCCCGATATCCGATGATTGAGAAAGAATGTCTCGCATTGGTATTCGCAGTACAAAAGATACGGCATTACTTGGTCGGACAGACGATTTACGTTATCTCTAACGTTAATCCGATACGGGTATTTATGACGCAACCGGGTTCGATGAATTGGCGGTTAGCAAAATGGGCCCTTCTCTTGTCCCAGTATGACTTGCACTTCAAACAGCAGAAGTCGGTCAAAGGACAAGCGATTTGTGATCTCTTGGCGGCAAGCCCGACAACAGATACGGCAGAAGTATATGATGACTTGGCGGATGAAACCCACGAGGTTAACACCACGTCGCATCAACAAGTATGGCAATTGTACTTCGATGGCGCTTCAAGAGCAGCTAATGTGACGGTAACCCCTGGATGTTCTAAAGTCTCCTCCGGAGTTAGAGTTGTCTTAGTTTCCCCAGGGAAGCATGTGATGCCTCGGGCTTATTCACTGACTGGTCCGTGCTCTAATAACGTAGCCGAGTACAACGCGCTCCTCATTGGACTCAGTTTCTCCAAGGAGCTGGGGGTCGAATATCTCGAAGCTTTTGGGGATTCTCAACTGATCGTCAACCAAGTCCGTGGAGAGTATGAAGTCAGTAACCAAGACCTGATCCCGTACCACCAGGAGGCCATCAAAATGGTAGATTCTTTCGAAGAATTCTTTATCGAATACATCCCGCATCTCCAGAACGCCTATGCGGATGCACTGGCAGCACTAGCAGTATCACTCGCGCAGCCGCCCGAAACTGAACTGCTAGTCACAGTAAGATCACACCAACTCTACATACCCATATACGATATGGACATCGAAGAGGAAGATGATAGAAACGTGAATGCCAAAGAGGTGAACTCAACCCAAATTGGGTCTGAGTCCCAAGATTGGCGTTTTCCTATCATTGACTACGTCCAGAGGATGTAAAAGAAAGGGAATCTATCCGCCGAAGAGCACCAAGGTTCTTCTATAATGCCGAGACCCATACATTATACCGTCGAGGGTACGATGATTTGCTCCTCCGATGCCTTTTGAGCGAAAAAGCAGAAGAAGTTCTTAAGGAAGCACACGAAGGAGAATGCGGTGCGCATCAGCCTGGTCCCAAACTGTATGATCGCATCAGAAGAATGGGATATTTTTGGCCAACAATGGTTCGTGACGCGATCGAATACGCACGAGGATGTCACGCCTATCAAGTGCATGCAAATTATATGCACCAACCACCAGAGCGGTTACACACGTCAACCACGTCTTGGCCATTTGAGACATGGGTATGGATATTGTCGGTCCTATTTTTCCCCCTTCAGTCAAAGGTGATCGGTTTAATCTCGCAATCACGGATTACTTTTCAAAGTGGGCTGAAGCAATTCCTCTTAAGGAAGTGAAGACGAACAACGTCATCAATTTCATCAAGCATCATGTTATATACCGACACGGCGTGCCGAGACGGATCATTCATGACAACGGTCCACAGTTCATAAGCAACGCTTTCATCAGGTTCTGCGACAAGTTCAAGATTCAAGATGTTTCGTCGACAGCTTATTACTCCGCTGCGAACGAATTAGCTGAGGCTTTTAACAAGACGATCATCAAGATCCTGTCAAAGCTCGTGAAGACCAATAAACGAGACTGGGACGATAAACTCGGTGAAGCACTCTGGGCTTATCGCACCACCGTACGCACAACTACGGGAGCCACCCCGTATTCGTTGGTATACGGATGTGAAGCTGTGCTGCCTTTGGAGATTCAGATCCCATCCCTTCGGATCGCTCCCGCAACTGAGATGACGACTGAAGAGCAACATCAGAAACGTCTCAAAGAACTCGAAATGTTAGATGAAAGGCGCTTGGAAGCTCAACAACACATTGAGTTTTATTAAGCCAGAATATCTAGGGCTTTTGACAAAAGGGTCCGCTAAAGAAGCTTCAAGGAAGGAGATCTGGTCCTCGCTGCTCGCCGACCGATAATTCTCAACTCCAAGAAGAAGGGTAAGTTTGAACCCAAATGGGAAGGAACGTTTGTGATAGATACAGTCTACTCAAACGGTGCATATCGCCTCGTTTCTCTAGAGGGCGTCAGGCAATTAATGTCAATAAATGTGAAGTTCCTGAAAAAGTACTATCCCTAGTACATTCAGGATAACCCATTTATCAGAAAGTTCCTCGAAGAATATTACACTTAATATTCTAGAGGATAACCCAAAATCATTTTCACCACCAAAATCTCTCACTGATCAATTTCACTTGACAGTAAGTTCACCAAAAATGTCTGTCTGGTCCAAGCCACCAACAAATTCCCCTCTTGACTCTTTCCATGAACAAGAGGTCCACTTTCAATTCGGAGTTTCTTTTCGATAAACGAAAGAACTCCCTCCTTTTCTCTTTGGTTAAACCTCTTCATGGTTATAACCAAAGTTAAAATTTCATTTCGATAAACGAAAAACTCATCTAGATAACCGATCCTATAAAAGGTAAGCTTATTTAGATCTTCCGGATTCTCGGAGTGGAGATCCCACTTCTAGTTTCTTTCTTGCACTGGAAATAGAATATAAAATTCTTTCTTTCCAGAATCAAGGAATAGAATATAAAATTCTTCCTTCCTTGTTCGGGGAATAGAATATAAAGTTCTTCCTTCCCACACCAATCCTTTTCTAAGAATTTAGGATCCATCCTAGGAAGTTTATCCCAAATCCTAAGCAGGGATAAGTCTGCGCCTAACACGCGTTGCCGGTTTAGTCTTTCTCCGTAGAAAAAGACACCAGAGTTCGATTTTGGGGTATTTTATCCTGAAACCTAAGAAAGGATAAGTCTGCGCCTAACACGCGCCGCCGGTTAGTTTTTAACCGTTAAAAAGAACACTCGCCCACATATTCAACATTGTGGCAGGTTGTTATTAATAACACCAAAATCCATGCCTTACACGCATGGGGAATTTTATCCTGAATCCTAAGAAAGGATATGCCGACGCCTAACACGCGCCGCCGGTTTAGTCTTTCTCCGTAGAAAAAGACACCAGAGTTTGATTCTGGGGTATTTTATCCTGAAACCTAAGTAGGGATAAGTCAGCGTCTAAAACACGTTGCCGGGTAGCCTATTCCCGTAACAATAGCGAAGTCTACGTATTCGAAGTCGTAGCACGAAGTCTCAGAGGATTCAATCTCTGAGCGTAACGTTACATGCGAACGGATTTAGACAATCCGCATGCTAGCCCGACTCAAACGGTAGTCGGTAAAGGCTAATCAAATCCGTTGAAGGCTGGGGGTTAGCTAAAAATCCTAAAGTCAACGCCTAACACGCGTCGCCAGGTAGCCTATTCCCGTAACAAATGGTAAAGCCTATGTATTCAACATCATAGCAAAAAGTCTAAGGGAGTTCATTCCTTTAGCACAACGTCACATGCGGAATGGACTAAAACAATCCGCATGTAAGCCCGATTCAAACGGTAATCGGTAAGAGCACGTCAAATCCGTTGAAGGCTGAGGATTTGCTAAAAATCCTAAGTCAACGTCTCATACACGTTGCTGTTTAGTCTTTTCACAGGAGAAAGACGAAGTCTACGTATTCAATATCGTAGCACTAAAAGGGTTAACTCTTTTAGCTTAACGTCACATGCGGAACGGACTTAAACAATCCGCATGCTAGCCCGACTCAAACGGTAGTCGGTAAAGGCTTATCAAACCCGTTGATGGCTGAGAATTTGCCAAAAATTCTATAAATACGAGTCATTGACGTATCAATTTTATAAATTGGTCTCGTGACTCAAGTATCTGCCACGCTCCAATTCCTTAAGAGCTTAAACTGTGTATACTCCAGAAAACATACGAGTATAAACTGTGTCAAACGCCGACAACGCGTCACAATGAAGCTCAGACGTCGGACAACGCGTCGCGATGAAGCTTGGACGCCAGACAACGCGTCTCATTGAAGCTCAGACGCCAGACAACGCGTCGCAAATGTCAATCGATGATCAGTTCTATGTTGAAGCAACCAACTCGAGCTAAAAAGTCAGGAAATCAAAAATCGACTTCAAATTCAAAATTCCGACAGACGGTCAGATAATAAATGCAGTACCAGAACACCTACAGATATTCGACAAAGCACCGAATAGCCTGGGGGACTGAAGGAATTGAGAATAGAAGCCATTCTAAATATCCCGTCATTACCGATTGAAGGACGGGACGATCATATCCAAAGTATTCTAGACTCTTCTATAAAAGAACGAGGCTGAAACACTTTGGAGGGGGTATCTGTAGGCATATAAAACTGCCTATAGGTCCCTTAACACAGCTCGATGACGCCAATTCGACAAACAGACCATCGGACGACATATCCGAACAGGACCGTTAGCCCGCAAACACCGAAGCCAAACGATACGCGATGAAGCGGACTAACGAGGCTATGAGGCTAACGAACCGCACGCAAACAACGGAATAAATCCATTCGTGTGTGGAATTAAGCTAACGGGTTGAGGAACCAACGAGTCATCCAACCAAGAGCGGACTCGGACGAATCACGATCGAATCAAGATCAGTTTCGGACTTGAACTTAGAAGTGGATTTACTGCCAAATCAGGAACCGGATTTACTACCAAATCAGGTCAATGAATCAAGTCCGAACAAATCAACCACACAACTGAATCACGGACAGATACAACAACGAAAAAAACGACGGAACATTACACCTAGAGGGGCTCGGCCGAAACCGAGCCACCAAACCGAGCCACCCTGAGGTGGCTCGGTGGCCGAGCCACCTCAAGGCCGATCCACCTCAAGGCCGAGCCACCTCAAGGTGGCTCGGCCAGTGCCGAGCCACCTTGAGGTGGCTCGGTGGCCTAGCCACCTTAAGGTGGCTAGGCGTGTCGGCCACCTGTGCGTAGGCACAGTTCTGGTTGCCTATAAATAGGAGAGGTGGTTCATTTGTTCAAGGGTTAGAATTTTTGGAGAGGCGAAGCTCTACTGGATTCAAGACTCAGATCTAAAAAAGATCCAAGTTTTGGGACTTCGAGGACTCGCTCTTCCAGATCTGGTGCTCGGCGATCGTCAACGCCAAAAAAGGTAGGTGTTCGAGAGGACCGGATCTCAGATCTACGCAGGCGTACTCCGGATCAAAGCTTGGTCTTTGATCCCGAGATTTGGGCGACTATTTCCTTGGTGAAATAATCCCCCGGCTATTATTTCCTTCATGAAATAATACCCGTCGTACTGCATAGATCCGACCGAATCTAGATCGCGTGGTGGTCAACGGATAAACCCTGGCGCAGGCAAACAACCCACGCAAGCGAGCGACCGAAAAACAGGAGCTCGTGATTTGTTCGACAAAAGGAGAAAGTTGTAATCTTTTTTATTTTCTTTGATTTTATTGTAACCGGATCTTATAAAAAGATCGGATCTTTGTAACTCAAAAAACTGTTATCTGAGAGTGCAACGGAATCAATGAAGAAAGACACGATTTTCACCGTGAACATACACATCTCATATCATTAATCCCTAGATATGAATCACTAGAAATATCTATGCTTAACAATCTATAATGCAAATACTCTTATTTAACCCCTAACTAAACGAAACTAGTACGTCGGGCGAAAAATCCAAACAAGGAACCCTCATATATATACCATGTGTTCCGAATGATTAGAAGCTAAGTGTTAATACCCTCATTCTAGCGTTAATATGACCATATAGAAAATTAAAAATCATAAACATCAATAAGCTATAACCAAATCATTTTACGCACTCGAATAGGTGCGGGTAGTCGCGACTCGTATCCTACTCGCGCTCCCAGAAGCCTCCTCAGCTCTTTTCCATCTCTATTGAACTTTAACTTAAGGTATTACTTTCTTTCTAAGCCTCTCATCCTCTCTAGTAAGAATACAACTCGTGATCTCCATGGTAGTTAAACCTATCTGAAACTCAAATTTTTGGTGAATCAATCACCCTTTGCTGCTCCTTGTCACGCAAATGCTTCTTAATCATTGAAACATGGAAAATATCGTGTATACTCATTGCGCAAATGCTAAAAGATCTATCCGATATGAAATGGCTCCAAAATGTTCAACTCTCATGAACGGACCAATATAACTTGGGGTAAACTTTCCCCGTCTACTGAGTCACTAAACTCATCTACGGTATTTTTAATAAGACATAGTCCCTAATCTAGAACTCTAACGGTCGTTGTCTCTGGTCTGCGTAACTCATCCAACGACTATGCACTGTAAGAATGTTTTCCCGAATCTCTGCTACCTTCCCTGTAGTGTGCCTCACAAGCTCCTATCTAAGCAATAAACTTTCTTGTAATTCTTCCCAATGAATAAACAATCTATAATGCCTCTAATCTGGACTGTCTGCTATGCCTGCAATGCTAATAGTGGATGCTACTCATGTTCTACCTCCGATCTCAAAAAGATAAGGATGTCGTCGATAAAATGACTACGAACTGATTCTAACATGGATGGAAAACCTGGGTAATCAAATCCATGAATATCATGGGTGCATTGGTCATCCCAAATGGCATGACAAGAACTCAAAAGACCCATATCGAGTTAGAAAATGATGTTTTGGAAATATCCATTTGCCGCACTCGCAACTGAAAAATAACTATAACGAAGATCAATCTTCGAGAAATATTACGCTCCCCGTAGCTGGTCGAGCAAGTCATAAATCCTTGATAGTGGATACCTGATCCAGATAGTGACTTGCTCAACTCATGATAATCTATACATAATGCATGTTACTCATGATAATCTATACATAATGCGTGCTCCCATTAAAAAAATAACTCCTGACAATAAAACCCAGAGTTAATAACTCATCTAGCTGAGTCTGTAGCTCCCTCATCTCAGCGAGTACCATATAATATGATAGGGTGCTCGGAATATCAGTACGATGCCTGTTGTAACTTGATGCAGGGAAACAACCTCTCTCACTGGAGAAAACGTAGGTATGTCTTGAAAGACATCCTGATACTCTGAGACGACTCTGGTCTCGGTCAAAACTACACGCCGATCCCGTATCATCACCTTCTCGACGTATGCCAGAAATGACTTTGCATTCTGGTTACCCTATGAGGTTGCTACTATCTATACAATCCTAACGAATGCTCACAAGCATACTGTTTTAGAAAAACAGTCGATACTAATATTGTAGGATGATAACCATTTCATACCAAGAATGACGTCGAAATTCGACATCCACAAAACGACCAGGTCAAAGATCAAACTCATCTATACTGATGATACATCTCCTACATATACTCTCTAACAGGGACACCTCCCCTAGAGGAGTAGAAACTGATAACAGAACATCTAAGGGATGTGTAACTAACTGAAGCCTATACATGAAGGCATGAAATATGAAAGAATACGAAGTTCCTGAATCAAACAAGATTCAAGCTGGATAAGAATTTACTACAAAAACTCTGCTCGCACTATGCTCACACGGTATGACTACATAAACTCTACTGGTGGCCAGCGCCTGCTGCGCTGCTGGTGGTGAAACACATGGGTCCATCTGACACTGATGAATACTCTGAATAGCGTAATTCTAGCCTATAGGCCCCTAAATCCTCGAAATAACCGGTAGTACATCTATCCTCCGATGCTGGTCGTAACCGCGGCCCTAAGACTATTAACCCTGACCTCTATCATGCTGGTCTCCTGCAGGTGTATAGCGATAATCCTTCGTTCTATATTTGATCTTGTTACAATTGTATAATGTATCCCGAATCCTACGATGCTGCGTCGCTATCGAATCATGTTGTGCTCTCTTCTTATAACGTCTTTGTTGATGATGGTAAAAATTCTTACCCCGCTGCTGTGTCCTCTAGATCCCATAATAGGTCTCTTGTCCTTGTCATTTCCATCATGCTAGTCTTGATTTTATAATTAACTATAGGCATGTCTCACTGCTTTAATCGAACTAGCTCTAACTGCTTGTTGAAGATGTAAACATTTTTTTTCCAAATAAGTGATATTCATTGTCCCGACAAAAATATGAAATCGTAGCTATCCTTTGCTGCTATTCCCCGGTGATGTCCTCTATGCTGAATATTTTTAACCTCTGGTTTGGTACTGAGTCTACGTTAAGAAATTTTCACATATTCCTTTTTATTTATAAGCTGCACATGAATCAAGTGTGCCCTGCACTATGATGTTCTCAGTGTCTGATATCTTTACTATTCTTATAGAGCCAAGCCTCCTGTTCTGCGGCTCTATCAACAGCTGGTTGTGGTGATGATGAAATCATAGGTATTGCCTCTTCAATAGACATGACTAGTACAATTGGTGGTGTAACTCTAGAAAATGATACTACTAGAAAAAAAGGATGCGCCTCTCGCTCCTCGAGTGTTACAAAATCTTACTGCAAACGGTACCATAAAGTCGATCAAAAACTATAGAGCCTGCTGCGGCTCAGGTTTTGTTTGTCTAGCTCTCCAGGTACAAGTTTTATCTCGACCGCATGCTCATCCCAACATTTATAATATCAAGAGGAGAGCTTAATGAACATAGTAATTGAGATCACAAATATATATACACATAACGTATCACAATACGTAGTCATAGCATATAGTATTCACGCAAATACTTTAAATCAACATAAAATAATTGTCATAAAAAATTCCAAAATTTTGAGATATACGCACATATCGTCCTCACTCATTCTAGGAATTTCTTAGCGGACTCTATACATGAATCCTAAGAAACTCTATCCTAGCTCCACAATTTGACATAGGAATGATCCTAAGTATATTAGAACTAGAGCTCTGATACCAACTGTGACGCCCCAGGATTCACACAAAGTTGTAGTCCAAGGTGAAACCCGGATTGTCAAACCTATCAAGAACCAAACACCATGCTACGACATGTTTCACCATTACAATCACTATCTCTCTAGTGGAATCAACAAATAGGTGAAGGTACAAAACAAGAAATAATAGAAGTAGTACAAAATCAGATATGCACAGAAGAAGTATATCAATAAATGAGCCCAACTGAAATAGAATAAAAATATCTCTGAGTCTGAAATACATCTCAACACAATAAGTCAAATGAAACCTCACTAAGGCACTCAGCCTCTACAAAATGAATACAACTCTAAAGTCTGAAACAATGAACATAACTATACAGTGGAGCTTCAACTACTAAAACTGTGCGAAGACGACTATGCTAGAACTCCGTCATCCTGCAGATCTCCGAAACTCTGATCCGCCTGAAAGATACAATTTAAACAAAAAGAATAACAACAAGAGCATCAGAGCGCTACAGCAAGATCACCTCCATCCGCTTCCAGGGAAAGGGCTGCTAGATAAAGTGGAGGCTCTATCTATTAAGCATAGTCTACCTATATCATTTTCCCCGTATCTAATAGAGTTAATATTTAGACACCTACAAGACGAGATGTAGTACGTCGAGCGAAATAATCCAAACAAGGAAACCCTCATATATATACCATATGTCTCAAATTTTAGATCCCTAAATACTAATTCCAACTCTATGAATAAAAACAACACTCAAAAGAAATACTCCAAGCCTCAACCATATTGAACCAATATCAAAATCTCGAACTACTTCTCAAGTAGTTGGCGCAATAATAAGAGAATATCATCCAACTCAAAAAAAAACATCATAGGCCATATCCTGTATGCCACAAATCAAAGAAATGTACCCTACTCATGGGTAATCTAACATGGGAGTAACTACAACTAATAATACATATATGTGTATATCTTCTTGTGCAATAGCGATACTCTTGTAATACTCTTACTCAAACGTTCTGCGGCAATAGGTTTATGTTCAATACATGAACTGCAAAAGCTTAAAATCCAACACGAAGAATTCAATGGTTTATAGTCCAACGCAAGGACTTCAACTACTATATGTTAAATAAAAACAACTCAGATAAATGTCCAACACATGGACTGCATATGATAAATGCACAACACATGGACTGAAACAGGTAAAAGCCCAACAAATGGACTGTAACATGTAAAAGCTCAACACATGGATTGTAATGGGTAAATGTCCAACACATGGACTATATGATTAAGGTTCAACACATGGACTAAAATGGGTAAATGTCCAACACATGGACTATATGATTAAGATCCAACACATGGACTGAAATGGGTAAATGTCCAACACATGGGCCACAATAGACAAATGTCCAACGCATGGAGTGCATACGATTAATATCATGCAAAGAAGAGATACAAGTAAAAGCATATATACTATTCACTCTCATACCCCAGTGAATAAATCTAAGACTCATGTCCGTAGTCAACTCATTTACACAAATCTCAGATGTTGAAAAACACTTAAGCATTGTATTATAACAATACAAGATCGAGAAACTCTCTCGAAAACCAAAACAAAGCCAAACAAACATGCACATGCCATAAAAGAAGTTGTCGGTCAACCGTAATTATGCGACGGTCGGCCGCGACAGGTTTTCGGGGTTGCCAAGGCTCCTGCCTGGTATGCGGTCGACCGCCGCTAAGGCGCGGTCGACCGAACACAGAAATTCTAAAAACATGCAGGTTTCTGCACAGTGTTGTGTTCATGCCGATTTTGTGATTCAAACATGTTTAAATCATACTGAAACACGTATAAAACATACAACAACACTTAAACTTTGATAATCACTTACTGAAATTATCTCGAACATAAATCAAACTCTTGTGTTAAATAAATTATGGTTTTTTCAACCTAATTAACCAAATTCTTCAATCTAAAGTATGAACTTTTAACATATTAAACATAAGCATGATTGCCAAACAACTTAGAAAAGATATACATTCATTAAATCATATTTTTAACACTTAGATATCCTAAACCTAGGGTTTTCTCATCTTTAATCCATATGTAAACTCAATTAAATGTCAAATTAGGGTTTAAACATAATCAGAACATGATTAACAAGTTAAAAATAAAATTTTGAAGAACCCTAATGATAATGATCATGTTTCTATTATAAACAACAACAAAATATGTAGATCTAACATTTGTTTCAGATCTAACAACAAAAATCTAATCTCTTTCACATTAGATTAAGATCTAAGCATGTAAACACAAATTAAACTTCTAAGCTAGTTATCTAACTATGAGGATGAGTTTGGATGCAAGTGATCTTGCCTTTGCACGTGAACAAGCCTCTGAAATGAACAGCAAATGATATCTCGATGCCAAACATCACAATTCCTCACCTTTTCTTCGATAATCACCCCGAGATCTCTCCTCAAACTCACAATTAGGGTTAGGGTTTGAGGAGGAAGGTTGCTGGTGTTAATCTCACGTGAAATAGGGTTAAAAGAGCTTTAAAATGAGTATATATACATAGGGTAACAACTGTATTCGGTATAAACAAAACCTAACCCGAAACAAACCTGGCAGAAACAGATTTACCCAGCGGTCGACCGCCGCGGTCGACTACGCAGGTTTCTGGGCCGTGCTCAGACTGGGGTTTGGTAAAAAGACTATAACTTTCTCATCTGATCTTAGAATAACGTGATCTAAAATTTGTTAGAAAGCTATTGAAGAGATTTACAACCTTTGTCTTTTACACTTTTCCAAATTCTGATTGTATCGATATGTAAAACATAGAAACTCTCAACTGATTATTATTCCCAGATTTTCACTCTTTTGGTCTTTGTGCATGTTTTGTGCATTTGCACTCATATTTTTACAATTATACATTGAATTGATCAAAAATCAATTCTTATCATATTCAAAAATTAAAATATATTATTTTCACCATATAACATATTTATCATTATTTATCACAAAATATTTAAATTTACGGGGTTTTAGAGGAATCTTCTTCGAAAGGCAAGAAGAAACTTATGGAGTTCGATGGAGAAGGCAAGGAATTTGATTCAGATAGGGAGGCCGAGATTGTCAAAACTATTCTGCATCAAGGGGGTAAGGGTTCTTGCTAGAATTTGAAGATAGACTTCAAGATAGAGATTCATGTTTATGATGGGAGTGTCAACATCGGGAGGCTTGATGATTGGATCGAGCGTATGGAGATGTATTTCACTCTCTATGGATATTCATCCAAGGAGAAGATTGTGTTCGCGACTTTGAAGCTTTCGGGGCACGCGTTGACGTGGTGGAAATTCTACTGCAAGTAGGAGAAGAAGGCGGTGTCGTGAAACAAGTTTTAGGAGCTACTGAGAAAGCAGTTCTATCCAGTGGGGTTCCTTGAGGAGCGTTGGTACAAGTGGTACGGCTTGCGTTAAAGATTCAATCAGACCATTTAAGAGTACATGACGGAGTTCCAGCAGCAGGCGATGGTTCTAAACGTCGCGACGGACGAATACTCCATCTTCATGAAGTACATGGCGGGTCTAAACAAATACATTCGGAAGGAGATGAAGCTATTCACGGTCGAGTCTATTGCAGAGGCAAGCGTGAAAGCTATTGCCATCGACGGCAAGCAAAAGAAGAGAAATGAGGCAAAAGGAGATGCAAAACAGACGGGAGAGGAGTCTAGTGGTTCCAAACATAAGGTGGAGAAGAAGGGTGATCTAGGGAGAGCAGAACTGATTTGTCGTCACTGCGAGAAGACAGGACATATCACTGATCGATGCTGGGAGAAGTATCCTCATCTCAAGCCAAGGGGGTTGAAGAAGAAAGAGGAGAAAAAGGCATACGTGATAACACAGGGTTCGAAGGAAGTTCCCAGGATGACAGAGCCTAATAGTAGTCTCAATCTTATGGCGGGGAAGCAGACTACGAAAGAAGACGAAGATCCCAGAGAGCAGCTCTTTGTGCTGAAGTTGCAAGTGAAGACCAGTATGGTTGATGCCATTGTTGATCCAGGCAGCGAAAAGAATTTGATATCTGAGGCCTTGGTTCAGAAGCTGGGTTTGAAGATAGTCAAGCATCTGAAACCCTATCCATTGGGGTGGATTCAGAAGGAGACGGGACTAAGTATAGTTGATCAATGCACTGTCAGATTTGTGCTCCACGAGTCGTATATTGACGAGGTCACGTACGACGTCGTTCCATTAGATGTTTGTCAGGTTATACTGGGCAATCCGTACTTATAGGATAGATACGCAATCTACGAAAGGCGGGTTCAGAAGTACACATTCATCAAGGATGGTAAAAAGTTCATATTTCGTTCGGCGTCTCTTCCGAGGGAGACAAACTTGGCAACGATGATGCGAGCGGAGAGGCTAGTGAATGCAAGCAAGAAGTTCATCTTGCTGTGCCTTAGGCTTCATGACGAGCCATCGAAAAGGAGTTGCATGTTGGAGCGGAAGACGACTACGATGAGGCGAGGAACGAAGGAGTCGTTTCCAGTTGTACGTCGATATCAGGTTCCTAGCAAAGCCAGGTAGTACAGAAAGGATGGAGGAGCTCGTGAGTTTTCTCAGCTGAAGTTCTAACTTGAATAGGACTTCAAGTTCCTAAAGGGGGGACTTATAATACGGGTGTATCTTCTCTTCGGAACTTATCGATCCTTATGGGAGCTTGAGGATAGAGGTGTAAAACAACACAATGGAATGCAGGTTAAAGCGTGGAACGAGACGACGAATCGAAGAATCGAAGCATCCAGTTTTCAGCTTGTGAGTTGACTCATACATGTACATAAGTCGACTCATCTGGTTGAGTCGACTCATGCCTGTCATGAGTCGACTCACGAAACCCAGCTGTTTTGTAGAAGGTTTTTGACCAGTCGACTCATAACTTCATGAGTCGACCCATGAGTCATGAGTCGACTCATATATGCACATGAGTCGACTCATTGACGGTTTCCTTGTTCGTTTGGGTTTCTGTTTGCACGAATTCCTGTGGGGTTTGGGCTTAGTTATTTACAACTTTGCCATCCACGTTGTTACACCTATATAAGGGATTGTTTTAGGGTTTTAAAAGAAGGGAGAAAGCAATCAAGAGAGATTAGATTGTATTTGAGAATTGAGAGAGATTGTTCTTCAATTCTAGTGAGATTGTAAGAGATTGTAAACTATTTTATTCTCATAATCTAGAGAAGTTATTTTCCTTCGCCACCACTGAATTGTTCTTGTGTTCTTGTTATTTTTTTCTCAACACAACCTTTGATAATTCCGCGATCAAATGTGCTCGCACGGCGACTCGTTTTTTTATCACTAAGGTTGTTTTTTGAATTCAAAGGGTCTGATTAGATTCAGTGTAGTCGACTACTAAGCTTTGTAGTCGACTACAAAGACAGGTTTTCTAACTGTTTTAAATTTAAATTAGTTGATCGTTTCTAAACGTTTTTAATTGACTATTTATTCAAATTAAGAACGTTATTAACTTCTTAACAAACATATTTTCACCCATAAGTAGAGGGGTTCTCATCTTACATTGACGTGGCATGTATTAGAACTCTTGAGTCTAAAAAGTGCATATTTGTTAAGAACAACAATAGAAAAACTCTCTTGCTATTTGTTCTTCAAATCAAATGATTAGATAGGCAAAATATATGAGAGTAAAACCTATAGCCACAGTAAGAAGCACATCCACTACACTATCAAGGCTTATAGGATCAGTTTTGTACTTTGCTTCAAAGGAAGGTTATCTCCGGTTTGAGAGATAAGATCTCTTGGTTTAGAGATTGATTACAATTAACATGGTCTTGTCAATTGGTCAGGTTTGATCTTGTGGTTTTCAAGGTCAGGTTGGTTTGTGGACTTACAAATCAAGGAAAGGAAAATCTCAAGCAGGATCGGCTTGGGGACTGGATGTAGGTCTGGAGGACCAAACCAGGATAAATCCTTATGTTTGCGTTTGTCCATTCTTCTATGATTTGTGTTGTTATTCATTATCTTTTTAGTTAGTAACTTTTCTGATTAAAGATTTATAAACACTATTAATTTTTGCTTTCTAGTGTTTATGTTGCCATATCTGTTTGAATTAGTTATTAAAGATATTGCCAAGGATATTCTAAAAATTTAAAAATGCCTAAATATATTTTCAAAATTTTATTATAATTTCTATAATATTTTTAAAAATCAAAAATATTTTTTGATTTTCAATTTTTAATCTCTATAATAATTTAAAAATCTAGAAATATATTTTAAAATCTTATAATTAAAACTTTCAAATTTAAGAAACTCTTAAAAAAATTTAAAAAGGAAAATATATCTTCAAAAATTATTATAATTGCTATTATATTTTTAAAAACCAAAAATATTTCTATAAATATTTTTTAATCGCTGTATTATTTTTTAATATGATTTGGATCTAGCACCAAAGATATTATAATTAATTATAAATTGAACATATAAGAATGTCTGATTTTAAACGAAATGCCTAAATAAGGGGATCTGATTTTATTTATGATTTCAATTAGTTTCTAAATATATTGTCAAATATATTCTAATGGATTATAAATTGATTTTTTGATTTCTAATTATCTAATTACTAATTAATTTTTCCTCCATCTAAATATCTGATCTAAATTAGTTACTAAAGATATTTCTAAAGATATTATAAAAAATTAGAAAATACCTAAATATATTTTCATAAATTTATTATATTTGAATATCTAATTTGAAAAGATATTCCTAAATGAGAGGATTTGATTTTATTTGTAATTTAAATTAGTTACAAAATATATAGCTAAAGATATATTAATTGATTATAAATTCCTTTTATTTATTTTCGAATATTTGATTATTAATTCATTTTTTTCTCTATCTGAATGTCTAGTTTAAGTTAATTACTAAAGATATTGCTAAAGATATTCTAAAAATTAGAAAATACCTAAATATATTTTCATAAATTTATTATCATTTTTGTAATATTTTTAAAAACTAAAAATATTTTTATTTGTAATTTTTTATTTCTATGATAATTTAAAAAATCAAAATATATTTTAAAATATCATGATTCAAATTTTAAATTTCAAAAATCTTTAGAAAATATAAAAAATAAAATGTATTTTCAAAAAATTATTATAATTTCTGTAATTTTTAAAAAGTATTTTTTAATTTCTATAATATTTTCTAATTTGTGATTTGAATTACTTACTAAAGTTATTCTTATAGTAATTCAAAAAATCAAAAATATATTTTAAAATATTATGATTCAAAATTTAAATTTCAAAAATTTAGTAAATCTAAAAAAGATAATGTATTTTCAAAAATTATTATAATTTCTTTACTTTTTTAAAAGTATTTTTTAATTACTTTAATATTTTCTAATTTGTGATTTGAATTTGTTACTAAAGATATTCTAATTGGTTATATTTGAATATCTAATTTTCAAAAATTTGTTTTAATTGCTATAATATTTTTATTTGCCATATGATTTAATTACTAAAGATATTTTAATTGATTTTATCTAAATATCAGATTTAAAAAGAAATGTCTTAATGATGTGATTTAATTTTATTTGTAATTTGAATTAGTTATTAAAGATATTACCAAATATATTCTAATTGATTATAAATTATTTGTTTCTATATCTGAATACCTGATTATAAATTGATTATTTATTAATTTGAATGTTTGATTTGAATTAGTTAATAAAGATATTGTCAAAGATACTCTAAAAAATTCAAAATGCCAAAATATATCCTCAAAATTTTATTATAATTGCTGTAATTTTTAAAAACGAAAAAAATTTATTTGTAATTTTTAAAAGCTATAATAATGTAAACACAAAAAAAAATGTATTTTAAAATATTATAATTGAAATTTTTAATTTTCTAAAATTATTAGAAAATTTTAAAAAGAAAACATATTTTCAAAATTTGTTATAATTGCTAAAATATTTTTAAAAACCGAAAAAACTTTTTTAAACTTTATTTTTAACTGTTGTAATATTTTTTTAATCTGATTTAGATCTAAGTGAGATTATTTGATTTTATTTTTGATTTGAATTAGTTATTAAATATATTACAAAAGATATTGTAATTGGTTATAAATTAATTTTTTCTATATCTATATATCTGATTATAAATTAATTTTTTCTATAACTGAATATCTAATTTGAATTAGTTACTAAAGATATTGCCAAAGATATTCTAAGAATTCAGAAATGCCTAAATGTATTTTCAAAAAATTATTATAATAATTTTAAAAATTGAAAATATATTTTAAATAAGATTTTTTATTGTTGTAATATTTTAAATAGCTAAATATATATTTATGTGAAAATTTCAAGATTATGTTAATTACATAAATGTTATAAATAATTGAAAATTTATTTTCACAACTATGTAAAAATGTAATAAAATATAAATTCAATTTGAAATTTAGTAAAATAAAAAATTTCAATTATATAAAAATGAAAAAAAATCAAATTGTAACATGTAGATTAGAATTAAAACTCAAGTTCTCAAAGATTTATATTTTTTATAACAATTAAATTTGAAAAAAAATACTACACAAATTAAAATAAAAATTTTATTATATCGGTGTGGATGAAGTTCTTGAACTATTTTTCCTCCAAGCAATTAACGAGCCATGTGTTGAAGATAAAATTACATAGGCAAAAAACCGACAATTTGAAAAAAGTTTGAAAACTTTTAAAATGGGTAAAAAATAATGTTAGGACTCATGTGTGTGAGCCTACTTCTCTAATCTTGTTTTGATGAATAACATACAATTTCTAATCTTGTTTCTAGTGTTTGTGTTTTTATATTATATGCATTCAGGATATATTTGAGCATAACGAAGATATTCTTGGAGGTTGAATGATTTTGTAATGAAGCCGTTGCAACTAATATCAAGATTCAACATCGCTTCATCCGTCACCAAGATGGAGCTCTAACGAAGACCATTAGCTTGGGTAAAATAGCTTAGGTTTATACTTTGTGCATTAAACTTATAAGCTCAATTCATACACAATCACATTTTTGAAAATATACTAAGTTTTGGGATTATTGGCTTAACAACAATGTTTCATATCTCTTATCAAGTCCATTACTCCACTCAAATAATTTTCCAAACTTGCATATGGTCATTGTGTCAAAAACAAGCAATTACAAACTCGTATTTCTAACACTTTTGCAAAATAACAAGTTTTTGCAAACGTTAATTATGTTTTCAAAAATTTCTTCGCTGACATGTTCATCTTCATGGTTATAAATGTTTTCCAAAATTTTAATATTTTTGGAGTCAATTTGTTATGTTTAATTGAATTTTCAAAATCAAATTTTCTATAAATAGCTCCTAGAAAATCTCATGTATCAGTTCTGGTTGACCGAACACATGACACTGGTCAACCGACCATTGAAAGGTTTTTCAGCATCTTGTTCTCAGGGTCATCAGTCGACCAATACTCATGTATCAGTTGACCGATGAACATCCTTCGGTCGACCGGACCTTGACCATCGGTCGACCGAAAATGTGTCTGTTGCACAATAACGACTAGTTTTCAGATTTTTTTTATTGGTTTGCTTTGATTTTTGTGCGTTCCTCTAGTTTGGGCTGATGTGTTGAGACTATATATAGTTCTCAACACTTAGATTTTATCATGGAAGTTTATAAAAAGTTTTACAAGTTTTTAAAAGTTTCAAGGAAAAATTAAAAGTGTTTCATTTGTGTTTTACAAGAGAAGAATTGCTACAACATATTTGGGAATCTCTATCTCAAATTTCTACCTCTCTTGTTTATCGGAGAAGTTTTCTAAACTCCTTTCTTCTAGCAAATTATTATTATCGTTTTTCATATATTCTTGCTAGATTAATTTGAGTTTGATTTTATTTATACTCATTGTTTACTCACACACCCCTTTAATATAATTATAGGGTTGTGAGGTTGTAACATTGAGAGTAAGCTTAATTGAGTTCTCATCTTTGTATTAGAGAACAAATCTTGTATTTACGCTATTATTGTTGAGAACATGTAGTAATACACAAGGACACCGAGAGAAGTGGTTGGTGAGAGACGGGATCAATTCCTAGAGGAGTGGCGTCGGTTATAAATCCTAGGGAGAGATCGTAATTCTGAGCACTTGAGGAAGGTGACACGGGGTAGACCAACACTTAGAGGGTGTTTTTTATGATTGCAATTGTGTGAGTTGTAAACGTTATCGATGAGTGTCGAAAACCGAGTGTGTAGTTGATTGATTTGAGATAGTGGAGTTTTTCCTCGACAGTGGGGAGCGAAGACGGAGGTCTGTAGGCGTATAAAATTGCCTGCGGGTCCCTTAGCACAGCTCGATGACGCCAATCCAACAAACGGACCATCGAGCGACGTACCCAAGCACGACCGTTATCCCGCCAACGCCGAAGCCAAACCATACGCAACGGAGCAAGTTAACGAGGCGACGAAGCCAACAAATCGCACCCAAGCAGTGGAATGCATCCACTCGCACGCGGAATCGAACCAACGTTTCGGGGAATCACCGAGTCATCTAAACAAGAGCGAACTCGGTGATATAACGATCGAATCAAGATCGGTTTCGGACTCGAACTCAGAAGTGGGTTTACTGCCAAATCAGGAATCGGATCAAAACGAATCGAATCCGAACAAGTCAACCACACAACCGAATCGAAGTCCAAATCAATAACGAATCGGAACCGGAAACACCGGAAAACCCAAAACGACGAAACGAACCAACACCCGGGGACTCGGCCGAAACCGAGCCAACCCGGGGTGGCTCGGCCCAAGCCGAGCCACCCCAGGGTGGCTCGGTGGCCGAGCCACCCCTGGGTGGCTCGGCCATGGCCGAGCTACCTAGGGGTGGCTAGGCTCAGAACTGTGCAAATGCACAGTTCTGAGTGCCTATAAATAGGCCTTGTGTTGGTTCATTTCAGAGGTTGGAAATTTTGGAGAGAGGCGAAGCCCTGCTGGATTGGAGATTCAAAACTTAGAAAAGATTCAACCTTTGGAGGCTTCAAGACTTGTTCATCCGGATCTGGTGCTCAGCGATCGACAAACGCCAAATAAGGCAGGAGTTCGAGAGGACCGGATCGGGAGATCTACGTTGCTATACTCCGGATCTAAGCTTGGTTCTTAGATCCCGAGATTGAGCGGTTGTTTCCTTGGTGAAACAATCCCTCCCGGCTATTATCTCCCTTGGTGGAATAATACCCGTTATACTACGTAGATCTGCCCGGATCGAGATCACGTGGTGGTCCACGGCAAATAACCCCGGCGCAGGCAAAGAACCCACACAAAGCGAGTGACCGCAAAACAGGAGCTCGCGATTCGTTCGACATAAAAGGAAACAAATTGTAATCTTTCTTTTTTTTGTATTTTGATTTTCATTGTAACCGGATCTTATAAAAAGACCGGATCTTTGTAACGCATAAAGTTGTTAACTAAGATGGCAATGATATCAATGAAGAAAGCTACAAATTTTCCCGCGAACAATCTGGCGACCACAGTGGGAGCCACCGATCTCGCCGACGAGATCGTTGCGTCGCAGCCGCGGATCCCGATCCCGGTTGTGGAGGAGGTCGAATACGAGTTCGACCAACAGAAGTTCGAGGCGTACCTATCGTCCTCGTCCGGATCTACCTCCTCCCGCAAGTCCAAGTCTCCAAAGCTCTCCTCCAAGAGGAAACTTCGTTGGTACGAAGAAGTTGAAGCTGCCAACGAAGATCTCGCCCTGTTTGATGCCGAAGCTGCATTGGGTGAGATCTCCCCAACCTCCAACCAGGTCAGATCCGCTCTGGCCAAATCCTCCGTTGCCGAAGGCGCAGTGACTCTCTCAAAAAGAGCCCGCCAAAGGCAACGCCAACGCCTTGCGAAACAATTCGCAAAGGCAATGGAATCTGTTGATGGAGTCCGCTACAAGGCGGAGCTGAAAAACAGAAGAGGTAAACAGCCTCAACAGCAGATGAATGGCGCATCTTCCAAGCCAATAACAACGGAATGGGTCCGCGTCAAACAGAACCGATCAACGCTGGAGGAGCGTATTCGCAAGCGCCGCGCACTCACAGCGCAAGCACGGGCTCGAGTCGAGGAAGCCCGTAGAAAGCTGCAGAATAGAGTGGCCAAGAAATCGCCACCAACTCGCAAAGTATGGAGGCCTAAGTCTGAAGCGGCGATTCGGACTAAGGAGCAACAACTGCAGCCTTCGAGAATTCAACTCCCGGCGAATCAATCTAAATCGCCGATGATCCCTACAATTGCTCCGGGAGATCCTACGGAACCATCCCGAAAAAGGAGGTCAATTTTGGAACGCCTCGGTCCAAGAGGCAAAGCTCCAATTCAAGATCGTTTGGGCCCGATGAGAGAGCCCCGAACGACTCAACATGCTGGGGGTCGCTATCACTCTCAGCATGACAAGGAGTTCAAGGCTACTGCGCGTGCCAATTTGCGCATCGAAGTCCAGAAGCTCGTCGAAGATTCACGCCCACAAAGGCGCGTTTCGAGACGCGTAACCTTTGAAAGCCCAAAGAAGGCGATTCATCCTCAGAAGGAAACGTTGTCGTCCGATGACGATGACGTTATACCTGAGGGATCGTGCCAACACGTGATAGGTTGCTCCGACTTTCATACGGACGAGCTGTACTATCGTGCTGGGGGTACGAACAGAGCCAGAAAGAGGAGCCCTCATAGGCTCGAAACTCAGTGCCCCTGTTCCAAACTCATTCGGGCGGTACTGTCTGAGTGCAACTGCATCAAGGCAGTCCCCGAAAGAGTCTCGGTATTCGAAAGGCTCAGCACTGAAACGCCAAAGCCAAGGCCTAGGTGTTTCCGACGAAGGAAAGCGGTGGTTGAAGACGGAGAATTTCCAAGAGTCACCGCTAACATGACCAACAAGGGGACATTGGCACGAGATGATCTCGAGTCGATTCTGAATGCATCCCGGCGTCTAACCCGTTTGCAGTCTGGAGCCATCTCACGAAGGACGTATGGGAGGGTTCAGATAAGACCACCCTCAGAAGATGAGGAATCGGATGCTTGCTCTGCGGTTGCATCTGACAACACTGTATCCAGCGAAGGAGAACCCCGCGAGTCATTCATGATAAGCGCGGAACAAGTGGCCAAGATGCTTGAAGAAGCCATGGCCAAACAACAGGAGACCTTCAGGCTCGAGATGCAAATGGCCATGCAGACCATGAGGGAGATGCATGAGCAGCAAATCCAGGCACTGAGGAACCAGCGAGGCGAACCAAGCCACCGTAATCAGATTGTTCAGGAAGTTGAGCATACAGATACGGATGAAACTCGCAATGCCGATGACCCTCCCATCAACGCAGGGGGTGGTAATGAGGATGTCAACGAAGATACAGATGAAAACTCGAAGATCAAAAGCCTCGAGAGCAAAATCAATACCTTAATGTCAGCTCAAGAGGTGAAGAAAACGGGCATTCCTTGTCCATACCCAAGGGAGTGGGATTCAATCCCCTATCCGGCGAAGTTTAGTCTAATCAACTTCACGCCGTTCGATGGAAGGGGTTCCCCCACCCAGCATTTGATTTATTTCAAATCGCACCTGGGTGTTATCTCCGGCAATGAGCCTCTGATGGTGCGGTCATTCGTTGGCACTCTTCGCGGAGCCGCCTTCGATTGGTACCGCCGCCTCAAGCCAGGTAGCGTGAGCAGCTAGGACGATATGGAGACAAAGTTCCTCGTTAACTTCTTCGACGACGACACCGAGATATCCATTGGAACGTTGCTCGACGAGAAACAAAAGGACGGGGAGTTAGTCGAAACCTTCGTCAAAAGGTTCCGAAACAAGGCGTTGAATTGCCGGGACCCAATCACCGAGGAATTCATCCTCCAGACCTGCCATAACAACCTTTCACTGGACGTGTTGGAAGCAATGGGAACAGCGCCATCCAACACCTGGAAAGATTTGAAGGTCAGAGGGGAACAAGCTGAACGCTTCCTCCGAAGGAAGAAGGCCGAGAGGAGTCAATCGACGACTAATCCTCCAAGCTCAAACTTCGCCTCCCGTGGTAAGGGCAAAACACCTACGGCGGCTGTTGACGCTAATCAAACGTCGCAACAACAGTCCCGGAGACAACAAAAGAACTCGGGTCCGAGGCCTCAAAAAGAATACTCCTTCAAGGATGAAGATGTTCCAGCCATCTTCAAATCTCTCCTTGACAATAACAAGATCAAGCTCCCACCGATCACGAATCAGGAGGAAGCTGATGATATTGCGGATCCGAAGTACTGCGCATACCACAGGAGGATCCTTCATCCCACTAAGGATTGCTTTACACTCAAGAACAGCATCCAAATCTTGGTGGAAGCTGGCGTTATATCGCTCAATTAAGTTGAATGTAAGACTCCAGTGGGTGCACGAGTATAAACTGTATTCCCTAACTCCGACCGGTATAAGAGTATAAACTGCTTCCTGACACTCCAAAAAGTATACGAGTATAAACTGTTTCTTAATACTCCAATAGGTATATGAGTCTAAACTATTTCCTTTCTTCTACGGGAAGTTCCTGGAGAGTGCCGTGCGTGGTACTCTTAAGGATAACCCGATTGTGCACCCAGTTTTGTAAAGAAAGCTGGGGGTCGATAATTCATGTAACGGGAAGTTCCCGGAAGAATGTTAAATGTAATATTCTTAGGGATAACCCGGTCATGATGAATAAAGTGACAAACACTAAACTCTTAATTTCTGAACACTCTTTTGCTGAGATAAAAGCCGATCACTTCGTTGGATCGCTCTTCCCTCACAAAACTTTCAGTGGTGTTTGATGACTCATAGCCTCCACCACACAATTCCCACTTGGTCAAACATTCCTACAGTTAGGACCAAAACCAAATTCCCCTCTCGATTCCTTCAATGAACGAGAGGTCCACTTTCAAATTGAGTGATCAAACCTTCCTACAGTTAGGATCGTCTCAAACCCCCCACTTGGTCAAACCTTCCTACAGTTAGGACCACAACCAAAATCCCCTCTCGATTCCTTCAATGAACGAGAGGTCCACTTTTAAATCGAGTGATCAAACCTTCCTACAGTTAGGGTCATCTCAAACTCACGCTTGGTCAAACCTTCCTACAGTTAGGAACAAAACCACAATTCATTCTCGATAAACGAGAAATTCACCTTTACCTCGATAATCAAACCTTCCGACAGTTAGGGTTATCCGAATCGCTTTGATTCTCGGAGTGGAGATCCCACTCTTAGTTTCACCTTTCCGGATTCTGGGGGTGGAGATCCCACCCCGAGTCTCCTTTTCAAACAGGGAATAGAATATAAAATTCTTCCTTCCCCACACCAACCTTTTCCGAAAGTTTATCAATTTAGGATTCATCCTAGGTATTTTATCCCGAAACCTAAGCAGGGATAAGTCTGCGCCTAACACGCGCTGCCGGTTTAGTCTTTTACCGATTGAAGAAGACACCAGAGTCCGATTCTGGGGAATTTCATCCCGAAACCTAAGAAGGGATAAGTCAGCGCCTAACACGCGTTGCCGGTTAGTCCTTGACCGTTAAAAAAGGACAAGCCCACATATTCCACATTGTGGCAGGTCGTTATTAATAACGCCATAATCCGTGCTTCACACGTACGGGGTATTTTATCCTGAAACCTAAGTAAGGATAAGTCGATGCCTAACACGCATCGCCGGTTAGTTCTTAACCGTCAAAAAGAACCCCCGTCCGCATATTCAACATTGCGGCAGGTTGTTATTAATAACACCGAAATCCATGCCTCACACGCATGTGGAATTTCATCCTGAATCCTAAGCAAGGATAAGTCGACGCCTAACACGCGTCGCCGGTTTAGTCTTTTTACGATTGAAAAAGATACCAGAGTTTGATTCTGGGGAATTTTATCCCGAAGCCTAAGTAGGGATAAGTCAGCGCCTCACACGCGTCGCCGGGTAGCCTATTCCCGTAACAATGGCGAAGTCTATGTATTCGAATTCATAGCACAAAGTCTCAGAGAATTCAATCTCTGAGCACAACGTTACATGCGAACGGATTTAAATAATCCGCATGCTAGCCCGACTCAAACGGTAGTCGGTAAAGGCTAATCAAATCCGTTTAAGGCTGGGGGTTAGCCAAAAACCCTAAAGTCAACGCCTAACACGCGTCGCCGGGTAACCTATTCCCGTAACAAGTGGTAAAGTCTATGTATTCAACATCATAGCACAAAGTCTAAAGGAGTTCATTCCTTTAGCACAACGTCACATGCGGAACGGATTTAAACAATCCGCATGTAAGCCCGATTCAAACGGTAATCGGTAAAAGCACCTCAAATCCGTTGAAGGCTGAAGATTTGCCAAAAAATCCTAAAGTCAACGTCTAACACACGTTGCTGTTTAGTCTTTTCACAAGAGAAAGACGAAGTCTACGTATTCAATATCGTAGCACTAAAAGGGTTAACTCTTTTAGCTTAACGTCACTTGCGGAACGGGTTTAAACAATCCGCAGGCTAGCCCGACTCAAACGGTAGTCGGTAAAGGCTCATCAAATCCGTTGATGGCTGAGAATTTGCCAAAAATTCTATAAGTACGAGTCATTGACGCATCAATTCTATGGATTGGTCTCGTGACTTGAATATCTGCCACGCTCTAATACCTTAAGAGCTTAAACTGTGTATACTCCAGCAGACGTACGAGTATAAACTATGTCAAATGTCGAACAGCGCATCACAATGAAGCCTGAACGCCGGACAACGCGTCGCAATAAAGCTCAAACGCCGGACGACGCCGTCAATCGATGATCAGTTCTATGTTGAAGCAACCAACTCGAGCTAAAAGTCAAGAAATCAAGAATCGGTTTCAAGTTCGAAATTCCAACAACGGTCAGACAATAAATGCAGCACCGAAATCCTCACAGGCGTTCTACAAAGCACTGAATGACCTGAAGGAATCGAAGGAATCCAGGACAGAAGCCATTCCAAAGTCCCGCTACACCGACTGAAGGTTGGGACAATCACATCCAAAGTATTCCAGACTCTTCTATAAAAGAACGAGACTGAAATACTTTGGAGGGGGTATCTGTAGGCGTATAAAATTACCTGCGGGTCCCTTAGCACAGCTCGATGACGCCAATCCAACAAACGGACCATCGAGCGACGTACCCAAGCACGACCGTTATCCCGCCAACGCCGAAGCCAAACCATACGCAACGGAGCAAGTTAACGAGGCGACGAAGCCAACAAATCGCACCCAAGCAGTGGAATGCATCCACTCGCACGCGGAATCGAACCAACGTTTCGGGGAATCACCGAGTCATCTAAACAAGAGCGAACTCGGTGATATAACGATCGAATCAAGATCGGTTTCGGACTCGAACTCAGAAGTGGGTTTACTGCCAAATCAGGAATCGGATCAAAACGAATCGAATCCGAACAAGTCAACCACACAACCGAATCGAAGTCCAAATCAACAACGAATCGGAACCGGAAACACCGGAAAACCCAAAACGACGAAACGAACCAACACCTGGGGACTCGGCCGAAACCGAGCCAACCCGGGGTGGCTCGGCCCAAGCCGAGCCACCCCAGGGTGGCTCGGTGGCCGAGCCACCCCTGGGTGGCTCGGCCATGGCCGAGCTACCTAGGGGTGGCTAGGCTCAGAACTGTGCAAATGCACAGTTCTGAGTGCCTATAAATAGGCCTTGTGTTGGTTCATTTCAGAGGTTGGAAATTTTGGAGAGAGGCGAAGCCCTGCTGGATTGAAGATTCAAAACTTAGAAAAGATTCAACCTTTGGAGGCTTCAAGACTTGTTCATCCGGATCTGGTGCTCAGCGATCGACAAACGCCAAATAAGGCAGGAGTTCGAGAGGACCGGATCGGG
>BQKN01064158.1:398393-425903 GCA_022839385.1 Asparagus kiusianus
AAAAAAAATAATTGGGATGTAAGAGTTTAAAGAAAAAACGAGTAAAAACTACCAAAAATACTTAATCATGGTATTAAATCACGTGCATTGCACGTGTGTAAAAACTAGTATATAGATATATATGAATTAAAGGTTAAGCTATAATAGCAATGAAAACGGACTGATTAGATGATATGACATGTATCAAAAAAATTAGAGAATGAGGAAAATGAGGTGTCATTCTCTATTGAGTTTTTAAACTTTTTAGATTTGTTTTAGTGTATGCCTAGTTAAAAGATAGGTGAGATGCTAAGGGAGTTGAAGAGGAAAGGCATCATTGGAATATCATGTAAAAATGTTAAGTTTAACGGTTAATTCTCTACGATATGAACGAAAGCTTACCATATGACATTATCTGGATTAACTCACAGGATTTAAGGGAGTAATTGACACTTTCAATTAATGATTTGAGTGACTAATTTAACGATATGTAAGATTAAAGGAATGTGAATTAAATAATTGGAAATATAAAATCAAAGGGTTATAAATCTGGAATTTTTGTAACTTGAAAGAGACTACGACTATAACTGACAGTGTTCCTGACTTTTCATTAGTACACCCCCACAAGATCAAAAAAACTTATATGTGTTGGATATCCCGTGCTTAATCTGCATGCAATACGCAACAGAAGAGTGTATGTATAATAATACTAAGCATGTAGAGAGCAAGTAATACAAACTAGGACCATCCTAATTAAATCTAACATGATCCCTATAATAAAGAGAGCAACCAAGAGCTTCGAAGGCTTACTTTCTTAGCGTGATTCGATGGTAGATCGAACAACCTCTAGCTCGTTCTCCTTGTTGTTGTAAACCTCCTTGTAGTGGATCTCCAAGTCATCAAGTGAGCTTGATAAAATCGGAGTCTTCTTGAGACACAAAGCAAAATATCCACCCCGAGGTACTTTAAATTTCTACTACTTCCTCTTACTCAAAGATTGCTAGAGTTTAGTAAGAGGTAGAGCTCTCTTTTATTCTCTTATAGAAAAAATCACTTAGCCAATTTTTCATTCACCTCTCCATAAGAGAGAGAGAGAGAGAGAGAGAGAGAGAGAGAGCTCATATATATAGAGTGAGATATGTCATGACTCATCTCATGAGTCATGCCATGAGTCATCTAAATGTAATGATTCCTTTCATGAGTCATGCAATGACTCATCTCATGAGTCATACAAAGAGTCATG
This sequence comes from Asparagus kiusianus, assembly GCA_022839385.1. Classification (NCBI taxonomy): domain Eukaryota; kingdom Viridiplantae; phylum Streptophyta; class Magnoliopsida; order Asparagales; family Asparagaceae; genus Asparagus; species Asparagus kiusianus. The sequence continues at coordinate 399,616 of BQKN01064158.1, forward strand.
AAGAATCAAAACCATGTGCTAAAACCATGTTCCCAAACCATACCACATTAATGGCTCATCTCATGACTCATTAATCAAGGTATAATAAAGTGTGTATTTCATAAATGAAAATACCACATCAATACGGTTTTTCATAAATACGGTATTTTGTAATTTTTCAATCATTAACTAATAAGTCATCATATGACCAAAAAGTCAATGAGTTGACCAAAAGTTAATTGTTGACCAAAAAATCAACCAGTTGACTAAAAGTTAACTTTATGGGAAAAATACTAGAATTCATTTCTAAAGCATATAGCATTCTGATTTTACCGATACATATAACTGTTTATGTGTATCCGGTAAAAATCATATATGTGTATCAATCATATGCATTGACTCTATAAATTGTATTTCATAGGATTCAAGTACGCGCTTGGTGTGACTCTAGGGCCCAACTTAAGACTCGGCAGTGGATTATATCTACAAGTACAACAGAGGTGCTAGCTACACATGAAGACCACCTGGGTATAAGTTGTGATAAATATCTGCAAGTTGCTTACACAATTTTATTAGAACCACTCAGTGATAATATCGTACAATCCGGTCTCTTCGTCAAACCATGTAAAACTATAGAGCATAGGGTATGGAAAACTGTCAAACCTTAATAGCTCGATTAATATTTGTTGATATTAAACTCATAACCTTTAAGATCAAACTGACACTCAGTTTATCTTATTTACCTCGGCCAAAGATTTTCAGGCTATAGTTATATCAAACAATCTTATAACATCAACCCCCTATACTGGGAAAGACGAATCTCATCTTGGCATCTTAATATCTATTTATGTCTCGAGATGCACCCAACAAGAACCGTTATGCACAACTCAATGAGAACTGTGGTTAGGTAAAAGTCTAAGTACACCTATACTGACATGTAAGATATTGCACTCATGCCTCAGGTCAAGAGACTACTTTGTACTATATCACTTGAGAACTTCTATTTGACAGTTAAGTATAATTATCAACTAGACGTTCTCGGTGAGTCGTTCAGTCAACTCATTCACTAGTGAGTCACTTGTATACTGTATCTTGATGTCTCAGCATCAATGATCTAAGAAATGGATCATCGTTCTTCTAAAGGACAAATAGAGTATACACTAATCTTAACCAAAGTGATGATGTCCTATCTCAACACTTCATCGACTAGGAACATTTAAGAATATACGTTAGCGACTAATCAGATCTCTTCTTCATTACGATCACTATCGAAATTCTAATAATCTAGTATCATTCTAAGGACTTTATCTGTATTTAAAAAATACCAGATAAATACTGACCAAAATAGCATACTATCATTTTGAACAAGGATGTTATATTTATATAGGTCCTGGAACAATATACAATTATTGCCTGCAGGGCACCTACATCTAACAATATGAACTTTTAGAATCCAACTAACAGTGTTGGCGAGTCTTAGTACAAGCAACAAGGACAAAAAACTCGTATGAACAACCATATATACTAATTAATTAGTACAGAAAGATACAAGAGAAGATAACCTCAATATGTCATGCTTGATGCTTCTTGAGTATTTTCACTTGCATGACATTTTCCTTCCCTTTTCCTTGAGATACCAACTTGCAAATGCAACTTTCTCCTGCCTCCAATTTGTGAGTACGAGCAAACATTACCCCAACCTTTAGCCATGGCACACCATGGCCTCGACCTTTTTTGGAGCCTAATGGTCCACAACCGGCCTTTCGGGTCCTTAAGCCTCAGCTCCTCTTGCTCCCATAGTCCATTTGGCTCATGGATTAATCGTGCCGGAATGTTCTGCAATAGCTCATTATAGTTACGCATGCAAAAAGGATTGTTTACAGAAGGAAATGTATAGCACGGATAAATGCGTGTTTGGATACCACGATAATTCTTTTTTAGTGTTGTTATTTAACAAAACACATCCATGGTGTTTTTCTTCAAAATCGTTTCCAAAACACTATGGTGAATTCGCTTGGTCAAACTTAATTTGAACCTTTCCATAAATATATTATAATATTATTTTCCTTCCCTAATAAGTGTTTTCGAGATAAGTATTTTATTTCTGCTTTTTGTCTATGAGTATATATTTTTTCCCCATGAAAACATCATGATTTCCAAACATGTGTTTTTTTTATTTTGCCAAAAATACTATGCAGATAAAATAACACCATGGTTGCCAAAAGCTGTCTACTATGTACCATACCTGTTTTAGTTTAAGAATATAAAATTTTAGTTTTTTTTTTGTATTAGTCCCCGAATCTCTCATATTCTGATATTAGTCTCCCAAATCTTCATGTTTCAAAATTAGTCCCTTTGCTACGATTATCGCCCAAATTATTAAGTGTGGTTGAAATCTCTCATATTTTACAATTAGTCCCCCAAATCTTCATATTTCAAAATTAGCCCCTCCATTACATCTATTGTCTAAATTATTAAGTGCGGTTGGATTAGTGTTTAACTAGGGGGAGTAACTATGAAAATATCAAGACCAATTATAATGAACACAGAAATCCACCAAAATTAGTTTAAATTAGTGGATTTAAGTGTGATTATAAGGAAGATATTGGTCTCTAGAACAGAAAGTTTTTAAAGATGTTGCAATATTTCCTTAAATTCTAGCCAGCTTTTAATTGGGCTAATTTCAGATGGTTATAAACATTTGGAGGGACTAAATTTAAAATATGAAGATTTCTCTTTTCTTCTTCTTCTTCTTCTTCTTCTCTTTTTTTTTCTTCTTTTCTTTTTTTTTTTTTTTTTGAGTGGGAGGTGGGGTGGGGGGCTAATTTCAAAATACAAAATATTTGGAGGTATAAATCAAAAGATAACTTGATGCAGTGGAAGAAATTTTAACATTGTAGAAACCATCATCAACCTTGCATGTAAAGCAGATAATTAGAAATCAGATTCCCTTGCAATAGGTTTCTGCTTATGTAAACAACACTCAAAGTACAAAGTTACATTAGAATATAAAATTATACCAATAATTTTCATTATAACTTTAAAATTTTAATGCAGAAGATGAAATCTTGTTACAGTTTATAGCATGAATATAATATGACAATACTTGAATTTAGTTTATATATTACGATATAGGAATCACATGACGAACCGATTCAGACATTTGTCAAAAATGTCTAGATGTGATTTTTAAAATAATTTCGAAAATAATAGTCACGAGCGCAGTAAAATGTATGCCTTAATAATAAAATAGCAGAATAATGATTAAAAAGTTATATTCCGTAACACGCGAGTAAATCTCTAAAAGAATTATTAAAAAAACTAATTTATTTATACCTTGCACCTTTTCATAGTGATCAGTATATAAGTAACAGAAGAAAGAACTCCATAATCTAGTTAATTTTGTCAAAAACGTTTGGAGTTTCACGAACATATTTTAAGCGGAATGAGAACTAATGATATATAGTTGAATATATTAATAAACATGGAGTTTAACAATGTTAGTCATAGAGGATAAGGATGCACCCAAATTGGTGGGACTTATCTCATATTGGACATAAGATATTTGACTAATTCTAATTGGATTAGAATTAGATATTTTTCCCTGTTTAAATAAGAATGTACCATGAAAAGAAAAACATAGAGAAAAGAATATTGTCATCTCCTCCTTCCTCTCTCAATTTTGTACTTTTTAGAGTTAGTCGCGGAGTGATGTTGTGCGCAGCGGAAATTTCGGCAGCACCTTGGCAGCACCTCGGCGCAACAAGATAGTAAGATCACAATAGGAATTCTCGTTTCACCAAGGAAATAAGAACCAAAAGCAAAATATCTCAACATAGTGGGATATCAGATCTTCTTCTCATCAGCTCTAGGACTGACCTGTCGAGGGAACCTAAACAAGTTATTACAAATCACACAAACAGCGAGACAACCAATTTTACGTGGTTCGACAAATTACCTACGTGCACAGGGCAAGGAGGGGGGAGATCTAATATTAGAGAGAAAGAGAATACAAATAGGTTTTACAATCACACAAAGTCTCACAAATAAAACCCTCAAACAAGATCTCAATTTCTCTCTCAAAATGATGCTAAAAGAACCCTCTGTCTTTCACTCAGCCAACTTTTCTCAGCCGACTTTTCTCTTTGCGATTTTTTCCCTTATGAATTTTCCCCGCACAGAACCCTAGGAGATGAGTGGCTATTTATAACCTAGATGCGGTCAAAAATTCTGAAACTTTGGGCCTCACAAAAAAAACCCGCTAAACTCGTGAATGTGGCCCTGCAATCACGTCCCTGCAATCGCGTGGGTGTGGCCCACCACACACGTTCACAATTCTCTACCTCGTCAAGGTTTTTCCAAAACTGAGCCGACACCAAAAACATCCAAATGTCCCACTGATTGTGTCCAGTACAAAGTGAAATAAATACACGACAACGGACTCAATCCATAACAAGTCGGGAACTCGAACGAGAGCTTAAACAATCTCCCCCATTAACTAATCCAATCGGCTGTATCTAAAAGACTGCCTACGTATCCTCTTTCCCAAGGAATCAAGCCTCACGTAGTTCACCCAAATGGCCGCCAACGGCCTCAACAATCACGAGTGTGCAACAAGTTTCGACAATGATCAAACTTGTTGTTCGGAACCATCTTAGTGAGCATATCTGCCGGATTATCCTTCGTGTGGACTTTCACAATCTCCACATCGCTATATTCAAGAACATCCCGAACGAAGTGATAACGAACATCAATGTATTTCGTCCTTGCATGAAAAACTTGATTCTTCGCCAAATAGATAGCACTCATGCTATCACAATAAATAGTGGCAGACCTCTGCGATATACCAAGTTCCTCCAAAAGTCCCCGAAGCCAAATAGCCTCCTTCACAGCCTCCGTAATCACCATATACTCTGTCTCCATCGTAGACAAAGCCACCGTAGACTGTAAGGTGCATCTCCAGCACACCGGCGCACGGGTCAAAGTGAACACATACTCCGTCGTAGACTGGCGCTTATCCAAATCCCTGGCATAATCCGAATCAACATAGCCAATGCACAACTGCTCACCTGTAGTGTCCCGCTCATAAACCAAACCAATATTGAGCCTACCTCTAATGTACCTCAAAATCCATCTCACGACGTCCCAATGACCCACTCCTGGATCGTGCATGTATCTCGAAACCATGCTCACCGCCTGTGATAAATCCAGCATCGTACATACCATCGCATACATCAAGCTCCCAACCACGCTAGCATATGGAGTCTTCGACATCAACTCTCGATCTTCAACTGACTTCGGTGAAAGGTCAGCTGAAAGCTTCAAATGGGCTCCCAATGGTACACTAACTGACTTCGTATCCATGCTAACATAAAATGTTGTAGAACCTTCTTCAAATAAGCCACATGTGTCAAACAAATTATGCCCTTCTTCTTGTCTCTGCTGATCTCCATCCCTAAAATGCGCTTTGCCTCACCCAAATCATTCATCTCAAACTCCTTTAAAAGCAGTGCCTTCAACTCATCTATAGCAGATTTGGAAATAGAGGCAACCAACATGTCATCGATATAAAGTAACAAATAGATGTACACACCTCCTTTTAACTTGCAAAAATATACGCAAGGATCAAACTGGCTCTATGTGTACGAATGACCAATCATAAAACCATCGAATCGCCTATACCACTGTCGATGAGACTGCTTCAAATCGTATAGCGATTTTTTTAATTTGCAAACCAATTTTTCTTTCCCTACAGCTCGGAATCATAATGGCTGAGTCATATATATTTATTCATCAAGATCACCATGAAGAGATTCTGTCTTCACATCGTACTGATCTAACTCCAAACCATATTGTGCCACCAAAGCTAGCAAAATCCGAATTGAAGAGTGCTTCACCACCGGAGAAAAAACCTCATTATAGTCAATACATTCCTCCTGTGCATAGCCCTTCACAACTAACCTAGCTTTGAACCTCAATGGAGTGACCTCAATACCCTTCTTCTTTGTGTATACCCACTTGCAACCAATTTCCTTCTGCCCCTTTGGAAGCTCAACAAGTTCCCACGTATCATATTTGTGAAGAGACTCCATCTCCTCCTGCATAGCCACCTGTCACGAATCAGCCTCCGAACTCTACTTGGCCTCTCTGAATGTAGTAGGCACCAACTCATCGATACTCTCCATTGGAAGTGCATATGCAACTACTGTATCAGTATACCATGCTGGCATCCGTATGTCTCTTCTCTGTCTCCGAACCGTAATAGAATTCTAAACCTGAGCCATCGGTCCCTGATCCTGCACATCAGTACCCGTATTCTCCGTGTCACCGTCGTGCTTGCATGGCGTCACCTCAGTCGGTACTCTAATGGATATTGCACCATCTGGACACTGTGGAGCTACATCGATCTCTACCACCTACGATATCTCCTCTGTCGGGTCGCTCTTCACCTGATGAGAGCTGGGAAGCTTTAAGATAGAAGTCTCATTGAACGTGACGTCCCTACTCAGCACAATCTTCCGATCAACTGGATCCTATAGCTTGTATCCCTTGACACCACGCTTGAATCCTGCAAATATGGTATTCCTAGCTTGAGGTTCCAATTTATCTGTTCTCACATGATAAAATGCAGGGCACCCGAATACCTTTAGCTGATCATAGTCGTGTGCTGGCTCTCCCGACCACTTCTCCATAGGGTTTTCTCCTCAATCGCAGATGAAGACAGCCTATTAATGAGGTGGCTCGCATATGTAAGTGCCTCAGCCCAAAAGATCTTCTCCAAACCACTCTGCGATAATAAACATCAGACCTTCTCCAGCAAAGACCGATTTAACCTTTCCGTCACCTCATTCTGCTGTAGTGTATGACTAACCATGAAGTGTCTCTCTATGCCCTCGTCTCGACATAGCTGCTAAAAGAGGTCTGAAGTATATTCACCACCGTTGTCGGATCGCAACGTCTTGATCTTTCTTCCAGTCTGCAGTTCCAATTTCTTCTTCCACTCCACAAACAAATCTAAGACTTCATTCTTATGCTTCATGGTGTACACCCAACAATGCTAAGAATAGTCATCAACAAACGTGACGAACCAATATTGACCACCAAGTGATGCAGTCTTGGTGGGACCCCAAACATCTGTGTGCACGTAGTACATGATGCCCCTCGTCCTATGAATGGTCATCCTGAACTTTACCTTCATCTTCTTTCCAAGAACACAGTGCTCATAGAATTCCACTTTACTACTCTTGGCTCTCTTCAATAGCCCCTGCTTGCATAAAGCCTGCAGTGACTTCTCTCCTGTTTGCCTCAACCTATAATACCAAAGCCTGCTCATGTCCTTCTCTGAAATAGCTGAACCAACCTGGCCAATCTTGGTGCTCTCTTTCAGATAATACAAGTTTCAACTGCGGACTCCCTTCATCATCACTAAAGATCCCTTAGTAACCTTTGCTATAGCATCCTCAAAGGTCACCTTGAATCCCTTCGCCTCCAAAGCTCCAACTAAGATAAGATTCTTCTTTAGCTGAGGAACGAATCTCACCTCCTTCAATTCACGGACTACTCCATCGTGCATCCAAATCCGCATGGTACCTATCGCACAAATAGCACAGGATTGATCATTTCCCATGACAACAACACCACCATTGAGTCTCTCGAACGATGCAAGTCAATCTCGCCTAGGGGTCACATGATAAGTAGCATCAGAATCAAGCATCCAATCTGATGCATCTGCATGGTTCACCTCCAGAGTAATCAATAGAGAAAAGCTCGAATCATCGGAATCATTGCCTTTCACAATATTCATCTCATTGGCCTTCGGGCCCTTTTTCTTGCTATTCTCCTTCTCTTTGATCTTTGGACGATCTCTTTTCCAATATCCGTGCTCCTTATAGAATTCACATTGGTTCTTTCCTAGCTGGTGATGATTTCTTGAATTTGACCTTTCTCTATTACCACCTTTTGGATATGAGCTTCTACCTCTCGTCGACAAGGCCTCGCCTGAAGTACTAGCACGAGGAGTCTCATTGTCCTTCCTCCTCAAATCATAATTCATCAATGCATTAGTAACTTCACTATAGCTGATAGAAGATCTCCCATTCAACAAAGTGAGCACAAAGGTGTCATACTCCTCATCCGGTAAGGAGCCCAATAAGATAATAGCCTTGTACTCATCCGATATCTTCTCATCAACATTCGCCAAGTCCGACAACAACTTAGTGTACTTGTTCACATGAGCCACTAGCGAGGTGCCTCGGGACGTCTGAAATCTGAATAATCTTTGCAACAAATACAATCTGTTCTCAACACTCTTCGTAAGGTACTTATTGTTAAGAATTATCCACATCTTCATTGCAGACGTCACCCCAATCACACCATACTTTAGCTCCTGTTCTAAACAGGACCTGATCACCCCACAAGTGTTCCTATTCATCTTTTCCCATATTGCCTCTTCATATTTTGGTGGTCTCTCATGGACCATGATGGTCTCCTCCAAGTTCTGAGCATTGAGCGCATCCTGCACGTCGCTCATCCACAAATCAAAATTGATTTTACCACACTAATTTTGGTGTTCTAAAAACCAACATGGACTGTACTCACTATCGACTTGCTGCTTTCACCTTCTTCTCCCATTGCAAACTAACTCCAAGTTATAGAGAAAGAATCAAACTTTGATAAAAATTAAGAATTACTCAACTGAACCCTATATCGGATTCCAAATAGATCTCTTGTCCACACGAGGAAAGTAAAATCTCCAACGGCAACTCCTAATGCTATCTCCACCGAAGCCTAGAACTCCAAGAACCAAGCTTCACACAAGAATCTTTCTTCACCTAATTCCAAAACCCTAGATCTAAAACCTGGGCTCTGATACCACTTGTTGTGTGCAGCGAAAATTTTAGCAGCACCTCAACACTATAATAAGAGAGTTAGATCACAATAAGAATTCCCGTTTTACTAATAAAACAAGAACCAAAAGTAAAATATCTCAACAAATTGGGATATCAGCTCTTTCTCTCATCAGTTCTAGGACTGACCTGTCGAGGGAACCTAAATAAGCTATTACAAATCACACAAATAGCGAGATAACAAATTTTACGTGGTTCGGCAAATTGCGTACGTCCACGGGGCAAGGAGGTGGGAGATCTAATATTAGAGAGAAAGAGAATACAAATAGGGTTTACAATCACACAAAGTCTCACAAATAAAACCCTCAAACAAGATCTCAATTTCTCTCTCAAAAGGATGCTCAAAAAACCCCCTGTCTTTCACTCAGCCAACTTTTCTCAGCCGACTTTTCTCTCTGCGATTTCCCCCCTATGAATTTTCCCTGCATAGAACCCTAGGAGATGAGTGGCTATTTATAGCCTAGATGCGGTCAAAAATTCTGAAACTCGGGTCTCACAAAAAAACCCGCTAAACTCGTGAATGTGGCCCTGTAATCACGTCCCTACAATCACGTGGGTATGGCCCACCACACACGTTCACAGGTGATTCTTGGAAGCTTTTCGCCATCTCGGTGTGATTTCTTCCTGGTCATTGTTCGTAGATTAAGGTGTGTGGCAATGCTTCAAAAGATCCGAAATAGGTAATTTCTAAACAATAGCTTTATTTCCTATATATCTATGCATTGTTTATATTGGTACCAGAGCGAGATTAGGGTTGCTCGCATCTTTTATCTTCTTTTAGTGTTTAGATTTGATTGCATAATATACTTGTTTAGATTAGATCTGATATTTCTTGATAGTGATCTTAGTCTCTCGAACATAAAATTAGGGTTTTATTATTGAAACTTTGTTTTCAGTTAAAAAATAATTTTATAGTGTAAAAAATCTAAGTTTTGATGTCAGATCTACAATAAAAATTTAACTTTTATAAAATAGTGTACAATTTTAATAAATAAGGTATTTATTATTTTCTTGAGATCAGAAAATATTTTTTATTTTTAATATTTTTTAAAACCTTTACTTTCTGAAAATTAGGAAGAACCCTAGATCTCGCCGCCACCGCCTCCATGGGCACTGACGGCTGCAGGACGAAAGGTAAGGGACCCTGGAGAAGAGCGTCGGAGTCCTAGCAGCCACCTATAACTGGCGCTGGGCATATGCAACGAGGATATGTTAAAAAATAGAACACGGATGCGGCTAGGCTCGCGGGAGGCGACGGCGCTGGGTCACCACCGACAATGATGGGTCACCGCCGATAGTGATGTTGTTGTTGAGGACCACGGTCAAGGCCAACCAGGGGTTGGTCGGTGCTGCTGGGCAGTGCTGCCGCTGCCGCCAACCAAAGGCAAATCTGTAAATAATTTTTTATTTAATTTCTAAAAATTCTAGAAATCTATTTTTAACATAGAAAATTATTTTAAAATAATAAAAATATCTAAAATATTCTAAGAAATTTTAGAAAATATTATTATTTTTTTAGAAATTTTAGAAATTTCAATGTGGTCTCCACTAGTTTTCATAATAAAGTTGTTATTTTTTCAGTTTTAAGAAAATAGTTTTTAAACTTTGAAAGTTTAGAAAAATTATTTTTATACACCAGGAAATTTATTGTAAAATGCTAATAGAAGCCTAGAGATTTTGATGGGTAGCTATTCCAGTAGGAGCATCTAGGGCGTAAACCAACTTTACGACAAATAAAAAATCCTAATAAAATAGACAAGATAAATAGGTAGTTAAATATTAAAATAAAATTATTTGTTTATGTTTGACATGCCTCATGTTCAGACACATACCAGTTTAAATAAATCAATAATTTCAAGTGGGAGATTTCAAATAGAGACGGTAATAAGATTTAACTTCTCAGTTTATACTATCTCTAAAAATTCTAATTCCATTTGTAAAAATATTATAATGATTTTAAATTTATATTCATCAACATTATGGTTGGAACCTTGGGCTTTCTTCTCTTTGTTTAGAATTTAATTTTATTATCGGTATAAAAGGCTTGATGAAATGGAATGCTCTTGGGAAAGACCAATACTCCTTATATATGCTAATAATCTTAATACATTTATGATTAACAGTGTCATTATTTCCCTTGCAAATAGATGGCTACTAAGAACATTATTACTGATCTCATCAAGGGTAATAAGTTGAATGGCGATAACTGTTTCGACTAGCGGCGAAAGATTAAGTATTTCTTAAATGAGCAGGAGATCTTGGATTGCACTGAGAGTGCAATGGTGAAGCTAGAATAGGGTTCTACTCTGGCTCACAGACGTGCTATAGAAGAGTATAATGGTTGAAAGCAAGGATCATTCTGTACGGTTTACTATAATGGTTGTAATGAGGAACAACCCAATCGGGGAAGTTGAGGACCATTCGAACGCTAAGTGCCTCTGGGATACTCTTGAAGCGAGGTTCAGACATGTCTCCCCGATGAGGATCCATACTGTCACCAAAGGTTGGACTCATATGATATGTCTGTTAGGAAGAATATCAAATTCTACTTTCGCAAGATGCCTTCCATGATCAGGTATCTTAGAATTGCTAGTGCTATACTCAATCAGAAGCAGCAGATTCCTAGCATTCATCAGGGCTTTACCTGACTCTTGGAGCAATATGAGACTACTTTTAACCCACGACTTAGATATGAAAATATTTGAGGATGTACATAATTAAGCAAAACTTGAGGCCTGAGCATGCTTAAAACCAAGGACATGTCTACTTTAGCTATGGCAACTGAAGGCCCAAATCGCAATGCTAAGAAGCCTAAGCAAAGGGGTTCACCAAGGGGCCCTCAGAAGGAGTTTCAAAGAAAAAGAGGCCAGCGAACAAGGTGGTAGAGCCAATTGACAAAAGCAAGGTCATGTGCTTCCACTTCACACTTGAGTGTCTAGAGCAGATAAAGGTAAACTCTCATCTTAGTGTACCATGTGTTGCTAGTTTCATATACATTGCTGATTCTACTTTTTCTTGGATGATAGACTCAGGAGCAATGGACCACATTTGTTAGGACAGATCGGGTTTTGTAGAGTTCAGAAAGATTGTAGCTAGGAGCCGAAAGTTTCACATAGGGAATTAGTCATATGCAGAGGTGTCGGTCATTGGTGACCAGAAGCTTCCCCTCCATTCATGGAATAACTGGATCTTGAAAGATATTTTATATGCCCCAGCATGCGAAGGAATCTTATTTTGGGTTCTAGGATATCTTTTTTAGGATATGGCATTTATTTTGAGAATGGCTTAGTTAAATTTGTATTAGCTGAATCTTTGCTTGGTGTTGGATATGAGATTGATGGCTTGTTTGCTTTTGATTGTGACATTTTAGTAGGTAATGAAACTGCTTTATTTTTTACTTTAGCTTGTGCTGTAAATTCTGTGATTGGATCTGATTTATGGCATAGTAGATTAGGTCTTATCGGGCAGGAAAGGATGAGTCGGCTCTCCAGGAGTGGCCTCCTTGGTACTCTTGCTAAGGTAGACCTATCCACCTGAGAATAGTGTCTCACGGGTAAAGCCATAAGGAAGCCATTTGGCAAAACAAAAAGAGCAACCGCACCATTATAGTTAGTACAATTAGTACAATCTGATATTTATAGGCCTATGAATGTGAAGACACATGGTGGAGCCTTATTTTCTCACTTTACTCTAGGTAAGGTCAAGCGTATTTGCTTTCACACCAATTTGAGGCATTGAGTTGCTTCAATTGTTATATGAGCAAGGTAGAAAATCAATTAGGTACAAGCATTAAGGCTTTACGCACTAATCGTGATAGAGAGTATGTATCCACTCAGTTCACTGAGCTATGTGATGAGAAGGGAATAATTTGATAGTTGACTATGTGCTATACCCTGCAACAAAATGGTGTTGCGAAAAGGAGAAATAAGACTCTACTTGATATGGTTTGGAGTATGATGACACAGGCAATCTACCCATTTCATTTTAGGGAGACGTACTATTGACAGCCGCATGCATTTTGAACTGTGCACCTTCAAAATCAATATAGTCAACACCCTAAGAGTTATGGATAGGCAACAAGCCAGTGTTGGATGACTTACATATATGAGGTATGCTGCTTACATACACACCACTTCTCATCGATGTGGGACGTTACGACCTAGGGGGAAATGTATTTTCATATGCTATTCCTAACACTCTAAGGGATATGTGTTTATAAGTGAGCCTCAAGGAGGACTTCTCACACAGAGGAGAGATAGGTCAGGATTTAGGTTTGTATGACACCAAGGAGGCTGTCACAGAGCCAACGATGGAAGAGAAAGAAGTTCCTCTACTAGTTAGAGATAGTAGGAGTGAGATGCCTGAAGATGATTTGGAACCATCTATGGAATCTCATCCTCGCATATCGTCATGCAGACTAGTACCCAGACGATTTTTTGAGATCAATGGGAAAGCTTTCATTGTAGCACCTTATGACATTGCGGAACCCAAATCTTTTAAGGATACAATTTCTGTATCTGCAGTGAAACAATCAAAAGTGGTGATGGATGAAGAGCTTGAGTCTATGAGGAAGAAAAAAGTCTGGGATTTGGTGGACCTTCCAGCCGAAAACAAATCCATTCAGAACAAGTGGATTTTCAAGGTCAAGAAAAAGGAGGATGAGACAATCGAGCAGTGCAAGGCATGTTTGGTAGCAAAGGGTACACCCAAAAGAGGGGTGGACTATGAAGAGGTGTTTTCTCCGACGGTAAGAATCAGCTCTATTCACATGATATTAGCTCTTGTAGTGAAGATGAATCTTGAACTAATCTAGATGAACATCAAGATAGCGTTTCTTTATGAAGAACTAGAAGAAGAGATCTATATGGTTTAGCCTACTGGTTTCATTCCCAGAGGACTTGAACACAAGGTGCGCAAGTTGAAGAGATCTACCAATGGTTATAGTTTTCAGGTGATCGATCAAGATAGTTGTGTCTATTTATGCCAAGCTGATGGTACGTTTGAGATCCTATCGTTATATGTTGATGACATATTGTTGGCCGGTAACAACATAGAATCCATCAATGCCGCTAGGAGTTGGCTGTCTTCCACCTGTTAGATGAAGGACATGAGTGATGCTAGTGTTTTCCTTAGAATTCAGATTCTAAGGGACCGTTCTAAGAGGACCTTAGGTTTGTCCCAAAGACTTACATAAAGATCTTAAAATAGTATGGCATGAAAGATTATAAACTCATTCGGTCTCGAATCGCTAAGAGTCATGCTCTAAGTCGAGAGCAATGCCTCAAAACTGAAGCTGAAAAGAAACAGATGCTAACTGTTCGTTATAGAAGTGCAATCAATATTCTTATGTATGCTATGATGTATTTAAAACCTGATAAATCTTTCGTAGTAGGACTTATTAGTAGGTATCAGTCTAATCCTAGTTTGGCCTACTAGAGAGGAGCTAAGAGGATACTCAGATATCTAAGTCGGACTGCTCATTTTGCATTGTATTATGGCAGTTCAGAAAATTGATTATGAGGATATATAGATTTTAACTAGACTAGTGACGAGGATGAGTGCTCGTCAATGTCTGATTATTCCTTCTTATTGAATGGTGGGGCTATTTCATGGTATACTAAGAAGCACGAGTGCATTGCTCTTTTAGCCATGGAGGCAAAATTTGTAGCAGTTGGCACGGTAGCACAAGAGGCAATTTAGCTACACAGATTCTTGGAGAGTCTAGTGATAGTGCCACATCTAGAGAAAAGGGTGATCCTTCATTGTGATAGCATGTCAAAAATTTCCGATTCGAAAGACCCAAAGTATCATGGGAAATTGAAGCATATCTAGATTCGGTATCATTTCATCAAGAAGCAAGAGAAGGAAGAGGTTGTGTTGAAGTACATCCCTATGAGTCAGATAATCGCTGATCCACTAATGAAGGGAATAGCCGAGGTGTGGTTCATTCAGCACACTAGAGCATTAGAGCTATGTCTATAGTGATCTTTTGTACTAGTTAGGACCTAAGACACTTAGGATACTACGGATGACAACTTTATGAGACATCATTTTATTTTGATGGATATTCTCTCATCTATGTCTATGCATATATGAGATTTTCTTATGTCTTATTATTGTTTGATTATTTTGACATAGAGTATATTCATATATAATGTGTATATGGTACATAAAGAGCACTGGGTGCACCATTTAAAAGTTACATTAGTAGGTAAGAGCTCTTATCACACAAGAAATCCCGTTCAGAACTATAGAAGTTGCTGAAGCTGAAATTGAGTGCCTGATGTAATTTTTTCTTAGAGCAAGGACACCATTATCACATTATTATGTATGGTGACAATGGGAGCATTCTATTGGTCACCCTGACTCGGTGAGGATGAGGTTGTTATATACTATATACGTTAAAGCGACTGAAGTGGAAACCCTATGCCCACTTTACCTATTTATTATCAGCCAGACTAGGGGTTTGACATGGCGCACAAAGTGCAAGCTTGTCAGGAGATCCTAGGCTTATCGCAGAGTGGTATGGCCAAACAAGTTCATTAGAATGTAATGGAAGGTCTGCACTATATTCATTTGATGATGTATGCTCTCAGGGAGAGAGAAGTAATACTGTAGCACGTAGCCATACGATATGTGGTTGGACTGGAAATAAGGACGTCAAGGGATGGATCATTGCTCCCTCACTATGTGTGCCCTTATAGATGACCACCAATAATGGAGAGCAGTCACTACACTCTTAGAGACACTGGGCAATCTCGAAAGGCTTTTATGAGCGTCCGCTACTTTGTCTGCTATTTCATGCTACAATAAGATCATACCGCACACATGAGACAGTATCAAGAAAGTGGGTGATTAACAAGCCTAATTATTTAGGGCCAAAAGAAGATCGATTGACATGTCTCTTGATTGCTTCATATGCGTAATTATTATTTATGTTAGGGGTAGGATTTAAGAGTGTAATGAATCAAGGGTAGATTGTGGTGTTCATGTACGCTACGTATCTATGAGGGATCAAAGGTACATGAGCATATATGGTTGATCAGATCTAGGGTACGAGATACCGTATGGTTACACTTTTATAGTGTATAATTATTTTTCTTTAGGGTGATCATTGTGACGGTCCTAACGGATCTGGCTACAAGGCTAACCGCTTGGAAGTTCTCAATGGTCCATGCCACACTAACGATGTATGAATGCAGTATTGAAAAGGAAGGAGAATCTCGGGGAGATTTTGACTTAGGGAGAAAATGGCTCAGGGAGCTACGGATGACACTGCTCATTTGTGTGAGTGAGAGTATGCTAGTCTTAGATAGATAAGAATGCCCAAAAATAAGTGAGACTTATCTTATCTTAGAGACAAGATATTTAACTAATTCTAATTGGATTAGAATTAGATCTTTTTTCCTCTTTAAATAAGAACATACTATGAAAAGGAAAAAACTTAGAGAAAAGAATATAGCCATCTCCTCCTTCCTCTCCCAATTCTGTATTTTTCGTAGTTAGTCGCGGGGTGATTCGTGAGAGCTTTTCACCATCTATGTGTGATTGCTTCCCAATCGTTATTTGTAGATTGAGGTGTATGACAATCCTTTCAAAGATATGGAATCGTTAATCTCTTAACAAGAGATTTAACTCTTATATATCCATGCGTAGTTTATAAAGGAGAATAGATTTAGGCGGTTATTTAGTTGAGTTTAATAAACCATGCTTGTCAGAAGTACTTACTAGTATATCTAAACTCTGAAATCATGGGGAGAATTGAGAAGTAATTTTATACACTAGCATGCCAACACAAACTAAGCATCTTTTCATGGGCTGAAACATTGAAACATAGACTCATAGAGCTGATTCTTTTTCTCTAAATTTTCTTTAGAAATTTATGACTGATAAAGTTTGAACTAGTTGTGATAATACTGTCTCAAAGATACATGCCATCACCAAAACTCTAAAGTTGTGATAAGGCTCGAGGATTATAATGTTATGCTCTAAAAAGTGACAGGTTTAGAAATAAATTCAAATACAACTAAGATTTGATCAGAACAACAACTGCTTATTAAATCGCCTTTATGCAAGTGGTGAGCACTTAGCTTCACCAAAAAACGCATAGCGTTACTCCTCATAAGCTGTTTCTCCTTATCTCCAGTAGATGCCTCTCTTAATACTGCAATAACCACAAAATTCATGAGATTTTTAGCTTTAAAAGAAAACAAAATTCATTAACTAAGTCAACTTACCATTACTAAAATTCCTACGTTCCTCTTCCTCCTCGCTACGTTCCTCCTCATCTTCTACATGGATTAATATCGGTTCTCTTTGCTTCAATTTCTTAGCTACCCATTCAACAATTGAAGGATAAGCTATCTCACAAGTGATGAGATCAAAAGCCTTGAAATCAAACACTATATTGCCTTGATACTGAAAGATCAGGAAGTATCCCAATCCTAAATTATGTGCATGGGCTAGATTAGCCCAACCAAGACCTCCAATGTGCACTTCTGGCCCCATTCATGTAAACTTCTGTTGGAAATTTACCAACTTTAAAGGTTATAGCAAGCAGATAAATCCGAATAAAATAAATAAGAGATAAATAAGAGATAAGAAAACCAGGCCTGACGGGAACAGTCGTGTAATCACTGCCCTAGAAGATTAAGAACCTGTCTATCGCCCTGGCGCAAATGGTTCTCTCCCCCTAGCGGTAAAAGCCCCCGGAAACGACCGGCCTCCGTACTCGGGCGAGAGTATAGAGCTTCAGCTCAGATGAAGAAGATTGCCCAAAAAATTAATAACAAAAATTATAAAGGGAAAAAACAATTTTCTTTAATCCAGAGGAGAGGAGAAAAACTTTTTTTTCTTGTGTTTTAGAATGTGAATAAGGGTGTATTTATAGGGTTGAGGGAGAGAGGATTCTTTCAATTTTTCAATGTGGGACTAAAACACAAAGGCAAATTTGCCTTTTCTTAATAAATATCCAACAGTGCCCCCCAAAAGGCAATATTGACTGAAAACTCAAAACCAATAAATAAATCAACAAATCACAAAAAGAAAATAGGTTGGGCAACCTTACGTATCGTGGATTCGGGAGAGGTAGCTTTCGGCTTTGAACCTTTCCTTAGTGAGTTCATCGCCACCTGAGGGACATAATGGACTAAGCCTTGAATTAGACCCCTTGAATCAGGTATTGATAAAAACACACACAATACGTCTTCATCTATTGAGCAATGTGGGTTGAGCGTTAAAGGCCATGCTCACAATAAACCGACTCATGAGAGTTTCTAGGGGTTAGCCCAGCCCCCCCTAACCGCGGCCATCACGGTTTCTCTCACGTAGGTAAGTCCTCAAAGGGTACTACAGCTGTTTATTTAATACCCCCCATAATACACACGTTGGACTTATTAAGAGTAAAACTCAGCCTAACCAGCTGTATCATAAGAGCATCGTCATCATAGAGAAGGGGTAGTAGCACAAGCTACATAGTGATATATGAATATATCTGGGTCGATGCTCCATACGAGTGTCACTAGTCCAGCTTGTTTTTACCTCATTAAATCAACATTAGGACTACGTCTCCAAATAAGGGTTGGGTTACCGCTGTCAGTGACCTCATCTATGGGCTTAACCCCATATCCCTCGATGAATCCAGAACCACACTCCTGGATAGACCCCTTGTCAAAAGGGTCAGCAAGATTCTTTTCACAGACTTTACAAAGTCTAGAATCATAACTTTGCCTAGCAGTCGTTGTATTTATTTATCAAGTTCTTATTTGTAATTAGTCCATCATATTGTTTAAAATTGACATTAGGTCATGGTCTATGATCATAAAAGATCATAGTCTATGTCTGAAGATGTAAACACATAGTGTTTGTGCAGATTAAGATTTGACCTTAATATCTGAACATTTTAAACTAATGTGGAACTAAAATTCTGCAGTTATGCATATGCACATACATGAATGAAATTAATATTAGATACATGCAGAGCATTCAAGAGAACAATATATTTCATACTTCATAATTCATATGTGTCACGCCCTGGGTCTAAAACATGATAATTTGGAGCGTGACTCGGTCGGCAATGCAACCATACGGTTACATTCACGCCTCTGGATCATCCTGTATACAGATATATTGCTAAAGAACTACTACATAGAGCATGTAACTAAAATAGCAAAGGAACTAGATATATAAAGAAAACTTTGAAAAAGACAAATTCTCTTACATGTCCACAACTCTTCAAAGTAGGAAAGAGAAAAATACATCTTAGTCTGGAGTACCACAAATGATTACAAGAAAGACTCAATAACTGAAGCTGAGAGAGTGAAGAGAGAGAAGGTGATCAAAGTCGCTGGTCTTAATCCTTAAAGCACTCTTGGTCCTGCGAAGAAAGAACAATTCCCAAGTATGGGGCATGCAAACCCCAGGGGAGTCAGAAAACTCCCAGCAAGCATGTAAAATGAGGAAATTGTGCACAGGTAAGCATAAGTGGTAGATATAAAGAAAAGATAAATTCTAAATTTTCAGGGATAAAAGAAAATGCTACTCTTAAAAATCAAAATAAGATGAAAACTCAATTAAAGATGATAAAGGAAATTTCTAAACATGAATATCAAACAAGATCTACCCTAAAGTATACATCTTATACACCATGCTAAAAGGAGGTAAGATTTAGAAACCCGCAATATAAGAGATGAGTACGTCGAGGGAATAATCCAAACAAGGAAACCCTCGTATATACCATATATCTTAAATTGTAAATCTCTAAATATTAACTCTCAAAATTTCTATACACAACAACATCAATATACATCACCCATACTTCATCCAGGTCATACCGTGCATGCCAAATCTATCACCAAGCATAAAAACACATTATTCTTATTTTTACATGTTATTTGAATTAGAGAAAGAATATTTTCATGTATATAAATCGGTTCCCCGTAAACCGTCCCGGGAACACGGCTTCAAGTCAAGTATTGGCCCTTTGGCCCCATGTATATATATAACTCAGGATATCAGGAATG
Source organism: Asparagus kiusianus (assembly GCA_022839385.1). Lineage (NCBI taxonomy): Eukaryota > Viridiplantae > Streptophyta > Magnoliopsida > Asparagales > Asparagaceae > Asparagus > Asparagus kiusianus. Next base: position 419,522 of record BQKN01064158.1, read on the forward strand.
CGCACATGCCCGTTTATATACATGTTATATTCTTCATCTAATTCCCCTTTATAAACCCCATGTTTGTCGATTAAATTTCAAATGACTGTGCATGAAATGTTGTGCACTAACCACAGAGTTTCCGTGGAACAACTTCTGTAAAACTATGAAAATAACCGTGACCCAGAACATGTCCAAATCAAGATAGGTGCATCGTCTAGTCGATGCTATAATAGTAATAGCCAAGGAAAAATCTCATATCGGGATGTCAATATCGAGAGCATAGTCATGCTATGAAAGCACACTTATAAATCATATTTTAACAGGAGTCGTCTTCATGCACAGTCTCTCCTATTGGATAGCAACTAGGTGATCAAACAATAATTTTTTCCGTAACGTCATGCATGTCAAACACAGAATCAAACAAGATAAGTACGATACGTATAAATCTAATCATGACATTTCAGGTGATCTCCATTATCAATATAAAACCAGTCTTGCCTATTTAGGTACTTGAGTTCCTATGGCACAATATCCATAAAACATGAACTCTCCACTTTATAGTAAATTCCTTCTCATTGTTAAATTATCCACAAGGAGATTCAATGGTTTTGCATCGTCACTTATAATGTTTGAGACCACAAAAGATAAACAATTGTTGTATCCATTTTGTTGAATCCTACATAAATAATAACACTTAAAGTTGTCTCATTAATTAGAATGCAAGCAAAAATGAAAGCAGCAGGCACTTAAGTATATAGCCTAAATAAACAAATGAAGAGACAAATGCTTTATTTCACGCAGGTAAGAGGTCAAGAGGAAAATCAATGGGAGGGGAGGTGTGGTAATATCAAATCATTAATAATACTAATCCTGGTTAATGAACTAATCTAGTGGCCATAATAGAGTGCAAGTTGTAGAAAGTGCACGTCAAATTTAACAAGGAACTAGATCTAAAGAGGGAGAATTAATATTGACTCAAAATTACTTTTTTTAAGCATCAAATTAAATCCTCGATATTCTGCATGCATAAACCAGTTTACTTAAAAAAAATAGATGTATCATTCTAGAGAACACCGTTAAACTTCCCTAAATGTATATATGTATTGATTTTAAAGCCTTGAAATGTCATCACCCTCACACCTCAATAGTTTCCCACTAAAGCTTTTACTGGTTTGATTGATTTCCCTCTATTAATGACCCAAATTCAAAGCCACGTGTTTAATCCACTATCACAATCCAATTAAATGCTTTCCAATTAAAGTCATTTTCTTTTAATTACTCCATTCAGAATCCTTCATCACCAGCACATTCACATGTTTTTAAGCTGAAGCTATTCCTCCCTTAAATAACAATTAACCTTGCAAGGCTCACTAGGGTCCCCTCCATGTCGCCTCGCATACTCAGTCCCTCTCTCCCTTCATCTCTCTTCACAAATGTCATAATATTTAACCTTTCTGGCACCATCCCATAGGATTTTCCAAAAGATATTTTTAGTAGCCAGGTCCAACCTGATAAATCTGTCCATACAACCACTCATATATAAATGATCATTATGCATATGTGCCTGTATGTGCAAAATATACAAGAATCCAACTGTGAACAGAATAATCAATCATTCAAATTGAATATGGAGATAATTAAGAAAAATGCTTGCCGATTATGGAAAAAAATATGATGGTCAATAAAAGAGTTTAAGAATAAGAAATGTTTGCATAATAAGAATGAAATTAAGGAAAAGAATGCTTGCCGATTTGTCGGAAGAGACTCTGAATCCCAAATCCAAAAACTCGTCTTTCTCCTTCCTTTCTCTTTTTTTTCGGTTTCTTTCTCAATTTTTTTTTCGTGAGAAATTTTTTTTTTTGAGTTAGGGGAAAACGAAGGGGTACTGGATTTAATGGAGGAATTTAGTAACGGAATTTTAGGTAAGGGAATTAGTGTGGAGAGATTTATGGAGGAATTTATTTAGTGGAGAGATTTAGGGGAATTGGTTGAGGGATTAAGGGAGAAAAAAAAGATGACCGAAATTTACTCCCTCACACGTGAAAGGGAAAAAAAATCAAAGGGGAAAAAAAGGAAAATGGGCTTTTGAGGTTTTGCTAACACTATTGGGCCTTTAATTATTTTTCTTGTCTAATTCCAACATATGTGGGCCTCTTAGTTGCACATTTGATCCACTTAATTTATTGATTTGCAACAAAAAAATGGATTATTACAATATGCATAAATTTTTTTAAAATTCTTCTATTATAAGAGGTTGCAAATTGGTTGCCTACAAATGAGACCTTCCAAATTTAAATTGGTTGCCTACAAATGAGACCTTCTAAATTTAAATTGGTTGTCTACAAAAGAGACCTTCCAAATTTATGTTGCTATTTTCTAGTACCACCTCTTATACAAATAATAATAATAATAATATTTGTACATACGTGCTTTAAATTTTATAAGTGCATTTTTGCATAAAACATTGTAATTAATCATGTAACAAATGCAGGTTATCTAAAAGGACATATAAACATTTATTGCAATATCCATCATAACGCAATAAAAGAGATGAACTTTACATTTGAAGATTTGAAATATAATCCACCATATAAATAGAATTTTAAAAGATGCACCTCTTTGATTTGGTTCGCTCATATATTAATAATTTATCATTAGGCAAAATATGATGCAAGAAGCGTAATTAAATAAATGCATATGAATTTTCACATAATTCCGCTCCTCTTATTCCAAACCAAAAACTCCTAAAGTGAAAAGATTAAAGTTTTACCCGGGTAGTTAGCCAGGTAAGGATAGTAATAGAGGTTGATCAAAGATCAATTAAGTACCTCGTTCCTTGCAGAGTGCATTACGCAACCCTTAAACCTTGCTTTAGACACCAACTAATCCAAGAAAACTTGAATCGGTTCACTCAATGAGTTTTTGTTCATTAATAGTATATAGAAACTTTAAAATATTTACTGTAAGCATTTAATTTGCAAGGCAATTATAATGCAAACATATATTGGATAAGGCCGAGGAGGGGTTTACCTATTGATGTTCGAACCTCATGATTTAAATGTCGTGAGAGCAAAACTCATCTATAAAGCTTACACATTAAAGAGGATTAATAAAAATAAGCATTTAACAGCTCAAATTAATTAGCAATAAACATGAGCAATTAATCACAAAGATAGTATTTACTTTTAAAATAGGCTTTAGAAACCAAATTTTCATAGAACAGTAATTATATTTTTATGAATAAAGAAGAATAATTCTCTGATGAACTGTGCTATATGTAAGCATTAAGCAGATTTTTTTTAAAATAAAATGAACATTAAAACTGTTTTTAAATTAACAATAATGTTTTTTAATAAATAAATGAACAGTAACGCCCTTAAAATAAATAAACAGTAACGTTCATTTTAAAATGAACAGTAAGGCCATTTTTTAAAATGAACAGTAAAGTTTTAAAAAAACATTAAAAACTATTTTAAATGAACAGTAACATTTTTAAAATAAAATTAAAAACTGTTTTTAAATGAACAGTAAAATCTTTATTTTCAGAATGAACAGTAACAGTTACAAAAATAATTTTTTTCCAGTAATTAACTAATAGTATTAATTACTAGTTATGCCAACAAATAATGAAAGCAATTAGATTAGATGAACAATAATAAAATTGCTTAATAAACAGAAAAATTCCCGAGTAAACAGTAACCCTTGGTGAACAGTAACAAAATTTTTATTTTTCTTTTTTAATATTATTTTAATACCAACTAAATTAAATTATTAGTTAACAAATAAACAAGAGCAAGTAAAGCAAATTACAACAAATTAACTATTATTAATTTTCTCTCTCTTTTTTTTAACAGAAAGAAATATATATTTTTTCCTGGACGAACAGTAAAAACGATGAACAATACTTTTTAATATAATTTTTCCGGATTAAAAGCAAAAGCTATAAACTTTTCAATCTTCTAGATTGTTGAAAATTTACCAACTTTAAAGGTTATAGCAAGCAGATAAATCCGAATAAAATAAATAAGAGATAAATAAGAGATAAGAAAACCAGGCCTGACGGCTGCAGTCGTGTAATCACTGCCCTAGAAGATTGAGAACCCGCCTATCGCCCTGACGCAAATGGTTCTCTCCCCCTAGCGGTAAAAGCCCTCGGAAACGACCGGCCTCCGTACTTGGGCGAGAGTACAGAGCTTCAGCTCAGATGAAGAAGATTGCCCAAAAAATTAATAACAAAAATTATAAAGGGGAAAAACAATTTTCTTTAATCAATAGGAGAGGAGAAAAAAAAATTTTTCTTGTGTTTTAGAATGTGAATAAGGGTGTATTTATAGGGTTGAGGGAGAGAGGATTCTTTCAATTTTCCGATGTGGGACTAAAACACAAAGGCAAATTTGCCTTTTCTTAATAAATATCCAACAACTTCGACGTGCCAAACATCGCCAACTGGGTTCACCAATGTAGCCGAAGGAATGTGTTTATGTAGATAATTCATGGAGAGTGACGTGTGGCTTGCCGCATAAAACTATACCTGACATTTGTTGGCAGAAAAAGAGAATTTGGCTGTCAGGTGCCTTAATAATTAATAAGTCGCTACATTGCAATATGCTAACAAATAAATTTTAGGATTTGAGAAGATTAATGCGTTAAGAGGCTGAGGGGCAGTTTTGGCTATTGGATTTCTATTTAGGATTTAGGGCAATGACAATGTCAAAACTTCAAGATATCTTTAAAATTTTATTCGCGCATAGCACACGCAACACGACATTGATCATTCCGCAACAACTGACAATCTATGCCGAAGCGTAGCCTATAGAAGCATCATCAAACACTCTGATTAGATCCCCTTCTTCATATACCAATCGCTCACCGTACAATATGAAAACTCTGATAAAATCTATTCTAACTAAAGAGAATAGCAATATACTGCCTAAAATAGATCAAGAGACAAAGACAAGGGATTTATGTCATTCTGCAATCGCCTACGTCCCAGGAGAGGATTGAGTCTTCTTTTATTATAGAGATTATAAGATAATCCATTCTTGCATTCTTGATGAAGAACCCGCAAGAAATCCTCTCAATCTCACTAAAAGATCCCTCACATGTTGTTGAAAATCTAGTTGACTTTAGATCCCGAACAAAGACTTTAACTTTTAGGGTTTCGAGGAAGATCTTGACTTTATGGCAAAATAATCAAGAACAAACAACAATTAATGCATATAAGAAGATTTTACATGAACTGCAATGTGCCTATGCCCACGGGAGAAGGGACATTTCTTTATTACTTGAATAAGAAGATATAAACACTTTTCTCTCGTTATCATCTCACAAGAGTAATCACTCCCGCTTTTTATAAATCCTTACAAGAAGAATAACATTCTCTTATAAATCCTCACAAGAGTAATCTCCTTTTTCTTCTTCTTCTTCTTCTTCTTCTTCTTCCTCCTCATATTCTTGGCCGTTTTCTTCTTATATTACAATGAATCTCTCAAATGGTGTTTGTGGATTTTCTATTTTAAGTTCATGTAGGATTCATTCCTTTGACCAATTCTACTTCCTACAGGATGTCTTTCTCATGATATTTTCTAAAATTATTCCAATCCTATTCCTCTTTTCATTAGAATTTAATTCTAATTCTAATTTTCTTTCCAGTCAAAGTCAAATTTCAACCAAATTAGGATTTAGCTTTCATTGTTTCAACGCAAGCCATATTCAACAATCTCTTCCTTGATTTGTATTGAACAATCTCGTCAACTTGCTCCACCTTCAAGGCTTCCACCTTATGCTGTGTATCGTCCTCAAAACTATGAGTGCTGAATACCTTCACCACTCCATCTAATGTTGTGTACCTTCCTCAAAACCATGAATACCAAACATCCATCATGACCTCCACTTGAAGCTAAGTGTCTTCCTCGTCCAGGAGTGCCTTCACAACCCCTACTTGAAGCTACATACTATCGTGATCTCCCCCTGATACCACATACCTTTCTCAACTGAATGAGTATCTAAATTTCTTTCGCAATATATTTGGTAGCGAAGAAGCATAGTTGAAGACAATAAAGACAATGTTCAACACATCAAAATCTACAATGATTAGGACATTGGTAAGGGGGATAAATTCCAAAAGTCAAAAAATTCAACAGCTCTAGGTCAAAAAAAGGCAGCTTAGTTAGGACACCAAACTAGCAGCAAACGACGTAATGAAGTATTGAAGGAAGTCACATGAGGGGTTCACGTGGGACATGTGAGTTTTAAGGTGCTCGACTCATGTGGAAGTGATTTGATGTTTATTGATTTTTATTAGATGTCAGATTAGATAGTCTAGGTTGATTGTTGGCAAATCAGAGAATCAAAAGTGAAGTTCTTTGATGGAGGAGTTGCTTTTTAGATTGATTCATGT